>OY282560.1:320812319-321304039 GCA_958295665.1 Tipula vernalis | reverse complement strand
CGTCGGTATAAGTATTAAAAAATAGTTTTATTGGCTGCCAAACCCGAAGACTAGAGGAATTAATATTTAATATTTAATATTTAATATTTAATATTTAATATTTAATATTTAATATTTAATATTTAATATTTAATATTTAATATTTAATATTTAATATTTAATATTTAATATTTAATATTTAATATTTAATATTTAATATTTAATATTTAATATTTAATATTTAATATTTAATATTTAATATTTAATATTTAATATTTAATATTTAATATTTAATATTTAATATTTAATATTTAATATTTAATATTTAATATTTAATATTTAATATTTAATATTTAATATTTAATATTTAATATTTAATATTTAATATTTAATATTTAATATTTAATATTTAATATTTAATATTTAATATTTAATATTAATATTTAATATTTAATATTTAATATTTAATATTTAATATTTAATATTTAATATTTAATATTTAATATTTAATATTTAATATTTAATATTTAATATTTAATATTTAATATTTAATATTTAATATTTAATATTTAATATTTAATATTTAATATTTAATATTTAATATTTAATATTTAATATTTAATATTTAATATTTAATATTTAATATTTAATATTTAATATTTAATATTTAATATTTAATATTTAATATTTAATATTTAATATTTAATATTTAATATTTAATATTTAATATTTAATATTTAATATTTAATATTTAATATTTAATATTTAATATTTAATATTTAATATTTAATATTTAATATTTAATATTTAATATTTAATATTTAATATTTAATATTTAATATTTAATATTTAATATTTAATATTTAATATTTAATATTTAATATTTAATATTTAATATTTAATATTTAATATTTAATATTTAATATTTAATATTTAATATTTAATATTTAATATTTAATATTTAATATTTAATATTTAATATTTAATATTTAATATTTAATATTTAATATTTAATATTTAATATTTAATATTTAATATTTAATATTTAATATTTAATATTTAATATTTAATATTTAATATTTAATATTTAATATTTAATATTTAATATTTAATATTTAATATTTAATATTTAATATTTAATATTTAATATTTAATATTTAATATTTAATATTTAATATTTAATATTTAATATTTAATATTTAATATTTAATATTTAATATTTAATATTTAATATTTAATATTTAATATTTAATATTTAATATTTAATATTTAATATTTAATATTTAATATTTAATATTTAATATTTAATATTTAATATTTAATATTTAATATTTAATATTTAATATTTAATATTTAATATTTAATATTTAATATTTAATATTTAATATTTAATATTTAATATTTAATATTTAATATTTAATATTTAATATTTAATATTTAATATTTAATATTTAATATTTAATATTTAATATTTAATATTTAATATTTAATATTTAATATTTAATATTTAATATTTAATATTTAATATTTAATATTTAATATTTAATATTTAATATTTAATATTTAATATTTAATATTTAATATTTAATATTTAATATTTAATATTTAATATTTAATATTTAATATTTAATATTTAATATTTAATATTTAATATTTAATATTTAATATTTAATATTTAATATTTAATATTTAATATTTAATATTTAATATTTAATATTTAATATTTAATATTTAATATTTAATATTGCATATTGCATATTGCATATTGCATATTGCATATTGCATATTGCATATTGCATATTGCATATTGCATATTGCATATTTAATATTTAATATTTAATATTTAATATTTAATATTTAATATTTAATATTGCATATTGCATATTGCATATTGCATATTGCATATTTAATATTGCATATTGCATATTGCATATTTGATATTGCATATTTGATATTGCATATTGCATATTGCATATTAATTATTGGATATTGGATATTGGATATTAAATATTAGATATTGGATATTAAATATTGGATATTAAATATTGGATATTAAATATTGGATATTGGATATTGGATATTTGATATTGGATATTTGATATTGGATATTGGATATTTGATATTTAGGTCTGGCGAAAACAAATGCCCCCATTTTTTTTTTTTTTTGTAGCTCGTTTAAAGGTGCCATTACATTACATACCGTCCCTTAACGTATTGCATTTTTGCGCCGATAACTATTAAAAGTGAAAAATTTCTTCATCATCTAGCCTATTCGCCATTCTATAGGTTATCGGTACGTTTGTGGGACATTTATTTTTCGTTTAGATTTCCGCATTAATATTTAGTCGATAATACTCGTGACAAATTGAGAATTAATGATTTATGTGCACAAACGGTAATCAACAACATAAATGGGGGATGCCGGTACTTACAAAATCTTCCACCATGTCACTACTCCGCCTTTGTACGAACAAGCGTATTTACAGTTTATATATGTACATAATTTATAAATAATGTACATATTTGTTTTAATTTTGCTTATTTTTGCTCTTTACTTAAGTAGAAAATATTACGGATTAGTTTTCCAATAAACACTACACATACATACTTGAAAAATTATTTCGTTTAATTAATGATTTTATCCAGTATCAAATGAACCATCACAAAATGTGAATGAGTTTAAAAAAATTATTTAAATTATTTTGTGGTGTTCTGTGCGAATAAACAAAACACAAAATAATTATTAAGTCGCGTGACGTGTTTTTTAATTTAATCTCTATAAAAAAAAAAAACGATAAACTAAATCACAAAAAAATTAATTATATATTGTGCCGATCAAAATATCAACCACCAATTAATTGTTTAATTAAATTAAGAAAGTAAAGCTGAATAACACAAAAAAAAAATTAATTAATTATTTTCTAATTTTTGTTGTAATTCAAATGTGGTGTTTAAAAAATATAAATAGATATATCTCTATTGGTAAGTTAATGTATTAATTAGACACGCGCACGCCAAGTTGGACAGAGGGAGGCATCGTTAATTCGCTACTAAGACGACCGCGAGTACGAAATAATTATGAAAAATTAGATTCGAACGGAAATTAAAAATGCAGGTTTTTTTTTTGCTTAATTTAACATTATTTCGTTTGTTTTATAATTTCATTTAAAGCCGGCAGCAACAAATCTTTTTTTTTGGATTTAATGACTAATAAGAAATTTGTTGGTTTATCTGTATGTGAGCATGGCGTCAAAATATAAATTGCTTGAATTTAAAATACACTTAAGTTTTATAGAAAATAAAATTTTATTGTATATACTCGGGCTGGGCTGGTGGGGCGAACAAAAAACTAATTTTTTTTTGGCTTGAGGCATTGTTTCGAGATTTACGGTACAAAGGGCATTGAAAAATACTTTTTAATGAGACATTTACAAAGAGATTTTACAAAGGATCTATGTTTTTGTTGTTTGTATTCGGCGTGTCTTAATTATGAATGAGTTGGGACTTAATATGGTTTAGAGATTTTTTTTAATTTTTATAAATATATATACCTAACAAAACTGATTGTGTTTGTATGGATGTGCGTAATGAAATATTAATTGGTTGAAAATATTTTCAGTATCGCGTTTTTTGTTTAATTATATTTCGTGATAACGGTTCAACCCTTTCTCAATTTTTGTTTAGTGTAGCAACATAAATGTTACATTAGTCAACCGACCCCCCTATTTAAAAAACTCAAAAATCTCAAAATCTAATCTTTGAAAAATAGTTCATCCAAATGGTTATAATAAAGCTTTCATTCCACATGTGCCAACCTCAAAACAGTACTGAGCTTTGAAATTATTTCAATGTTTTTAATCTTTATTAGTGATTTTAAGATTAACCTAAAAATGAAAACCAATTTATATCTGCTGTGGTTAACGCTTTGGTATTTAGTAGAAAGCTTTCGTAAATTAATACTCCTTCATCACTAAAACTTAATATTTTAATTTTGATTTAAGCTAAAATAGTTTGTTGAACAGGAAGAATTTAAAAGCTCATAGAATTAAATATTACACAGTTATTATAATACACAGCTATTTTATTTCGATGATATTTTACTATCTACACCTTGCGAAACAAAAAGAAGAATAAAAAAGAAAAAACTCGGTTTTCAAATAAAAAATGTTTTTTAAACCCCTAAATCAGCGAAACCTACTACACCATTGGACAAAAAAAAAAATTTTAACAAATTAAATACTTGGACGGCCAAGCTTTTTCATTAATAAGACACCTTACAATTTATGACTTTAAATTAGGTAAATAATAATTTGTTTCTAAAATAAAACAATTGCTTTTAGTAAAAAGCTTTCGTAAACTAACATTGCAGCATCTAATCACTTACTGTCTCAATTTTGATTTGCTCAAAAATAGTTTAGCTTGCCGAAAAAATAAATTAAATAAATTAAAAATTAAATATATAATAAAATAAATTAATCAATTCCAACAGAACTAACAATTATAATACAAAGCTTTTTGATTAGGAAGGAACTTTACAATTTACGATTTGTCAATTGTATTTTTCAAATAAGTAGTAAGATTTTATAAACTAACAAGACTTCACCACCAAACCTATAGCTATTTTAATTGGGTTAGGGCTACACCCCTAGTAGGGTTTTTTTGATTAGAAAGCAACTTTGCGATTCAATAATCATAATTAATATTAGAAAGCCTGAACTTTGCGCTTCAAACAATTTTTTTTTTGTAGAAAGATTTCATAAACAAACATTTCTTCATCACCAAAACTTACTTTCTTGTTTCAGTTAGGGCTGAAATAATTTGTAGAATTAAAAGTTTTGGAGAAATAAACAATTGTAGTACTGAGCTTTTTAGTAGAAAAGCCATAATTATTTTTCAAATAAAAATGTTTTAATAGAAACCTATTATGCAACCTTATCACAATAACAACTTACGCCTTTAATTTTGATTGGGAACGAGGCTATATAGTACTTCTTGATTAGGAATGAACTTTAGAATTTACGACTTGTCAACATAAATTATTTTCAAATAAAAAATATTTTTACAGCTCTCCATCACTAAAACTTACTATTTTAATTTTGATTTGAGGCAAAATAATTTATTGCAGAAAATAGAATGAAAGTCTCAACGAATCAAATAATTTATGAACTACACAGCTTTTCATTAAGACAGAACTTTGAAATTTACGAGCATTTCTTGGTCATCCGGACTTACAGTTTTACTTTTGACTAAGGCAATAATAGCTTAGAGAATAATATTCTGTAACAGAGAATTTTAATTTGGTAGAGATTTTGCAATTTACGACTCGTCAAACATAAATCGGGTTAGGAAAGGAAAAATTTGTTTTTTAAATATAAAACGTTTTTGTTGAAAGCTCTACATCACCAAAACATACAATTTTAGTTTAGATTTGAGAACAAAATAGTTTATTGAACAAATAAAATAAAAGTCTCAAAAAATTAAACAATTTTAATAATACAGAGCTTTTTGATTAGTAAACATAAACATGATTGGGTTTCAAACAAAATGTTTTTCTTTATAATAAAAACTTGCTATTCTAAATTTGATTGAGGCTAAAATAGTTTGTCGTACAGGAAGGATTAAAAATTTCAACAAATTAAACAACTGTACTACAGAGCTTTCTGGCTTGAATGGATCTTTACATACCGCTCATATGTCATATTAAAAAATTACAAATGAGTTTTTCAAATTAAAAATGTTATAAGAAAGTTTTCATAAATATACATTTTTGAATCCCAAAGTAAAATATTTGAATATTGATGGGGGCTAAAAAAGTTTATTTGCCACAAACTAAGCCTCAATTAATGGCCTTCACCATTTGGGATATTCAAAAATGCAACAAAAATAATATGATTTACTTAGGATTTTAAGTCTTTTTAGTGCGATAGTGTATATACATCTTCATTGCATTTATTAATGGTCTATTTATTTATATATATAGTATTTATTAAACTTCGAAAGCTTCTAGTGTCCATATTTCTATGTCGTTTTTTATACTTTCTAATTAGGTACACTTAAAGTTAAAAACAGATTATTTCTGGTCGTGGTTGGTATTTTTGGGTTAAACATAGAAAGCTACATTTAATGATCGTGATGGTGCCTCCTACCAAGTATTTATATTCGGTCAGTTGCTTCAGCCGGTTTATTTTTCTTAAATTTCAGTGACAATTTTCATTTTTTCTACAACCCTTACTTAATCGATTCAATCAGTTGCTATTACCACTAAGTCATCTGCATATAATAATCAAACTAATTATTTTTGATTGTGACACAAGGTAGCTTTCTTTCCTGTAGCCATTTAAAAGTGGTGAGGGGCAATGCTCAACCCTGACCAACGATTTTGAATTCTTACTCATTTGGATGCCAGATAAGGAATAAATTCTAACAATTCAATCAGCCAAAAGGCTTCTCGAGCTCTAGGAAACAAGAAATGTTTTGTTTTCTAGCATACGATTTGTTTCTTATTTACTTAAAGGGTGTTCCACCAAGAGAGTAGTGAATAAAATCAAAACGTCAATCAAAAAAAATGATTATTATTGAAATCTGTCAATAAAAATTTTAGTCATCTACTCGTATTCATGAATACATGGTGGCACAACGCGTTAAAATTATCGAAGTCTATTATGAAAATGGAAAATAACACGGAATGCATATAATAACCAACCAACTTGGCGGAAAAAATTTTAATTTTTTTCAAAAATTCTGCAGGAATTATTAGACAGTTTTTTTTTAATTTTTAAATATTGCCGTCAATGCTGTTACTGTGAATAGTGAACACTATCATACCAAGACATCTATGATGTTGACGATATGTGGTTTCAATTAGACGGTGCCACATACATATATTGGTGCGACATTCAACAAGCTGTGATTATTGAACATTTCATTTTAAAATTAACGATTTAATAATTACTGGAAAGCTCTAAGGCCATCAATCTAATGAAGATTCTTAGTTAGGTTAAAGTAGGCCATTGTAAATAATTTGGCTTCAACGAAAAAGTTTGGACCATTTAGGATTGAATAAAAAGTCGTTATTGACGGATGAGTAGAACACATATCGCTTTACCAAACGCGGTGATAACCTCAATGAACATCGTCTAGTGATGATTTTATATTTCACTAGGTCATTACCAATAATAATAGACAATTTCCGCAGGATTTTCCGGCAAGTTAAAAAATTGTATTGCACGAAGATGAGTGGTGAGACTAAAACTTACATTTTTTTTTAAAAAACCGTGTTCATTTTTTACGTGTAATATCAAAGCAACCTAAATTATACAAAGCCATAGTCTAAAAGCTTTGATAAGGGAATTTGAACAGAGCCTTCTAGAGCAAAGAGCCATAACCATACGTCTCTGACTATAGCAATCGAAACCTCGTGGTACATCGCATAACGGGCATAATCAGAGCCTTCTAAAGTATAGAGCCATAATCAGAATGACGTATTTTTTAGAAGCTTTCTTAGTGGTATAACTTTTCACTGATTTTGAGCTTCCAGTTTTTCAACAAAATTAGCAAAAATATTATAAAATATTTATATAGAAGTTTTATACATATCTTTAACAACAATATACAACAAGTCTATTTTGGTACCTATTACGTAAATATTTATTGCAAAAATATTAAAATTAAATTATTTCTAAAATATTTTTATCGAACTTTCATTTTGAAAAATACATCAAAGTTGGCTATGTCGAATTAAAATAATACTTGCTAAATTTATCTTTAATTTTACTAGTGTACGACAGAGGTCAAAGATGTTTATAGAAAAATACGAAAAAAAAATTATTTAATCACAAAATTATCACACGTTCTTATTAGTTTGTGACTTTGTTTTGCTTTTCCTACAATTTTTTTACTTGAAATTTCCCCTGTTATTAGTTTTTCGTACGACTTTACCAAATTTTTTCTGCCATCAATGCCATCTATGTAATATTTATTGACTTAATGACTACTCGATTTGTCGCAAGCTTTATATTTCATGTGTTTTACCAGAACCATCTTGATATGAATAGAGCCGGCATGTAAAAAATGATCTTAAAATAAAGGACATAGAAACACTAAAAAATAATTTATTTTCATAGAGTTTGTATGAAAAAACGCGATTTAGATTGATGAAAAAATATGAATTAAAAATGAAACCTAGATAAATATTTTTTTCTGAAATCACTAATAAACAACTCAATGACTAACTCATTTAAAGCACAGATTCTCAAGCTTCCATATTTTCCAGATATAATCAAAAGAAAATAAGGGAATTAAATTAAAAAACTTTCTACAACAACAACAATATGTATTAAAAAAAGAATGTTCTATTTAATGACGTCATCACTTATTCATAACAAATATCAATGGTAAAAAAAGACAATACGTTGAACAGCCAAAATTAAAATAAATCAAAGAGAGTCAAAGAGAAAAAATTATAATAATATGCATTGAGCGAGAAGAAATCAAAAAAATCAAATCAACCCAGATTGTTACGCATCACAAATAAACGACATAACCAACAAACATTAACTGTAATATAAATGCCTTATTTATTTCTCAAGAATTAGAAATATTATTTAAATTAAGTCACAGCTGAAAATAAATACAACATGATTAATAATTGGCATCGATTTTTATTCCCAAAAATTAATGACACATTCAAAATAAATTTTTGTTTAGAATATTTGAATTGTAATAACATTTGAGAGCGGTGTATAAAATAAAATAGCTCTTACTTATTATTCCCATTCCTAGATGTCACTTAACACACAAATAAAAACCACAGGGATTCGGGCTGAGTAAACGATTTGAAAGAAAACTTTTTACGTAAAATTAACATAATTTGTTTCATAGCAATGGTTTAATTTTAGAAAATTTATAAAAACAATTATATTAAATTAATTATTATTACAATTTAATTATTACTGTAGAGGGAAGCCACCAAAAATATGTTTAACCGAATCAAAAATCAAACCGATTTTAGAATCCGACCGGTTCGATCACCTATTTGATTTTTTTTTATATGGTTTTAATTGTAGGCGACATCTATGGTTTAAACAAAAGTCATTAATAAAGCATTGCCACATGATATGAATCTGTATTCGGGTAGATTTTTGTCATGTGGCAATTCTTTTAGAAGGGGACTAAAAAGAGATGGTTATAATTGTTTATAAATTTTATGTTATGACGTATTTTACAACAACAACATTCCAAAAAAGTTTAGCAATAGTTTATATTCCAAGAGGATTTTCACTAAGAAATAAACATTTTCATGATTCGATTTTTCAATCAAATATAATTACATGTTTTATGAACATTTTCGTATAAAAATAATGTAAAAGCTCATAATTCTTATAGACTAAAAATGTAAATGAAAACAATCGTTTTCCCATATAGTTTCATAGTAAAGAAAAAATTTTATGTACCTTATTTTAAGCTTCGTAAAAAGTACAGTCAATGTGGAGGCTCTTATTTATAGAGTAGGCTCTGGTTTTACTATGAAAAGTTTGGTTTTTCCTGCTTTCTAATTCCCTTTTAAAAGCTTCGTTTTTTAGACTATGGCTTTGTATATTCAAGGTTGCTTTGCTATAATGGTTTTCTCTAAAATGATTAGTTATACTGTTAATTTAGAAAGTGGAGAAATTTCTTACGAAAGCAACTGATTTTTTAACTACTGATCATTCTATTTTTATTTAAATTACCAGATCGTCTGAACACCATTGTCTGGCTAATTTTAAATTTAAGACGGAATTAATAGTGCATTTCAAATGAAGCAACATAAAAAATAGTAATATTGGCTCTAACCAAAAATAATTAGCTGGCTATGATCCGGAAGAACCTAATACTTCTCCATACTTATGTTTTAGGGGTTTTTGCACTATTAAACTCAATATTGCAAATAGCTGTTGGTTTATGATACCTCTACCTACCTTAAAAAGATAAAATTGTTTTTATTAAGACAAATTTCACCAAAATTGCCCAATTAATGTAATTATGTCATAGATGCTGGCCACAAACCATTAGAAAAATTAATACAAACAACCGTCATTCCACCTAAACTATTAATCAGCCGAATTAAAAAAATGCACTTGACATTTATGTTTAATCGATTATTTAAATAGACATCCGGTATATAGCAAACTGTAAAAAACTATTACAACTAAAATACTTCACTACTACAAACTATAATGTAGGATGTACTTTAATTTTTTTTTATAATCTTATTTTTTATAAAATTATTTCGTAATGGAAAATAAAATTCTAAAATACTAGAAAATAGCTGTAGTACGATTTAGATACTTTACAATGGTTTGTTTTAATTTGAACGTAATTTGAAATGATTTAAGAAATAAAAGTTTTTAATTTTTTTTATATTTGTTATTTACTAAAAATAATTTATTTAATTCTATTTTTGTGGGTTTTCTCTGTTTTTCTTTGAAATAAACAAACAACGAAGAAAAACTCGAAATGGGATAATCTTATACTTGGATATAGAAAATAATCACAAATTATTTATACTGTCTGCAACTCGAGAAAATTAATTAAATTAATTAAACTTTAAATTGTAACATTTCCGCATTATTATTTGGTTTGCAGTTTTTAATTTTAGATAACTTAAAATAAAATTTTGGGTTAGGAAAATGTTATAAATAAAGAAAATTGTTCCGTAAAAATTCTTTGATGTGTTAAATGTTTTTATTTTTTGGTTGAGTATACATATAAGATCATATTATGAGTGTAAACATATATCTTTATATAGCGCATATTTCAATACTTTTTGATAGTACAGTTTCCACAGAAGCAATGCTTCATTGATTTTTTAGTTCATTTACTAGGCGAAAAACTAGACAAGTTAGTCATGTTTACCGCAGTGGCCAGTAATGTATGTGAAGTTAGCCCGAAATTCAGCCCGAAATATTTTTTAGGATTGGGTCTCGGCTAAATTTAATATAAATTTTGAGCTGGCCCGAAATTTTACTAATATAAACAAAATGTTTAGCCTCATCCCGAAAAAAATTAAAATAATCAAAAATGAGCTTGATTATTCACTTAAAACTTAAAAGTACTGAGATATGAATGGGATTATTTTCGTATGTGGTCGGGGCCACAGGGATTTCCAAACACATGTGCTGATGCCAAAATGTAGTTTTGTCTATACTGAGTTCAACCTATATATCGCGATTGTGATATGAGTTGGCTATAAGGTTTTTAGGACATATCCAAGAAAGTACGATTCATATAAAATACACTTGAAAAGAGACCTGTGAAATATTGTTAGTTCAGTTTTCTCTCAAAAATCGCCGAAATTTTACAATGACGGAAACGACCAAAATGGTGTTTTCTTCATATTTAGTTTAATAAAGTGTAAAACGCAGCAAACTTTTAGATTCATTTTTATAATTGACTTCACTTCACGTCAATCTTTTCTCGATCACTGAAACTATAAAAATAGAAAATTAGAACCATTCCATAGAAACATTACCTTAATAAACGAATAGTTTAAAAAAAATAAACATTAAACGTAAACCATATGTATGTATTTCAGTTAACAAAAAATAAATAGATTACAATAAAAACAACAATTAATTATTGGTTATTGCTTTTGATCTAAATAATTAAGTGAGGGTCAATTTCTTGTGCGTTAATGTTACGGATTAATGCCACGTAACTGGTTAGGTCGTCATATTTCTCCCATTTTCCATTTCTTCTTCCGTATTTCATAAAATGGCCAGTTCCAATTTGCTTGTGGCTTATTACTGAAATGAATTCATACCATATGCTATTTAGTTTTATAGTTGGTTGGATTTGTCCTTAAGTCATTTTAATGTTCTCTTTGGTTGTGCGTTCAGTGTAGATGCATATACATAATATCTTGATATACTTTAACCCAATTTTCATTTTGTTAGGGCAACTTACACAATCTTTAACTGGAATCTCCTGAAAGCAAAAATTGAGCTTTGGTAAATCTAAACACCGTAATTTTTTCATATTGATTAGAATTAGAGATCTATTTTCTATGCAAATAGCCTCACATTTGTCGCATTTTAGTGTAATTATAACACTGGGGATGCTTTTTAAAACTATACCGGCTATATTTTAAATACTGCTGTAGCAATCGTTATTTATCCCATAAAGCTCTATAAAAACTTCTTTACGTAGATCATATAGCTCATTTAAATTATCATTTATTAATAATTGATGCATAATTTTTTTTATTTTATCGGCGTTTTCTAGGTCTTGATATATTTGTGTATCCTTTGTCGTCGAAAGGTTGGCATAACCTAGGGCTAGTGCTTGCAGAAGTGAGTCAATACAACAAGAATTGTTGTAATAGCTGCATGTTTTGGTTGCATTTTTAATCAACGTTAGAGCACCTTGATTATTTGTTAATAACTTTTTCTTTTTGATTCTCTGCTGAAGCCTTTTTCGTGTTTCCATTGCAATCGGTGTAGCGCTTAAAATTTTGGAATTTTTTGTAAGCAATCCAATTGTACTAACCCTGAGTTCACTAGCAGGTAACAAGTTAAGTTTTTTGATGGTATTTATACTAAAATTGGTAAGTTTACGCTTTGGTGTTAAATTATTCAAATTTTTCCCTTTCCAAACTGATTCCTTATTTTTGGCATCGTCCAAAGTTAAACCAGCTGCTGCTTTTAAATTTGTTTGTTTTTCTGTATTGTTTTTTTTAAAGATCTGTGGGTATGCCGGCAATTAGCCTTTTGTATATGAGTTTATTTCTCTCATTAACTTCTCTAACAAAACGACCACTTTTGTTGGAAGTTTTCCAATTGTTTTAGAATTTCTCATTCGTCGTTTTATAACCGCATTATAATTTTCTATGTGACTGTTGTTGTGCCTTTCACCGTTTTTTAAAATGCTTCTCCACAGAGGTAAATACGTAAAATATTTTTTCAAAATAAGTTCTAAAAATACTTTATTATAGAAACAATTTAGACCCCCAATTTCACTACCTTTTTCATCTAATATACTGTCGCTTATGCTTTTCAAATCGACATAAAATGGCCTTCTTAGATAAAGCGGTTTTTTAGCCGGCTTCGCTCTTTCTGGTGTTACGACTATATTTTCAGCAAAATTATTTTGGCTGAAAGTAATATGTTTGCCCACTATTTTTGTTATTATCTGCAATGCATTTTTTACGTTTGCGGTGATGTGCTTAGATTTTAACAAAATTAAAAAATTAAACCACACTTCCTAGATGGTCACATAACTTTCCATCATTAAAAATGAGGCAAATACCTCTTGCACATTGTTTTGTGTTGAGAGAATCGTAAAATGATTTGTTACGTCTTGCGCCATGGTATGTGACAAACGGGAACAGAACAGGTACAATTTCACAATACTTGTTTTTATTTTACGAGTATCAACGTTTACGATCCATTTGTGAGTGATTTCCAGATATTCAACAATACTTGTTTCATTGAATGCATCCATTACGGAATTAATTTCTGCAAATGAGAAGTCTGTCACCACGGCATTAAAGATCGGCCATTTTTTGAAATTCCTTTCTGTAAACAGGCGATACGATTTCAGCCAACCTCCTATTGTGTTCATTGTGTGACTTGCGCTTACCATATCGGTAATGGGAAATGGAATGGTGTTTTCCGTAATATTACTGCCGCCGGTACTATCATTGCAAAATAAAAGACAGCTTTGCATGGTTTATGTGGTGCTCTGACGAGACTACCCGTGGCATCCAAGTAAACGACTAAATCTTTATTGATTTTTGTGTCACACATCAATTTTAACACCTCGTTTTGCTGCTTGCTGAAAGTTATGACAAAAAAGGTCGATAACTATTTTGTTGAATGTATCGATTCTCCAAATCAGACTTCAACATTTCCTGACTGATATCAGCAATGTCATTTGACGTGTTGTCTTGGGATTGTAATGTCTCGGAGCGTATTTTCCTCAACACGTCGTTCGTTTTAGAGGTTTGGATTGTGTTGTGTTTTATTACGAAATCTGAATCCTCTTCTTCAATGAGCAATTCGACAACAGTTTCTGCAGAGTTATTTATAAGCTTTTTCCTATAAATCGCACGACACAATTTCGATGCTGGTCGAAATTTTTTATGTGGATGTAAAATAGGGTCATTAGAACTAATAACGGTAAAACTTCCACTCGTCAATTCTCTCTTTACCAAGTTATATTGTCTACACGCTTTATTTTCACTTTTATGTCCGCAGTAGGCCCTAATAGTGATATAATTCAGACTTACATCGTAGGTTTTTATATTTATTTGACATCCACTTAGTTTGGTTCGACTATCGGAAATTACGTTGGAGTAATTAAAAAAGTTTAACTTTTTTTCGTTTGGTAAAAAAATGTCATTCCAAACTTCCGATGAAATCGTTAAGTTATAACGTAATTGCTGGAATTTACTGTTCCGCGACGTTAACTTTTTTTTTTTTTAATAGTTTTACCTGCATTTTTGACCCTGTTAAAGTTAGCCGAAAGTTTCCAGCCGAAAGTGAAAAGTCGATAATGCAGATTATGTTATTGACATTCCAGCCGAAAATAAATCAGCCTCTAAAGTGTTATGTCTAGAGATAGATTAGATTAATGTGACTTGTCAATAGCTATCGCAGGAAAAAAATTCAGTTCAAGTTTCCCGTGGGAAATCTCGGAAAATTCGATTTTCCAAAAATTATTAGAAAATTTGTATAAAATCAGCCTCTAGAGTGTTATGTCTGGAGATGGATTCAATTGATGTGATTACTCAATAGCTATCGCAGGAAAAAATTCAGTTCAAGTTTCCCGTGGGAAATCTCGGTAAATTCGATTTTCCAAAAATTATTAGAAAATTTGTATAAAATCAGCCTCTAGAGTGTTATGTCTGGAAATGGATTCAATTGATGTGATTACTCAATAGCTATCGCAGGAAAAAATTCAGTTCAAGTTTCCCGTGGGAAATCTCGGAAAATTCGATTTTCCAAAAATTATTAGAAAATTTGTATAAAATCAGCCTCTAGAGTGTTATGTCTGGAGATGGATTCAATTGATGTAATTACTCAATAGCTATCGCAGGAAAAAATTCAGTTCAAGTTTCCCGTGGGAAATCTCGTGGAATTATTAGAAAATTTGTATAAAATCAGCCTCTAGAGTGTTATGTCTGGAGATAGATTCAATTGATGTGATTACTCAATAGTTATCGCAGGAAAAAAAATCAGTACAAGTTTCCCGTGGAATCTCGGAAAATTCAAAAATGTTTCCAGCCGAAAGTAAGAAATGGATGAATAAAATCAGCCTCTAGCGTGTTATGTCTGGAGATGGATTGGATTAATGTGACTTGTCAATAGCTATCGCAGGAAAAAAATTCAGTTCAAGTTTCCCGTGGGAAATCTCGAAAAACTCGATTTTCCAAAAATTATTAGAAAATTTTCCGAAATCGGAAAAACGAATTTTTCGAGATTTCCCACGGGAAACTTGGACTGAATTTTTTCCTGCTATAGCTATTGACAAGTCACATCAATGCAATCCATTTACAGGCATAACACTCTAGAGGCTGATTTTATTTATCCATTTCTTACTTTCGGCTAAAAACTTTTTTGAATTTTCCGAGATTTCCCACGGGAAACTTGAACTGAATTGTTTTAGTGCGGTTGCTATTGAGTAATCACATGAATTGAATCCATCTCCAGACATATCACTCTAGAGGCTGATTTTATACAAATTTTCTAATAATTTTTGGAAAATCGAATTTTCCCAGATTTCCCACGGGAAATTTGTACTGAATTTTTTCCTGCGATAGCTATTGATAAATTACATCAATTGGATCCATCTCCAGACATAACACTTTAAAGGCTGATTTTATACAAATTTTCTGATAATTTTTGGAAAATCGAATTTTCCGAGGTTTCCCACGGGAAACTTGAACAGAATTTATTAATTCGACAGCTATTGACAAATCACATAAAAACGATTCATCTTTAGATATATACTCTAGACGCTGATTTTATTCCAATTTTGTATATTCTTCTGATTTTCCGATATTTTCTACGAAGCAAAGTTTTACACGTAAATTTATTTACAAAAATTTAGATTTATAGATTTCTATGTATTCTATTTATTTTCGGCTTGAATGTTATATCATAATCTGCATTATCGACTTTTAACTTTCGGCTGGAAACTTTCGGCTGTGACTAGACAATCTACATTACCATTATTTTTTTTACTTTCGCCTGGACTAACACAATCTGCATTATCGACTTTTCACTTTCGGCTGGCAACTTTCGGCTAACTTTAACAGTATGCATTTTTAACCGTTTTTTAGTATTTAAATTATTATCGTTATCATTACATACTATGTCTTTATCTTCCGAACAGTTCTCCGTAGTATTTCTTAGTACATATTTGTATATTGTTTTGTTCGCTATTCTCCGCAAACAAATCGTTGCCATCGAAAATATACAAGGTTTCTACTTCCTTTTCAAGGTAATTACTGTCTAACTGTATTAGCGGTTGTTCAGAAATTGGAGCGGATTCTGGCATAACCGACCACCTGTTGATAATACCGAATTGTTTATCGATAGGATGGAACTTATCGTTGAATTTTAGCTTAGAAAATATTTATTCTTAAGCTTTTTGTTCCAAATGTCATTAATTGCAACTCGGGTTTTTCTACAATCTCTACTTTTAACTATAGTACAAATTTTTTCCATTTGTACAGTGTCTGGTGGTTTCTACGCTGCATTAATTTACGGTTATAATATAAAATTCACAGTACATTATTATTGCAAAATGTTGTGAAAACTTGGTAAAAATTATGAATCGTACTTCCTAAGGACCTTATAGCCAACTTATATCACAATCGCGATATATAGGTCGCACTCATTATAAACAAAACTACATTTTGGCATCAGCAAATGTGTTTGGAAATCCCTGTGGCCACGACCACATACGAAAATAATCTCATTCATATCTCAGTACTTTTAAGTTTTAAGTGAATAATCAAGCTCATTTTTGATTATTTTAATTTTTTTCGGGACGAGGCTAAAAATTTTGTTTATATTAGGAAAATTTCGGGCCAGCTCAAAATTTATATTAAATTTAGCCGAGACCCAATCCTTAAAAATATTTCGGGCTAACTTCACATACATGTGGCCAGTACTAATGGAGCATTCATCGGGTCATATTTTGGCCTTCAATGCAAAATTATTTATTTTCAGTGTATCCCTTTAATATATGTAAAATAGTGACATCCTTGAATTGGTTCAGTTTTGGCGAGCCTTAGATAGATAATCGCGAAAAAACTATTCAATATAAATTAACAAATTTTACTATGTGATTAAAATAACCGCAACAATTTTTGACGATATTTTTGAATCAGGGAAATAATTAATGAACCTCACCCTCGTAGTTTAAAATTTTAAATATGTCATGCAACTAATGCATATACTAAAGTAATTCGAACGGCATAGAGAGCTTTATGGAATTGGAACACAAATCCAAGCTGAACGACCTCGGCCATATTAATATATCGAATTTTTCTTAGAATGGATTAAATTCAAGCGTACAAAAGATATCTGACTGATGATGGAAAGCCTGGTTTTTCGAAATTCTTTGTTGTAAAACCTTGGTAATACAATCAATCATCCGCATAGCCAAAATAATTGGAAATTATGATCCTAACAACAGACTGCCCGACGTAGGCGTGACCACTCATTACTCATTCGCCTGCAGTTGATCCTCAGTCTAACTAAAATAATGGAAAAAAGACATACCGCACTAACTTTCCATCGCTTGTCTGTTTAATTCTATCAATGCAATCTTTTTTGGGGCTCAAGCTCTCCCAACTCGGCCCATGGATTCTACATTCGGGATTCGATCCTGGTACTTCGCTTTAATCACTGTGCCGTTTGGTCGGTCGTTCCTTGTTTAACCATCACTCTAAGAAAATATAGATATCCGCAAAATGTGCGTGGAAAATTATTAACGGGTTTAATTGTTAAACAAAATGTCAGTAGAGTTTAAAATTTTTCAATTTTTAAATTTCAACACAATGAACGTTTTCTTCCCAACTCGTTCACTATTTGAAGCTCAACGTTAAAACTATTAAAACATAATATAATCTTCAACTAATTTGATTTTATTTTTAATTTATTTTGATTATTTTGGCCCTATTTTCGTAAAGGCTGAATAATTCTAAAATACGAAAATTATAAAACCTTATGTCCGGGCAGCACCGATGATCGTCATTGTCCACTTGCGATTTCTAATTTCACAGTAAATTAATCAATGCTAAACATATCCATTTATGAATTATGAGTTGTTTATGGCAAATTCAAAGCTTTTCTCTGATCGTGTAATATTAACATTAATATTTAGTCGCCTAAATCTTAGCAAGAGTATATAAAGCAATACATCCTTTAGCATTGCTAAATTGAGTTGTAATGTATTTTCAACAGTTATAGTCAACAATTTTATTACATCAATATAAATAATTTCTATTGAATAGTACTATTCTACTATTTTACTGTTAAGAAAAATATTATTGCTTTGTGAACGGACCGGAAAACGAATTTTCTTTTTTGGATTATAAATCATCTTCCATGAAGAAATCATTACTAAAATATAATTTTGTGTCTATGTATTTCGGCCGGGAATGATTGTTATCATCTGTTATATACATATGTATTTAAGTTTTTCGCGGGTGTCGTTCGTTCGTTCAATCGTTTTGTATATAGATATAACTGAATATTTTAGATGTATTTGAAGATCTCAAAGAAAGATTCGATTGAGATGATACACAAAAATGATGATAAAAAAACTTTTATTTGGATTAAATCAATTTGCATCTCGTTTAAATATAGACAGGTATAAATATTTACGGTTTGTGGTTTATATTTTTTCTTTTCTTTTAATGTTCGAGGACTTTATATATTTTAAAATTTTGCTGTATGTTTCAAAAGCAACTAAAAATAATTGTGTCGCATTTTGTATAAAACTCTGTTTTTTTTTTCTTTTCAGGTAAGTTGACGATTAAATTGGAAATTTAAATTTAACACCGTAAGTTATGTTAAAACTTTATATTTATACTTGGAGATTTTACAAAAGAAATAAGAATTTGATGTGTAGGACTCACAATTAAGGTGGGCTTCGAGAAATTGGTCCTAACACTTCGTTAGAATTGGATCTTTAGTTGAGTTCCAAATTACTAATAAAAATCAAATTCAGCTCAAAAATGTGTCGCAGTTTTTTAAAATATTGTTACGTTTTTGCCTTGTCACTCAAGGTTCGTATCACTGGATTGTGAATAAAACAAAATCAATTCAATTTTTCAACAACGAATTTATTTATTTCACAAAAATTATAACAACACAATTTAATAATTTTAATTCACAAAATCACTTTATATAAATTATTCACACACTTTTTAAATCACTTTTTAATTCCTTTTTTAATCTTTACACTATCGCTTACCAAATACTAATAATCCAATTCGACTTCGTTCGCCTTTTTATAGACACAAACGAAACTTCTAGAAAGCTCATAAATTTTCCAATTAGAATAGCGTAGAAACATTTAGAACAGTTTTATCATGGAAAATTCCATTTTAGTACAGTTAAACATTGAGCTATTAATTTAACTTATTCTATTACACACTAGGTGTCACCGTTACAATATTATTTAAAACATTTTTATTTTAAAAAATCCCGCTTTCCTTGATTTCATTATCTGGAAGATTAATGAAATGATGTTAAATATAAAATTTTACAGAAATCATTCAATGGAAATCGGAATTTTTTTTTTTTTTGTCTGAACAATTTTTCATGTGCATCACCAAACGGTTCCACCAAATTGTGACAATAATGTCTATATTTTATTACACACACACAAATTAATGTTGACAAATTTGTGATACAAATTGTTTAAAATTGGCTAAAAATAATTTTTATTATATTATAAACTCTAGCCACAAATTCTTAATACAAAAATATGAATATTTTATCGACATGATTTTATTGGCAAATTTTTAACCAAAACTTGTATTAAATTTTGAAAAGAATTCGCCTGCACTTTTAAGAGATTTTTAAAACAGATGATTATGAATTGATCTAAAACTGATTAAATCATTTGATTTAAATCAGAAAAACTTGGATTTCAAAGTCATCATGTTCACAAATTCGTGTTTTATATAAGTATAAATTTTTTTTAAATAAGTCCACGTAAACAAAAATGTTGAATAAAACATAGGTCTCCCATCCAAGCAGGGATGGCGTAGATAAGGATTTGTCTGATG
Source organism: Tipula vernalis (assembly GCA_958295665.1). NCBI lineage: Eukaryota > Metazoa > Arthropoda > Insecta > Diptera > Tipulidae > Tipula > Tipula vernalis. The sequence goes on along the minus strand of OY282560.1, from coordinate 321,283,770 downwards.
TAGGCTTTATAGAGTCTGAATTTGTTTTTAGGGGAGAGACCGCCATTTTGCTATTTTATTTTACCGTGATAGCTTCTTATCGAGAATAACTCCCACATATTTAACTTAAAGTTTGTATTCAACGACGTTATCCTCAAATGAAATGGGATTGATTGGCTTTTTACATTTTGGAGCTTTTATTGTTATGGAAGTAGATTATTTCGGTTTTACAGGAATTGATTTTAATCTTCCACTTTCTCGCATATTCCGTGTACCCTTTAAGGTATTTAGCGGTCCTTGCGCTCGACTTGCAAGCGCTGGTCGAATAAGTGAGTAAAGCAATATCGTCGGCGTATATTTAAATTTTTGTTTCCTTGTTGTCGGGCCTTGGAATATCGTGATAGTAGAAGGAGCAGCATTGCATTTTATCATTTTGTAAATGAACCCTTCGAGCCAGACGGTGTCGAAGGTTTTTTCTATGTCAATAAAAGCGGCGATGGTCGATCGCCGATCCGTTTACGAGTTTTTGTAAAATTAGTTTTTTGTTCAGCACGGAATTCGAATTGTTCATCAGGAGTGTAGGGTTGGAGCAGTGGAAGTAATCTATTGAGAATGACTAATTCTGTTATTTTGCTTAATCAGTTTGGGAGTGAAATAGGGCGAGCATTTTCTATTCTGTTGCATGGCTTTCCTGGCTTAGAAACAGCTATGATTTTGCCGATTTTCCAGCAGTATGTTAAGTAACTAGTGTTTATTATTCTGTTTAGGATATCGGTGAGTGGTTTGACGAAGAATGTTAAAAATTGCGTCTGTATCGACCATCGTAATGATTGGATCGTGCGGTTGGGAGTTAAGAAAATTATCAACATTGTTATTGACTAACAGTGAGTATGGACTTTTTCGTAGTGGGATGCGTTTTGTTCAGAAATTGGTTTAGGATCTAGGTGATTGAATTGAGTTTCTTGCCATTGATCCGAATTCTGTTAAAAATTTGGGGGGAATTATCGGGCACTTCTTTTAATCTTCTTTTGAAGCTTGCATTTTTCAGTTCACTGAACCGTTTTTGAGACGAAACCTGAATATTTATAACCGAGACGGTTCATGCAGTTTTGCTTAATTAGGGCAATCCCTCCCATTAGAGTTGGTTTGGTAGTTTTGCGTTATCCTTAATTTGGGTAAGGATAACGCAAAAATTACCACACCAAGAGTGAAAGCCCTTTCCTTAATTTCAGCAATGGTGACAGGGACCGGGTGCTCATCTGGGAGGTTTCGATGAATATGGACTTTGAATTTGGTCCAATCAGCTTGGGCGAAGTTCCGGTAGTTCAGTTTTAATTGGAATTGAGTTTTGAACGGAACTGTAAAAAACACCGGAAAATGGTCGGAACAAAACTCATATAAAGTTTGGGGATTGTTTGGCAAATTGATATTCTTAGATAATATCAAGTCGAGTATTGAATTTCCCCTAGGAAAAGTTGGGTTGCTCGAGGCGTTTAATTCCAAATTAAAATTTAAGTAGAGCTTAAAGAGTGCTAGACCATTCTTGTTTTGCTGTTTGGGCAGTTCCAGGCTTCATGTAGAGTGTTGAAATCTCCAGCCAGTATGGTTTGGTTGCCAGTGTTTAGGAGATGTACGATATTTGGTTTATTGATCTTCCTGACGTAGGTCGAACAAAAGGAAATACATTGATTTGGGGTGCCTACGTTTAGTAGAGTTGCCTCAACGATATTTGAGATGAATGTTTGGGCTAGAAAATGAGGGACACCATTTTGTATCAGAATGGCAGTGCCTCCGGTATTATTTTTTGTCCCGTAACACCTAAAGATGGTGTACCCCGGGACAAAGGATATGTGCCGCTGGTTTGGGTAGGTTTCGCACAGAAGGACAAGATTGGGTTTGTGACGGGACTAGTGTGACTAGGCTGTTGGCGTTCTGAGTAATGTAAATCAGTTGTTCAATAATGGGTGGTCTAGTAGGACGGCTGCGAATCTCATGTAGGCAAAGCGTTTTCCAAGTATGTTTGATTTATTCCGTGATGAATAGCTCGCACTTGACCTTGAGGTCGAAAAGGTTGGTTCCGAATTGTTCCTCACACTCCTCTAACATGCGATCGAAACTATTTTTGGGAGCAGGAGATGGTCGGGAATATAATTAATTACTGCTAGTTATACTGGCATATGAGATACCTTCTCTCCATAACCCGAGTCCTGAGGGGATTCGGGCCAGACCTGGATTACGCGGGTTAATTTTATAATAAATCGATTTTTTTAGACATTTTTCCAGCAAAAAGAAAAATACTTTTTCATTCCCAAAATAACTACAAACTCAGCACAATTGACTATGATTCACTCACTCACTCACTTTAACTTGTTTTTAACAAATCAGATTGGTTTTATACACTTTTTAAAATTTGCACTTTAATAATTTTAGTTTTAACACTTAAGTAAAGACTCTCTGATCGCTGATGATCGGATGATTTAAATAACAAATTGTACCACAGTTATACAGAATGTATAACACACACAGTTGTACAGAATTATATATACAGAATGTATTGTGTAGGTTGTGTTAGCGAATTATACTAGTACAGCCAAATTTTCATACAATCTAGCTTACACAGAAATAGAGCTGTGTAAATATTATGAAGACGAAAAATTGTAATAGAATTTAGATTATTAGTATCATACACCAACCTGCACAGTACATTCAGTCACCGCGGGGCGTAGTGAGGACACAGACTGACAGATTGACAGACAGACACCGTTTCGAAACCCACTTTTTCGGACTCAGGGGACCTCAAGACAGATAAATCTCTAAAAATCTGAAGGTGATTTTCTTGATTACTATACTTTATTTTACTCGTATAAAAGAAAGTAAGAGCTTTCGGAATCATCAAATTACTCGTATGTGCTCCGTTTAACTATGCATACCAGAAACCTATAAGCACCATTAATAGGTTTCTGGTATGAATTGTTAAACGAAGCTTAATAACGGAGAATAAATCAAATTTAAATACAAATGTTCCTTATTAAGCTTATTTTTAATAATTGTTGTCTACCTTAATCTTTGAAGTAATTATTTCAGTTAATTTTTTTAGCATTGTATCGCTTTAAGAGATACAAAAACCGAAACAAATGGAATAATGCCAATTTCACCATTTCAGCTTAATTTCACTAACCTTCAAAAACTAGAATTATCCTACTCGTAACTTAACCGCAGGGGGCCTATTCTCGAATTTCACATCCATTTTCCACATGTGGACATCTGTCAAAGTTCACACAAAAACGTTCGAAAAATGTAATTCACATGCGGCATGGTCATTTTCCTATATGGGGAATTTTTTCCATCTGCTTATACCCATTCGGAAATATTCCCTTAGTACCGAAAAAATTCAATTTTTATGAATTTTGACAGATGTCCACATGTGGAAAATGGATGTGGAATTCGAGAATAGGCCCCCAGATTGTGGAAACATTATTTCAGAGTCAATACACGTTTCAAAACATTTAAACCAGCATCCAAACATACGTATGAGAAGTTAGCACGAAATTTTCATCCCGAAAAGGCTTTTTTCCTAAAATGTGTGTCTCAGCTAAAATTTGAGGAAATTTTCATTCCATCCAGAAAAAAATATTCAAAACATTTTACCAAACGGTATTCATCCCGAAAAATAATTATAAAAAAATAGATTAAGGTTTAAGAGCATTATAGTAGAATAAATATAAAAATCAAATATTTGATGATTCCTTTGGACACAAAATATGTACATTTAAATAAATAAACACTAAATACGCAATCAAATTTCAATTTGTCAATTTCCTGTGCCAATCTCAGAGATGTCTCCAAGAAATGATGTATGTTTTCCGACTTCCTTGATTAATAGTGAAAATGACCTTGATTAATAGTGAAAATGAACCGCAACGTAAATGTATTATGAAACATTTCGAAATTGGCCGTATTTCATTCTAAGTATTATGTTTCATAATACATTTACGTTGTGGTTCATTTTCACTATTAATCCCCATGATTTCTTAATGAGGGTAGTTTTTTCTAATTGCATAAGTGTTAAGAAGTCGGAAAACATACATCATTTCTTGGAGACATCTCTGAGATTGGCACAAGAAATTTCGAAATTGGCCGTATTTCATTCTAAGTATTATGTTTCATAATACAGTTACGTTGCGGTTCATTTTCACTATTAATCCCCATGATTTCTTAATGAGGGTAGTTTTTTCTAATTGCATAAGTGTTAAGAAGTCGACAAACATACATCATTTCTTGGAGACATCTCTGAGATTGGCACAAGAAATTTCGAAATTGGCCGTATTTCATTCTAAGTATTATGTTTCATAATACAGTTACGTTGCGGTTCATTTTCACTATTAATCCCCATGATTTCTTAATGATTGTAGTTTTTTCTAATTGCACAAGTGTTAAGAAGTCGACAAACATACATCATTTCTTGGAGACATCTCTGAGATTGGCACAAGAAATTTCGAAATTAGCCGTATTTCATTCTAAGTATTATGTTTCATAATACATTTACGTTGCGGTTCATTTTCACTATTAATCCCCATGATTTCTTAATGAGGGTAGTTTTTTCTAATTGCATAAGTGTTAAGAAGTCGGAAAACATACATCATTTCTTGGAGACATCTCTGAGATTGGCACAAGAAATTTCGAAATTGGCCGTATTTCATTCTAAGTATTATGCTTCATAATACATTTACGTTGCGGTTCATTTTCACTATTAATCCCCATGATTTCCTAATAAGGGTAGTTTTTTCTAATTGCATAAGTGTTAAGAAGTCGACAAACATTCATCATTTCTTGGAGACATCTCTGAGATTGGCACAAGAAATTTCGAAATTGGCCGTATTTCATTCTAAGTATTATGTTTCATAATACATTTACGTTGCGGTTCATTTTCACTATTAATCCCCATGATTTCCTAATGAGGGTAGTTTTTTCTAATTGCACAAGTGTTAAGAAGTCAGAAAACATACATCATTTCTTGGAGACATCTCTGAGATTGGCACAAGAAATTTCGAAATTGGCCGTATTTCATTCTAAGTATTATGTTTCATAATACATTTACGTTGCGGTTCATTTTCACTATTAATCCCCATGATTTCCTAATGAGGGTAGTTTTTTCTAATTGCATAAGTGTTAAGAAGTCGGAAAACATACATCATTTCTTGGAGACATCTCTGAGATTGGCACAAGAAATTTACAAATTGAAATTTGATTGGGTATTTAGTATTTATTTATTTAAATGTACATATTTTGTGTCCAAAGGAATCATCAAATATTTGATTTTTATATTTATTCTACTATAATGCTGTTAAACCTTAATCTATTTTTTATAATTATTTTTCTGGATGAATACCGTTTGGTAAAGTGTTTTGAATATTTTTTTCTGGATGGAATGAAAATTTCCTCAAATTTTAGCTGAGACACACATTTTAGAAAAAAAGCCTTTTCGGGATGAAAATTTCGTGCTAACTTCTCATACGTTCGATATTTCCCCAATAGACATAGATGCGTATGATGTAGTTCTTGTAGAACTTCGTTTCGAAGACTTTCTGGAATTACATGCTATTTATCGTCATTTGTTTCGCCGTTTAGAAGCGACTGTTTGAGTTTTGACAGTACTGGATCTTTGTCTGATTCTAGCACGATATTCTCATTGGTAAATATCAGAGAACTTATCGCGTTTATCGTCTGTATGTATTTTCTGCTTTCCTATGCTCTACTGTGTATTGGAATTCTGAGAGAAATGATACATAACATAGCAGACGACTGGACGTTATCAAAGGCAGATTGATGTCAGATTTAAAAATTTGTATCAATAGTGTATTATCGGTCATCAGCTTGAATTTGTGTCCGTATAAGTACATATGAAACCTTTTAGTCCAGTAGTTCTGCTCTGCGACAGAAAGGGAACGGGAAATGAATGCAACTGGATTCTCTTCTCCTCGGATGACATGTGATAATACTCCGGCTGTTCCAACTGGGCTTGCATCACATGCAATAGTTATAGGCAATGCTGGATTAAAAGGCAATAGAACTTGGTCACTTGCTATTTCGGCCTCTAACTTCATTAAAGCTGCTTCACACTTCACGGCCCATTGAAATTTTGCGCTCTTCAGTAATAGAAGGCGAAGTGGGTGTGTTTGATAAATTTCGAATAGTATTTGATTAATCCCAATAATTGTTGTACTTCATCTTTGAACGCGGTGCATCCAACACAGCTTTTACTTTTTCTGATGCTTTTGAAATTTTATTTTCTTCAATCTGGTATTCAAGATAATTAATTCTTGTCTGGAAAAATTTGCGCGAGCCTGTTAATCTTGTACGTTCTTTTGTGAGTCGTTATCGTTTGGATTTTTGCACTTTCCTCATCTATCTGAAAGTGCTGATATACTTTATATAAATACAGCGTGCAAAAATACTTAGAATTTCTTAGATTGTTGAGAATTTCTTCAAACCGGGGAATCAGGTAGTGAGCATCTTCGAGTCGGTTTTGGAATGTAAATCAACGGGGAACTCCAGTCGGAGGTATCCACTTTTGTAATGATGACCTCTTCTTTTAAAGCAATTATTTCTTTTGCAACTTGATCTCTACATGAGAATGGTACTTCACGTGCTTTATGGAATACTGGCTTGGCCTCTATTCGAATTTTTAGTAAGCACTGAAGATTTGGAATTTTTCCAATTTTTTATTCAAAGATTTCTATATACTTTTATTTAATGTTGCTGATGTCCTTTTCGATAATTTCTGTCGATAAAATTTCATTGGTTGAATCACTCGAATTTTCCTTATCTAAATCTTCTAAATTTACGTTGAGTTTCCTAATCCATGTTATATCCAAAAGAAAAGATTTCTTTGAGATATGAACGAAATTTCATATTAGTCTGACGTATAGGATTCGAAATATTAAGCTTCTCAAATGCATTCCTTGGAATTAGTGTGACTCCGGCTCCTGAGTCAACCTCGAATTGCTGGAACTTTCCTTCTATTTTGATATTTGTGTAAAATGGTTGATTTGCGTATCCACATATGTCATGAATGTTTTGAACGTAATTTCCCTCTACTGGAGTTTCCACTGCGTTTCTTGATTTTCAATAAGTCCTTTTTTCTTGCATTTTATACAGTAGAGTTTGTCTTTGTCGTATTTGCAATTACGAGTGTCGTGATTGTTGCGTGTACAGCGCAAGGAAAGACCTGTCAGTCTCAATGCTTTTGATAGTCGATTCGACCAAGGGATCTTGACTGATTTCTGTACCTGGAACTACGCTGCTGGAAACGACTTCTTGGTTCTCGACTATTTGTAATTTTGTTCACGTCACTGGAATGATTCGATTGTTTTGGTTTTTAATTTGACACTTCTTTGCTGTCTATCTGGGAAGCTTCGAAAGCAAGAGCCAAATCAACATTTTCTTTAAATTCCAATTTCCCTGATTGTAGCAACTTTGTCCTTATTGCATTATCACTAGTCCCTCTTATGAACTGTGAGAGCAGAAATGTATATGCAATTGACGCGTAACACCCTTTCCAATTAAATTTGTATGTTGACACATAACCTCAAATTGCGGCTGCGTAATTCGCAATCGATTCGTTTGGCTTTTGAATACGCGTTAATAAGCGATGTCTGTCAACTAAGGGTGGGGCACTCAAATGTCCCTGCAGTAACTTAACCAGTTGGTCGTAATCTTCCTCCATGTGCGGTTTCGGTGCAAGCAAATTCGATAAAACACTATAATATTCTGGACCAAAACAGTTCAATAATATCTTTTTGCATTTATCTACATCGTTTTTGATATTTTTAAGGTCGAAATAAATTTCTAGCCGCTGGATATATTGTTGAAAAGATTCTTTTTTATCATCGAAATTTTCGAACGAATAATTAGATCCGCCCTCTTCTTTTTTATTTTTATCTTTTAGATGTTCCGAAGGTATTTCGTTCTTTGTAAGTATAGCCTGGATTAAGTTTTGCTGATGTAAAGCTTGTGTAGCAAGGAATTCTTTGAATTGGGTTGGATACATCACTTTTCTCCTCGTCGCCAATTATTATTGTATATTTAATAATAAAATACACTATACTGGATTAGTTACAAAAAAACATGCTTTCCTTTTCACATTTTTTAGGTAACTCTTAAAAATCTTAAACAAAAAATTGTTGATAGGATTACGTTATGTTTGTAATCCACATTAATGCGCAGTGGTGTTGTTAACCCATTATTGCCGATATTATGTATATTACAAGAGTATAATCGTGAGAATCTTTAGCAAGCCTGTTGGATCTAATGTGCTAATTAATGAAATAAAGATTTGTGAAGTTGAAACTCTATCAAACTGCAAACTCTGGGCAGCCAACTGAATTCATTAAAATATTCCTTTACTGTATACCTATAGCGGAGTATATAATTGTAAGAGTAATGCCTTCCACCAAATTTCTCTCCCCTTCTCCTCCCCCCTCCCTACGTATTTTCAAATTATTTAATTATTTCAAAAAATTTAATCCTACACCGAACCCATAAATGGTGGTGCGTAAAATCTTTAATTTATTTGAATTTGTAAAGTGTAACCAAATCGTAAATTTTCCAGTTTAAAAATTCATCTCTCCTCCCATTGAAAATCGGCCTATTTTCAAATAATTTCTTAACTATTTTAATTATTTATCACAATTGTTATACACATTTTCATTTTTCAACATAAAATAAAAAAATAAAAAATGAAACGAAACACAACAAAGGAAGAAATTCAAACCACAACTTCCTTTACTTTATCATCATCATAATAATAATAACGACGTCTTCGCGTATTGCTGCTATCAAAATAAAACCAAAAATATATTTCTCCAATAATATTATTTATAATGAAAAAATGAACTGATCATTATTCGTACTATACTATTGATTTTTATTTCCAATTTGTGAGGTGGCAAACTACTCATATTCAATGAATTTAAAAATTCAACGGAGAAATCATTGACCCGACAAATATCATCACAAATAACTCTATCATAGCTATAATAGGCTTTAGCTTGACCTGGTATTTGATTGAAAATATCCGAATTAATTAACAAACAATCTTCATTTCTCGGAGCTAATATGACGGAATTTAAAATATTATTATTTTCAATATTTGATGAAATATCACCAAAAACATCTCGAATAATGTTGCTCGGTTCACCAATTAAATTATGTGGAATTTCAATCAAATCTCTACCCAAATCATTAAAATTTGGCAATGCTCCATTTCCAAGTAGTTTAAGAAATTCAATAAATTCCACTTCATGCGACAGAGCTCGCATGTTCTGCTGTATATAGTCAACCGTCGAAATTGTGGGAATAAGTGCCTAAAAAGGATACAATTTTCAATTAATTCAGTACGTGAACCGTGAGGAATGACAGGCAAAATTTGCCGAAAAATCTCCGCACAATAAAATAGTTTTACCACCAAAGGGTTTGTTTCTATTTTGAACATCGCTTAGATCATTTAATAATCGATCAATGGCCTTCAAGGCATTAAGTGGACACATAGATATTTCATCAATAATAATTAATGAAGCGGATTACTATCAAGTGATACACTCGAAACTGAATTCTCTAAAATTGGAATTGGTAATTTAAATATATTATGTAATGTTCTGTCATTAATAAGTAAAGTTGAAGCAATTCCACTAAATGCAGTAGAAATACAAACTAAATTTAGAGAATGTATCTGGTTTTTGGAAAATTCTTTCTTTGACGAATTGCCATAGGTTGAGCAACTCTCGCAATGCTTTACCATTTTTTCGATGTCATAGTCAATCGATGGCCACCAGCAATATCGTCTAGCAAGCTGTTTCATCCTGGTAATGCCCCAGTGTCCTTGATGGAGCAACTCAAGCGTTTTGTTTTGGAGTGTTGGTGGAAAGACTACGCGTGTGTAATCTGTCTGCAAAAATATAATATCATTAAATGAAGAAATTGTGTCTTGTCGCCGAAAACAGGCGGGCAAGTAAGACATTTGATTCGAGAACTGTGGTAAACATTTTGGCCATCCCATTTTTATATATTCTAACATTTGACGCAGCTTGGTATTATCATGTGTGTGTTTTCGAATTGTTACAGCGTCAATAGGGCAGTTTTCGATTGCTAACTCGTATATATCATCAATGAAATGGCAGGCTTCTTCACTGGAATCAAAAATGTGATCAGGGCCGCAAGGCAATCGGGAGAGGGCGTCTGCGTTGCCGTGTTTGTGCGTTGGCTTGTATAAGATGTCGTACTCGTAACCCATTAAAATAATCGCCCATCTTTGCAATCGATTTATAAAATGTATTGGTAATTTTTTATTTGGGCTAAATAATGTGAGAAGAGGTTTGTGATCCGTCACCAGTTGAAATTTCCTACCTTGTAGATACTGGTGAAGTTTAGTGACACCATAAATGATAGATATTGCCTCTTTTTCTATCTGGCTATAATTTTGTTGAGCTTTATTCAAAGTTTTGGATGCATATGCGATTGGATGTTCGGTTCCATCCGGAAAGCCATGTGACAGCACTCCGCCTATGCCGTATGCCGAAGCATCTGTCGCTAATATAAGCGGAAGATCATAGTGAAAATGACTCAAACGGGCAGCGTTCTCAATAGCTCCCTTAAGTTGTTCGAACGCCTCATCCTGTACAGTCGTCCATTGAAATTGAGAATTTTTTGAACGTAGTCTATTTAATGGCGCTGCGAAACTGGAAAAATTCTAGATGAATTTATTATAGTAATTTACCTTTCCAATAAAAGACTCTACTTCCTTCAAGTTCCTCGGTCGAGGTAAATTTTTAATAGCACTCAAACCAGTGCTTGACGGTCGAATTCCGTGTTTGTCTATTATGTGCCCCAAGTAGTCTATCTCGATTTTTGCGAATTCACATTTATTGGATCGACATTTGAAACCGTTTTCCTCCAATCGACATAATAACATTTCGAGGTTTGTTACATGTTCCTCGTGTGACTTTCCGGAAATGATCAGATCATCCAAGTAAACAGCACAAAATTTTAGATCCGCCGTCAATTGTTCCATCAACCTTTGAAAAATTCCCGGAGCACTGGCAATACTAAATGGTAGTCGTTGGAACTAATAAAGCCCAAACGATGTGTTCACTACCATGAACTTTTTGGTTTCCTCTGTTAGTTCGATTTGAAAATATGCATCTTTAAAATCGATTTTTGTGAAATATTGTCCACTTTATATGCGATAAAATAACTCGTCGATTCTGGGGATCGGATGCCGATCGATTTCAATTTGTGGATTAAGTGTTACCTTGAAATCCGCACATATTCGAATTTCTCCGTTTGGTTTTTTTACTGGCACAATTGGAGTTGCCCATTGAGTGGTTTGTACCGGTTTCAGCACTCCTACATTGACGAGTCGTTCCAATTCCTTCTTGACCGCCGCTTGAATTGCAAATGGAATGGTCCGAGGCTTAAAATATCGAGGCTCAGCTTTAGATTTTAGTTTTATTTCAGCCTTGTACGACGTACATCTTCCCAATGAATCTTCAAATAGTAGATGATGCTTTTGAACTAATTTAGAAATTCCACGTTTTAATTCGCCTACGGAATTCTCTTCGGATGACACTGAAAATATATTACTAGACTCATGAACAATTTTGAAATTAAATGATTCAAACCAGTCGATGCCCATAATGTTAGATATATCCTCATGGTCTACCACAAATAATGGTAAAACAAACCTATAATTTTTATACATGATATACACGTAGCACGTGCCTTTCACCTTAATCGTGCTTCCTCCATATGCTCGAAAAATTTTCGACGTCGGTATACAAATCGGATTTCCAAGTTGTCGGTAAACGTTTAAACCAACCATCGAACAAGTTGCACCAGTATCCACTTGGAATGATAGTGAATGACCGTTAACTTTGAGTCTAATCCAAATCTTACTACACGTGTTGTTTACATTAAAAACGGATGATGGTGAATGCATATCAATTGAATTAGTAACATTTCGATCCCTGGCTGGACTATTACTGGGACTTGAGCGGTACCGATAATAACCACGGCGTCGGTATTCGTTATTATCGAGCTGGTGATTATCTAGATATCGGTGATTAAGCCTTGATGTGGATCGACCTCTGGAACGTGTCATACAAACACTGGCAATATGACCTATTTTCCGACAGTGATTACAAATGGCATTGGCAAACCGGCAGCGTCGACGATCGTGTTCGTCAATACATTTAGGACACGAACGGTAAAAATTCGAACGGGAATTCGAACGAACTTTGATTACGATTTTGAAAACGAACGGTATCGTCGGCTCATTCGTTTATTTCGGCTGTATCGGCTTCTCCTTTTATAGTCAAACATGTTTTCGTTGTGTATTCATAAACCAGTGCGATTTCTAGCACCTCATCATTTAGCGTTGGGTTTTGCTTTTGTAAACATGATACACGAATCACATCGTGTGGCGTGTTTATAACAATTATGTCTCTAATTAAATCATCAACGAATGAAGTTTTACACGTATCTTTAGAAAATTGGAACACACAATTTCTGGCTACACCACGAAGATCGGCCACCCATTCAGCATAGGTTTGGTTCGGTTTCATGACAGTCTTGTTAAATTCGTATCGTGCGGCCAAAATATGAATTTTTGAAACAAAATAGTTTGTTAAGATTCCACTAAGTTCTTTAAATGCCTTACTTACCACGTCCCCGTTACATAATTTTTGCAAAATGCTGAAGATGAAATCTCCAACCAACAGTAGATAAGAAAAATGCTCTTTTTTGGTTGTCGTCCTCAACACAGCTCGCCAAAAAATGTTGATTCAGTTGGTCCAAATAAAAAGGACAATGATGCTTCTTTTCATCGAATGAAAAAAAACGGTGGAATTATCCCGCTACCCGTTGGTTTTACTGTATTTTCGTTCATCGATTTTGGTTGGTTGAGTATTAGGTCACTCATAAATTGATTTTGTTTTGGCGAGAATCTGTTCCAATGTTGCTTTATCCATCATGAAAAATGTACAAATACACAAAAAAAAAATATTGCACGGAATAATAAAATTTATCCTCGTCGCCACTTTAAAATTTAAAATACACTACTCTGAGTTTAACATAATTATATTTATTTAAGTAAGGTGTAACAACCATTTGGTTTGAGCGTACAATATGGAATGAATGTTTTATTACTTAATACAATGTTATTACAAGAGTTAACAGTTAGTCATGAAACGAAAAGTTAAGGCTTTCCAAAATAAATATGAAAATAAGATATTACAATTTACGTGCCACCCAAAATCGCCATTTGGAAATAGAAGAGGATAAGCCAACGGATCTAAAGATAAATCCAACACAGACACATTCCCAACGGTATTATTCAATCTCGAAAAGCAAATCATGTTACGTTCAAAGGGTGGCTCACCATTGACACTATTGAAAACAACTGCTATATCAGTAGCAATCGCATCATTGTAACGTCGAATATCAACATTATTATTTGCTCTAATTAACATGCATAGATCTCTAGTAATATATTCATTTGTATTACAGTATTCGGGCATAGTTTGAAAAGATTGAACAAATAGATTACAACGATTCAATTGATGATTAATTTCTCTCATTAAATTAATATCACAATATGTGCATTTGAAGTATGGCGCATTCTGTACTGAGCAGCTGTTTCTACATCATAGAAATACAACTGAGCGTAATGTGGTATAGAATCACAAGGAGTTACAATATCACCAGCTCTGTGATAAAAAACACCATGAATTTTAAAATGGAACATACCTTTTCAATGCTTCAGTTTCAATCTTTGCCTCACTACTAATTTTTGCAAAAGAAGAGTTATATGATCGAATAGAATTAAAATAATGTTTCGATCTACTTTTAACTGCAGCATCATTTGATTTAAGACTATCATAAAGATTTTTAAGAAAAATCGTTTTGCATATAAGGCGATACATGCACTTTGCCCTTATGACAACATAATGAGAATTCATTTCTATTCCCTTGTGTAATTTCACCTTCAAAATTTCTCGCTCCACAATGTATGCAACGTAAATTCAATTGGCCGCAAGACCGAGCACCAATGTTTAGTCTGTAGCGATAAATTTTTAATTTTTATCGATTGTCTAATTAATTTATTAAAAATGGTTTTGTTTTTTAGAAAACAAACAAAAAATTGAAAACCGATTCAAAGACAAACTATATGCCCCATGATTATGTTATCATAAGATTATATTATATTTACGATAGATTTTCATCAATTTCCTTCCTCTCATTTATTATTATTTGTTTTAAATAATAAATAAAATTTTTTTTTAATTTTTTAAATAATAAATAAAACAACATCTTATATATTATAAAATATGACCGGGATAATAAAAAGATCAAAAGGTATATCAGTCATCATGTCTTATGCGTCTGTGTTTATTTTTATTTTACCAATTTTATATTTTTATTAAATTGATAAAAATAAAAAATTGTTTATGTTTAGACTTAAACAAGAAAAAAAAAATTGTATTTAATATTTTATTATAAATACACATAAGCATGTTGTTGCATGTGGTCTAATTTAATCGAGGTACATAAATAAATAAATGGACGAAATCTACCTTAAAATAAAACATAAATTGCTGAAACTGAAAATTTTGGTTCGTTGAACGAAGTTTTCTATTTTTCCAGAATTTGTATAAGTTGAATTTCGTCGTAGGATTGAAATTACCCAGTTTCCGCTCTTATCTAGGATAAATTCCCTACCTCCTCAATCGTAGGAAATTGTTCCCGAAAATTTGAAACGTGTGTAACGAGTATACTTCGAACTTTTCTCTGGCCTCCCCTAAATAATTGGCATAAAACATAAAGTAGTCCTGCCACCTAAAAAGACTTTTTTTCTATTATTGCGTATGTATCAATAACGGCATACATATTTCAATCCCGAATGTTCCCACTAGTTCTTCGTAAAACTTATCAACAGCGTATTTTTTCAGGGCCATTACTTCACTTTCCACAGAAAAATAAAACCTCTCTGCTATTTTTAGGTATGAAATAAAATTGAAATGTGAGAATCTATAGTGTTTGTTCATAAATTAACCCTAAATAAATTTCGGAACGCCAAAAAAAACGAAACCTACCCATCTGCGCCCTATGTTATTGTGTGGAGTCAGAAAAAATATTTTTCATAAAGTAGTGGTACACTGCATATAGCAATAGTTAGGGTTTATGAACCATCTAACTTTAAACGAAAGACCACTACAACTAGTGATACCGTATTTGAACAATTTTAACACTCACATAAAACCACACTAAACAATTTAACGACACTTTTTTTGCCAAGCCTAAAAATAAAATGCAGTAACCAGTCAATCAGTAACCATCAAACAAAAAAAAATCGCAAATCGCTGGTGAATATTACCACTATATCGATAATCGAATAACATCACCGTCGCAAGAAATCAGCTGGAACAATATTAGTATAAGCCGGGAACACAGCCATAACCGTTAATTTATAAATGTTATAAAACGCATCGCAGAACCCGCCAACAAATTTTTATATACAACAACATCCGCAAGGTCAAGTAAAGCCGATAGCCAAGCCACGATCAACTGCCGCCAAGGTCATTAGATACCATAGATATTTACCCGGTAGAGGTGCCGACAACAACAAAAATATTTTTTTTTTATATGTCAGCACAATAAAATTCACCTAATATGTCGGACAACAAAGCTAAAAGCTCCTTGACAGATTCCAACCTTAATGTGAATTTAGCAGAAATGCCAATGCCGCAACTCTGGAAGGATTTGTCTGAACTTTGGATCAAACAGTTAGAGGCATTATTTAAAGTAAGACGAATAACCAACGACGAAAATAAATTTAATTTCGTGATAGCTCACCTACCGGTGGATGGAAATTAATAAATATGAGACCCTTCGAGATGAGGTTAACAAGTGGCGATCGGAGCAAGGTAGGATAGAAGACCTCCTTAAATCGACCGGCATGGCCGATTTCACACCCTCTGATTTTTATCCAGAAATCGGTCAAATAGCAGAGAATATAATAACCGCTCTGGGTATCGTAGCAAATCACGAGAACGCACTAGTATGCTGGTACCACCGAAAATTTGAAAAACGAGCCAAAAAATGCGAGGTATATTCATTTGGACAAACTGCTACTCCACAGGCTCAAACAAAAACGGAAAACTAAATCGTCCCAGAGTGTCATGCAACGAGCGACGGGACGTTTTACAATCGTCGCCTTACTATCAGATGCACATTTAAATACTTTATAAAAATCTATTTGTAACGATTCGGAGAGTCGGCTAGTTGCAGCTAACGGCTTGACTACCATATAGCCACATATGGGACCCGATTATTACCTGTAGACTTAGGTTTGCGTCGCAATTGTCGACAACCATTTATCGTTGCCTCTGTAATGAAACCAATAATCGGAGCTGATTTTTCAGCAAAATTCGGTTTATTTGTTGACTTACAGCACAAGTGACTTCTTGGTACAAATACTCACCTCACAGTTAATACAATGGACATTATAGTCCCTACTGATATGATAACGCGGCTTTTTGTTGTCGACTACTCTTACGGCGAACTTCTCTGCCGATACCCAGCTCTTACAGAGCAACCCCGTTACGATCATCCATCAAAACACAAAGTCGAACATCGAATTGTCACAGAAGCTCATTTACCTTTTTCTCCACCTACACGTTTAGATTCCGGGAAGCATTTAATAGCAATAACTGAATTTGAGCACATGCTACAGCTAGGATTGTGTAGACAGAGTTCTACTAGCGTTGCTTCACCGTTATATTTGGTACCGAAACGTGACAGCAATGACTAGCGCCCATGTGGGGACTATCGCTGACTTAACGCGATTACTGAGCCAGACAGGTACCCTCTCCCACGCATTCACAACTTCTCCCTCAATCTTCAAGGCTGAGGGCTTATCAGGGCTTATCACCAAATACTGGTCGCTGAGGAGGACATATATAAAACAGCAATCACCGTATCTCTTGGGCTAGTCTTATAGATGAGGTCATATTGATGACATCTTGGTATCAAGTAAAAACGAAGAAGAACACCACGAACATCTAAATGCGTTATTCCAGCTATTATCAGAGTACGGTCTAACAATTTAACCATCCAAATGCAAATTCGGTGTAGTTTCGTTAAATTTTCTTAGTCACGATATCGACAAAAATGGTGTCAAGCCATCTGCGAACCATATCGTGGCCATCCAATATTTCGCTCAACCAAATTCTATTAGGCAAGTGCAGCGTTTCGTGGGCATGGTTAACTATTAACATCGCTTTATCCCTCATTTAGCCGAACATTTTGCTCCAATTAATGATCATATTATTAAGCTCGGTAGGGTCAGCAAGAAACTTCCATTTTCATGGCAACCGGAATGCGAAACGGCTTTAAATGCAATTAAAGTTGCCCTCACTCAAGCTACTCTTCCCTCATCCCATGGAAAAGGGAATTCTGCAAATTAGCACAGACGGTTCCAGTATTGCTGTAGGTGCCGTATTGGAGCAGCTACATATTATAAGTTGGAAACTCCTCGGTTTCTTTTCGAAAACACTTCCGGTGTTTTGTCGAAGGTAGAATAATTTATATCAACACAGATAACGTAGTCCACGACAGAGTCGCCAGTTAGAATACGTTTCACAGTTTACAACCGATATAAGGTATGTCAAAGGTGAAAGTAACGTCGTTGCAGATATCTTATCACGCTCAGAGGATACTCGAGAAAAATTTATGAAAACCATCATAAGTGACAGTTCACGCTCGCGTACTTCAAAACGCCACCTTGAACTTGTACCCGATGCCATCTCAGTATCGCAGGTTTATCATTCTGGTGCGAAACGTCGACTAATGATTTTCAAAAAGC
The DNA here is from genome assembly GCA_958295665.1 of Tipula vernalis. NCBI lineage: Eukaryota > Metazoa > Arthropoda > Insecta > Diptera > Tipulidae > Tipula > Tipula vernalis. The sequence goes on along the minus strand of OY282560.1, from coordinate 321,265,871 downwards.
TTCACAATCTTTCTGACCCTGGAGTACGCATTCCCTGTCAGAAATCGAAGGTCAATAGACATACTTGTTCAGAATATGGACGTTTTAATATTCCTTCGTGCTAGTTTGAGCATGTACTCATAGATCTCGTCGGACCATTACCCCCATCTAACGGTAACCTCCACATTCTTACGATTGTGGATAGATTTACACGCTGGCCAGAAGCCGCCCTGGTCGGTGTAGATTGTGAAATCTCGACCCTCAACAAAATATCTGAAGTGTTTGACTGCCAGATATATTGCGAGTAATTCCCGGTCGAATGCGGAGTACTTCATTTCGACATCCAAGAGCTTTTTTGAAAAGAATCCCAGGGGCTCCCAACACTCGTCATTGTACAGTTGTAGTACAGCTCCAACAGCAGTGTTTGATGCGTCAGTGGTTAAGCTAAGCTTTGAGTCGCTCAGTGGGGGCGCCTAAAGTGTTATCTGGGCCAATTTAGTTTTAAGTGATATGAATGCGTGTTGACATTCGTCGGACCACAAAAAATTCTTGGCTGTCTTGGGCTTTTTGTGTAGTGTTGCCAAATGACCGTGAATTGGTACGAGTGTTTGCGCGAGTTTCGGTATAAATCAGTGGTAGTAATTTACCATACCGACAAATTGTTGAATACTTTTGATCGAAGTAGGAGCTGGGAATTCTTTGATTGCGTTGATTCGTTCGTCTGATGCTAGTATACCATCAGGTGTAATCTTGTGGCTGAGGAATTCTAGAGTTAACACGCTAAAGACGTATTTTGAACTTTTAATGTAAACACCAAACTGTGCTAACCTATGGAAAAGCTGTTCTAGGTGTAGTTTGTGCTGTTCCTCAGAATGTGAAGGCACAAGAATGTCGTCAATGTAGACGAAAACGAAGTCTAAATCACGGACAACTTTGTTCATGAAGCGCTGAAATGTTTGTGCGGCGTTTCGTAGACCGAATGGCATTCGGGTGAATTCAAAGAGGCCAAAGGGGTCGTTATTGCCGTTTTGTGAACATCTTCAGGCGCGACGGGAAATAGATGATAGGCTCTGACGAGATCAATTTTGGAGAAAATCTTGCATCCATGTAAGTGCATGGAGAAATTTTGAATGTGGGGTATCGGGTAGCGGTCCGGTGTTGTATCCGAGTTTAGTCGCTGATAATCCCCACATGGTCTCCAATCTTGATCTTTTTTTGACCATATGCCACCATGTGCTGAAATTCCGTTAATGCGGCTTTGTGGCGGAGTGGATCTGGCCTGCGTGGTCTTGACAGGGGCAGATGGCCTGCTGTGACAATGTGGTGGACCACGTTGTGTCGGACTGGCAAATTGTAGTTCGGTTCTGCTGTAAGTGATGGAAACTGTTGAAGCAGAGTGCCAAAACTATTGTTGACTAAAAAATGAATCGGTGTCGGTGTGTCGACGTGAACTATTGTGGCATTGATTGACAGCTTAGTCACTGAATCAACCAGCCGTTTGTTTCTTAAGGCAACCAGCAGCCCGAATTTGCATAGAAAATTTGCGCCAATGATCGGATGATTCACAGCAGCTAAAATAAAAGCTTGCGTGAATGTTCGGTTGAGTCCGAGATTCACCTGTAGCTACGTTGTGCCGTAAGTGTGGATGGTTGTTCCATTGCCGGCCTTTTAAACAATGAGAATGATTGTTTGTTATGGCTAGCTGGAATAACCGAAAGGTCAGCGCCAGTATCGATTAAAAATGTGTAGGAGTTTATTTTGTCATATATATGTAGGCGTGTCATTCGAAAGGTGTGTGACACGATTATTGATGCCCGGTGGTTCACTCGTTTTTTGATTTTGATACATCCATTGCATTATCGTATGTGGATGTGTTTGGTTGTGAACTGCGGAATGTGCAAGGTGCAATGCACTTCCTTGCAGCCGTACCGAACTTGTAGTGGTAGCCGCATCTGCCTTGTTGGCCAGTATTGCTGTTGCTGTTTGGTCTGAATGGTTGTGGGCGAGATGTAGATCGCCCCCTTGATCTGCTTTGGCCGTTCCGAAACAAGGCGTCTAATTTCGCCTCGAGACGGGCCATGCGATCCTTGACCGTGCCATTGTTAAATGGGGAACGACGATTTCCATCTCGATCACGATCAGTTTGTTCCGGAGATCTCGATTATCTACTGAAATATTGGTTTGTGTTCGTTGTAATTGAATTGATTTAGCGGGATTGTTGCCCGATGTTCATTACGTCATGCATCCTGTCAGCAGTTCGTCCGGCATTTTTCTGATCCAAATGGATCGGATCAGGGTTTTTGATATCCCTGTGCCTGCGAGTGTTCGGATGTGACGTAATGAATCTGACTGTTTTCGGTCACCTAAGTCTTGACTTGATAACAGAGACTCCAGTTTTCTATCCGTGGATGGTGCAAGACGGTTTAGCAATATGTATTTTAATGCGTTGTAATGATTCTTATTTTGCGGTTTCTGGAGGAAGTCCGAAATGGTTTCGCAAATGTTTGGCGAAAGTGACGAGAGGGTATGCAAATACTTGTGTTTATCCGTTTTGATACCCTGTAGATCAAATTGGATCCCTGCCAATTGAAACCACGTATTGGGTTTTTCTGGCCAGAATAGTTGTAAGTTCAGCCTATAGATCTTACATTTTTTCGTTCTCCTGTTTTCACATTCTCTGCCCCAAATTTAACATCAGTATTCATAATTTGTTTTTGATATTCTTGTTGCAGTTGTTGCTTGAGTGTTGTTTTTGATGTTTGTGGATCATCCCACGTGATTTTATGATTTTCGTTGACCCACTTTGTCGCATTTGCGTCGAAGTTCAAATTACTTAATGTGTCTTCGTCGATGTCCGGCGACTCTTCATCGAATTCTTCAATGATTTAGTACCTCTCCGAAATGTATATCTCTTGCGTTTTTCGTAACTCTGTTTTTCGTAACTCAACGTAAAACTGTTGCTTTTTTACGACTTTTAATTATTGATGATTTCGTTGAAATATGTGATCGACGACCGCTTATTACTGATTCCGTTTCATCAACAATTGATTTTGCATCCGATTCCTTTACGACATCATTTGGTTCCGAATCACTATCAGTTACACCAGGGAAAATGTTCGCGTTCGATAAACCCTCCTTTTTATTTGGCTGCGATGTTTCTTCGTTGACATCATTCGCACCTGCTGTTGTTGCACCGATTTGAGTTAAACCAGATGTTTGCACTTCATTAGTTTTATCAATGATCGGTTTTTTACGTTTTCGGCATATTCGGCATTGCCAATTCTTGGAGCTCATTATCACTGAACTTCCTTCCACGCATTTTAGATGAAACAACGATTTGCAATTATCACAGCGGACCATGTTGTTATTGTCCGGATCATCACAAAGTGGACAATTTGTAGTAGGTTAGCGTTTTAAAAATGTTATTCTAGGTTAGTCATGTTGTTACTAATTTAATTAAATCCATTTATCATTGGTACTCGATTGATTCTCTACTTTTCTGGTTTTACCATCGGCCTCTTGTTGGGAATGTTCCGTGTTCGTGGGTATGGTATTACTGGTGACAATGTGACTGCTAGGTTAAGTGCTTCTCCTATTCCTCTTCGCCTTAATACATCTGGTAGCCTCGTAAAGGAATATTATTGACCCTATTATGCCATACGTTGTTAGGTCGTGCATGCTGGGTAACCAATGGTCTTGGCTTCCATTGTTCATTTGGTTCTGCTCCAGTAGTTTGATTTCATTTACTATGTCTCTAAACTTTGTGTTTATGTCCAGGATTGCTGGTAATATTACTCTGGGTGTAGCATGCCTTACTCTTTCGTAGCTCTTCCAGCTCAAAATCCTTTCTGGTATACGTCCCGGAACTTCAATCATAACGCTAAAGTATTTACAGCGAGCATCTCTTTTTCAACCGTGGAGTAATTACGTTCAGCTTGATTTAACGATCGGCTAGCGAAAGCTGTTTGTAAGTAATCATTGTTGTATTTCTGGCTTAACACGGCCCCGAGGCTGTATTCACTTGCATCGGTAGTAAGAACGAAAGTTTTACTGAAGTCCGGGAAGTTTAAAATTGGTGAAGTAGTAAGTTTCTGCTTCAGAATTTGGAAAGCGTTTTCATAATTTTCTGACCATCTATAGATTACATTTTTTCTAAGTAGTTGGTTGATTGGTTCGAGAATCTACGAAAAATTTGATATGAATTTACTATAGTAATTCGTGAGTCCTAAGAAGGACTGAATTTCACGCTTGTTCTTGGGAACAGGATATTTAATGACATTTTCTACTGTTTTAGGGTTTGGTTTAATCCGTTCTTCTGTTATGATATGTCCTAAATAAATTATTTCTCTCTTCAGAAAATTACATTTGGATGGTTGCAATTTTAAGTTGTATTTCCGAAAAATTTTGAAAATATCTTCGAGCTTTTGTTTGTGGTCGTTTAGGTTCTTACCATATATTATAACGTCATCCAAATATACAAAACACTTGAGGCCTTGTAAACCTGTTAGGATGTGGTTTATCGTTCTCTGAAAGCTGCTCTGAGAATTTCTTAAACCAAAAGGCATTCGATTGAACTCATAATGGCCATATTCGGTACTAAAAGCCGTCTTATGTCGGTCATTAGGATCCATTCTAATCTAGTGGTAACCCCTAGCTAAATCCAGTTTAGAAAAATACATGGAATGGCCCAATTGGTCGAAGATGTCTGTGATGTTAGGCAGGGGAAATCTATCGCCTATTGTAGCGTCATTTAACTTCCGGAAGTCTACGACGATTCTCCATTGTTTTTTCCCATTTTCATCTGATTTTTTGGGTACTGCAAAAAGTGGCGAATTAAAAGGACTAGTACTATGACAAATTTTTCGTTCGTTAAACATTTCTTCGACTTGTCTGGTAATTTCTTTTTTCAAAATTTGAGGCAAACGGTATTGTTTAACATTAATAGGAGGTGTATCCGTGTGCAGTTGAATAGAGTGCTGCACGCCCGGGATGCAAGATAAGCTCTCTCCCTTTTGCTTGTTATTTTAACACCAAGTTATACTTGAGCAACCTATACGTCAGCCCACAATTTACCGCAATTAAAATTCAGGAGTGGCCAACTCGCTGTTTATGGTAGCAAGGCACTCGCTACAAATTGTGGGGACGTCCCATGACCCATGAGAGATGTCTCAAAGCCAGGCACTAATTATTCTCAACTCTTCGCAGAAAGAACTAACCAAAGAAGCAATAAAATTAAGCTAAACAGGAAAACAGTTTAGTAGTTTTCAATTTTTGATATCTTTTATATGATACGTTCCTATTGACTGACCTTTTTCATCCACGAGCTTAAACGCGACGAAACCAACTGGCTCCTTTATGTACGCTACCTTGAATTTTGGAGCCAATTTAGCTGAAATTTTTTCCGCCGCTGCACTTTGGCAAAAATTTCTAACAAACACTTGTTGACCTTTACAAAATTTCCTTTGTCTACTACGTAAGTTATACTGATGAGAATGTTGTGTATGAGCTTTTCGCAAATTATCTAAAACGGTTTTTTGGGAGATAGACAACCTATCAGCATTCGATAATTGAATTTCGTGGTCTTTAAGACTATTTAATTCCCAAAGGATCTGGTATTATGATCCGTGAGAAATATATTGTTGCCCAAATGTCATAAAGAAGGGCGAACGATTCGTGCTTTCATGTACTACGTTACTCAATGCTGCAGCAATAGAATGAATGTTGATATCCCAAGTAGTATGATCTTTTTGAATGAAAGAACGAATTGCAGAAAATATACTACGGTTAATGCGCTCCGAGGCATTGGCTTGTGGCGAATATTTAGGAGTTAATATTTGTTTGATACCGTGTTTTTCCAAAAATTCCCGAAAAATTTTGGAAGTGAATTGCTTACCATTGTCGCTGAGCATTTGTTCTGGCACGGAATATACATATAGAACTCGATTTTCCAGAAAAGTTCGATTTTCCAGAAGGGTTCAAGAAGCACGAAACGGCTGTAGCTAGTGGTCTAATACAACAAACAGGAACGTGTTTCCCAACTTCGAACGAGGATAGGGTCCCATGAAGTCGATGTAAAGACGTTGAAAACTGCGTGAAATTTCCGTGTATTGACCTATTAGAGGGCGAGTTATAATATTAAAAGCCTTGCTTGATTTGCACAGCTGACAATTAGCAACAAAATGATGTACATCGAGAGCCATTTTCGGCCAATGATAAAATCTTCTTAGAACTTCCAAAGTTTTACGTACTCCTAAATGAGCAGCGTTCGATGCTGAATGGAATTTTTCCATTAATATAGGGATAAGATTATCTGGAACAAGTAATTTCCAGGATGGAATTTAGGAGGTTATATTTGGATCTGGCTTCGAAAGGATAAGTATTTTACCATTACTGATGCGAAGGTTAGTTTTGAGATCAGGATTAGACTGGATTAGGTTTATTTGTTTAAGATAATCCGGGTGTTGAAAATATGTGAGGTCCCGATCGAGAAATAAAGAATCGTCAACCCGAATTTTATCTAGAGTAAGCGCCTCCGCCTGGCGTGAAAGAGCATCTGGCACGATGTTATCTTCACCCGGACGATATTCAATTGTAAAGTTGAATCCCTGCAGTTTAAGGCTCCAGCGAGCGAGACGTCCAGAAAGCTCTCTCTGTCCCATTAGCCACTTCAAATTTGCGTGATCCGTGATAATGGTAAAAGAGTAGCCTTCTACATATTGCCTAAATTTCTCAACACTCAATACTGCCGCATAGCATTCCAATTCAGTAACACTATAATTGCGTTGCGCTGCTTTGAGTTTTTGAGAAATATACGCAATAGGACGTTCATCGCCGCTGGAAGACCGTTGGAATAAGACAGCTCCCACACCAGTCGAAGAAGCTTGGTCGAACACTGGATGAAAAACGGCTGAGTCCAATCTGGATTAGACAAAACGGGAGCAGTGAAAAGAGCAGTTTTTAGTTCTTCAAAAGATGTTTGGGCTATGTTGTTCCACTCAAACCGACGATTTTTCCGAAGTAGATTGGTAAGTGGAGTTGCTATATCGGCGTATCGACGGATAAATCTTCGATACCATCCGGACATGCCCAGAAACCGTCTGAGTTGCCGAACGGTTTTTGGAACTGGGTAGGCGGTAACAGCAGCTACTTTCGAGGAATCTAATTTAAGAACTCCGTCTCCTACAACATATCCAAGATATCGGATTTCTCTAAGTAGAAACTTGCTTTTCGTGACATTAATAGTCAAGCCAGCTTTCTTCAACAATCCAGCCACTTTTCCCTACAAACTCAAGTGTTCTTCAAAAGCCTCCGCGGCGATCAGCAGGTCATCTAAGTAAACAAATACTTGGGAGTGTAGCTCGCGAGGTATCACTAGATGCATGAGACGGCACATGGTTTATGGCGCATTGCAGAGGCCGAAATGCATGACTGTAAATTGGTACAAAGGTCTTACTGGAACAGTGAAAGCCGTCTTATCCCTTGACCCCTCATCTAATGGGATTTGCCAAAATGCGTCTTTCAAATCAATACTTAAAATGAATTTTGTATTGTTTAGACGACCAAGCAACCCATCGCTGAGAGGCAAAGGGTAAGCGTCCTTCACTGTCACCGAATTTACTTTTCTTGCGTCTAAGCACAATCGGAACTTACCATCTGCTTTGCGAACTATCGCAAGCATATGATCAAGCTCTTTGCCAATTTCAGCTTCAACTGCCGGAGATACCGCATAAAACCGTTGCTTGATGGGTTTGGCATCACCAACATCCATGGTGTGTTTCACCAAATGCGTTCGTCCCAGACCTGGTGACAACTTATGTAATAGGGATTCTGTGTCAGTCTGAGCTACTTCAGATGCTTCGTTCGGAAGAGAAATTAAAGATGGGTTAGAAAAATCAAATACCATAGAGTGGTAAGTAATTTTTAAGTGGAACGATCGCCAAAAATCGACACCAAGATATAACCCTTGTTTCAGATTAGGAGCCAAATGTAATGTTAAGAAGTTGGTTTGCCCAGCAAACTTAACGGTGATTCTAATATGGCCAATTATTTGTTCCACATTTCCGTTGGCCGTTTTTACTGAGGAGAGCAGATGACTGAAATGAACGTTTGGTTCCTTCAGAACTTCTTCACAATTTTTCCCAAGTAAAGATACATTGGCACCAGTATCTAATAATCCTCGTATCTTTTTACCTAGTATCTCGACTTTGGCATAAGGCCGCCCATTTGTGGTGTCGCTTATAAGAGAATCTACTAATTGGGAGGTTTGTGTTACGGGGGGAACCATCTGTGGAATGTTCACCCTCTTTTGCAAATTTCTCCAAATCAAATTGCAGTGTGGACAATGGGTCTTAATGACTTCCGGTGTACCACATCCAAAACAAAATGTATGCAAAATGTTGTAATTACAATTTTTAAAATAATGCCCGGCTTGGCCACAGTTCCAACAATGCTTGATGAGTTGGGTCTCACTTGATGAAGGAGAGGGGTTGGATGTTGACATGTTTAAATTTGATGAAATAGCGTTAAGCGCTGGTTGGTAAGATGCCGCATAATTCATTTCCCTCATGTATTGTTCACCATATGACGTCGGATAGGCTTGATCCGGATATATGTTACTCAAATGATTAAAAGATTGTCCACGTCCAGTAGGTCTAACATTTGGTGGCTGATTTTGATAATTTGAGTAGTTCTGACAAATAAATTGAGGATTCAAATTGCGGTTCATCGGCGTTGAAATGGGTTGAATGTCATGGGTATTCATATGATAATTATCATAAGTCAATGGAGAATGCTGTGGTACTTCAATTTCACTAATATTTCGGGTACAATTCGATTTCGTGTCCACGTATCTTCATATGCGACACATTGCCGAACTAGTTCATCAAGTGTGTTAAATTGTGCTAATGCAAGTCGATCTTGTAGGCCAGGACGCATATTTTGTGTTAAGACAAAAATAATTTATGCATCGGACATACGATTTTCCATCTGTAAGGAGATTGATAATATGGTATTGTAAAAGTCAATACATTTTTCATGAGGTTTTTGTTTCGATTTGCTGTAAATTAACGCAATTGGTCATTGCTTGATGCTCCACCATACTAATAAATTTTTTTACGGGAGTACCCCAAAGTTTGGTACGAAGTAGTTAGTGGGATACGTGACATTCGGCACAAAATTAACAACTGGTGGATTAGTTGATCGTTGGTTCGATCTCGACGATTTTTGGGTCTTAGAATTCAAAATTGGAAAATGATCAGGTGGTTTATTGGTTCCAGAAGCTGGAATGTTGATTTTAGATGAAACTTGTGCCGTTCCCAATTGAGGAGAACTAGTTTTGTTATCAGATTTGGATATTTGATTATAATCAGCAGTTTTAGTACGATGAGACTCAGATCCAGAGGATAACGAACCTGATGGAGTCTTATTTCCAGATGTCCCCTTTGACTTGACTGGAGGTATCTGAAAACTGTGAGCATATTGAGAATTATCTGATAATTCATCGTCGGAGGATTTATTTGACTACAGAGTCTTGGTGATGTTCATCTTGTACCAGCTGAAGAGATTCTTGTTTATTAGCGGATTCATTAGGATCAGCTTCTTCCTCGTTTAATGAATTAACAAACTCAATTAGCTGGTCACACTTATTGCTGAGCTCAATTACCGCCGCTCCTACCGCTGTTGAGTACTTAATTCGATATAAGCGACCGCTAACGTGTAACAATCTAGAACGAAGTGTATTAAATTTTACGTTGGAAGTGGGTTATCGTTGTTAATGTTACGAACCAATTCGAGCTCGTCGTAAGCCAAATGATCAGGGTTCATTTTGGTTAATTCCTTCTAACTAAAGAGCAAAAAATTGAGAACAATTTACCACGATATGACTGCGAAAAATAAATGACGATTATTTAGGTGAACAATCAATGGGCTATTTATTTTAATACAAGTTACTTTTATTTCTTTACCCACACGTCTTTACAGTTTCGCACTAAAATTCATTCTGCCGTCATACGTCCATGCGGGTGCGTTCCGCACGTTCGTTTCTATATAATTTCGGGTGCGTTTCATTAAAAATTCAAATACATCACATCCCTCCACTATAGTTAAATCTACATCGTAACAATTTCCTTAAACCTAAATTTAGTATATAATATTATGATCTTTAACATTACTAATTTAATGACGATAACGTATTGGTTTCTGTATTATTCTTCCAGTTCTACTTCTGTCAGTGTTTGCCTCTACAGGAACCAAATTATCGTTACTGTCACTTAACACTATGCTTTCATTACTATTTACTGTACTGCCCTCGTTAGCAATTATTTCGACGTTACTTGCCTCGGGATCGGATTCATCATCTGCGACTTTATTTTCAATGCCTTAATCTCGTTTCATAACAGAGATTGCGTAAGGATTCATACATTCCCCACTCCCGGACTTGTACGAGTCATACCTTTGGTGTTTTTTAAATAGTGAAACTGGAAAATGATCATTTGTTTGATTCGTTTCAATTATAACATTGTCACTGATCTGATTTATGTGCCTTTTAATCGTGCGTCCCTTTCCTAACTTTATAAGGTATGATCTTGTTCCTATAATTCTTATGATTTCTGCATCAACCCATTTTCTATTATTTGGATCTGCATAATTTTTAACTAATACTTTTTGCCCAATCATGTACCTGCTTCGCTTACCCTTGAAATTCTTGACTTGTGCCCTCTGCTCCCTTTCAACTGTTTCCTTCTGAGACGGCGGTTTTAACAAATTAAGCTTCGTTTTCACCTTTGCTGGTGTTTCGTTTGTCGTGCCATGTTTCGTTGAACGATAATCTATCAGATACCGTTGTAACATTAAATTAATGTCCACCACTTTTTTGTTTCGGTCATGTTCATCTACCATAGCTTTCAATGCACTTTTGAACAAACCCACCGCATTCTCAGCTTGACCATTGCTTACTGGGTGTCCTGGAGCTATTAATATGTGCTTGATACCATGCAACTTTAAATATTCTCCCATATCAAGAGCGCTGAACTGCCCTCCATTATCAGACACGAAAGTGTCCGGTAATACGTATCTCGCAAACAGTTATCTTAGCACCACTATGATGCTTTGAGCTGTGACTTTCGGCATTCTTATGATTTCGACCCATTTGGAATATGCGTCCACTACTATTAAAAAATTATTCGTCAAACATGGGCCAGCGAAATCCGCATGGATCCGACTCCACGCTCTGCCAGGGTATTCCCACGGCCTTAAACTACACTTGTTCGGATTCGGTAGCACACTTATACACGACCTACAATTCTTTATTTTCAATGTAATGTCTTCGTCAATCTTTGGCCACCATATATACGATCGAGCTACTGCTTTGGTCTTCACTATTCCAAAATGTGAGCTATGGATTTCGTTTAGCAAGCTATTACGTAGCTTTTCTGGGATAACTACTCTGTACCCTCTCATGAGAACCTCTTGTTCCACCGATAACTCATCCTTTACTCTAACGTATGGCAAAAATGGTGGATCCTAACCATTTAAAATCAATAAACTTTACCGCATCTAAAACTTTCGATAATATCGAATCTTTCCTAGTTTCTGCTTTAATTACACTGAAGTCAATCACTATATCCTTCCCTCTATCCATGAAATTTATATAATCAACCATTCCTTCTATTTCATCATTCTTGTCTTCATTGGTAATATTTTCCACCGGTAATCTCGAAAAAATATCGGCTTGATTTTCGGCACTTTTAATGTACTGGATTTTGTAATTAAAGCCACTTAAAAAATGAGCCCAACGTTGCAATCGACTTGCAGCCATTTGTGGTAAACCTTTACTTTCGCCAAATAATGTTAACAGCGGTTTATGGTCTGTCTTTAACTTAAATTCATTTCCAATTAGATAATGATATAACTTCTTTACAGCCCAATAAATCGCTAAAGCCTCCTTGTCCATGACACTGTAATTTAGCTCATGCCCTGTCAGCGTTCTTGAAATAAATGCGATCGGTCTTTCCTCCCCGTTTGAAAAATTGTGGGATAACACTGTGCCAATTCCTTTATGCGACGCATCACATGACAGCGTAATTGGAATTGAAGAATCAAAATGTGCCAATGTAACATCCGAAGTAATGTCAATGTTTACTTTCTCAAACGATGTCATGCACTCTTTTGACCATAATAATTTATTAGCCCACAGAATGAACGAACCTCTGTCACATTTGTTGGTGGTTTTGCTTTTACCACCGCTTCAACCCTTTCTTTTGTTTTTGTCAGTCCCTGTTCATTTACGATAAACCCCAAATAATTTAAATTGTTCTTAAAGAATAAACACTTGCTTCTAGTTAATTTTAACCCTGCCATATTTAATTTTTCAAAAACTTTTCTCAGATTTTCTAGATGTTCTTTCTCACTCGAGCCTGTTATAGCTATGTCATCCACAAATATAGTAACACCTGGAATACCTTGCAACAATTTTTCCATGATACTTTAAAATATGCCACTAGCGGGTTTAATACCATATGGCATTCTGTTCATTTGGAATACTCCTTTATGGGTGCTCCACGTTACTATTTTTTTACTATCGTCGTCCAATTCCAACTGATTGTACGCACACGCTAAATCCTGTTTAGTGAATTTCTGTCCTCCTCTTAACGAGTTTACGACTTCGTCAATCTTTGGAAGTAGGTGTTTGACATCTTTTATATACTTATTTACCGTTGCCTTATAATCTTCAGAAATTCTCAATTTTCCATTTGATTTAACTATTGGAACTAATGGTGTTTCAAAATCTGATGTTTCAATTGGAGTTATGACTCCCTCATCTTCTAACCGCTCTAACTCTTTTTCGACTAGTTGTTTAAAAGCATAAGGTACCTGACGGGGTTTACTAAAAATTGGTTTTGCACCCTCTTCTAACTCTAAATGTATTTTACCAAGTGTGTATTTACCCAACCCTTCTTCAAATAAATTATTGAACTCTTTTAAAAGTGAATCTAATTTACTATTCGTTTGAATTACACAAAATCTTTGCAGATTTTCCAAACCTTTTACCGTCGTTAAATTAATCTTGTAGTACTGTACGTCCGCAAAGTTTCGACTGTATGTATACCCCGATATGACCGCAATTTTAGCCCCAGTATCAAGTAACATCGAAATTTTCTTCTTATTCACTACAATTTTTACTATATATATGGATCATCAGATATCTTTACATTGTTATCCCTAATACTATACACAGTTTCTATTTCGTTTGCACCACTATCCCTATGATGTATATTCGAGTTTAACTTTTCTAGATTTAAACTTTCCGCGTTGTCGCAGACATTGTTCTTCTGATAGTTGTGGCAAATCCTAGCACTACGTCCTATGACATTACAATTCCTACATTTTAATTTATTAAATTTACAAATGATAAAATCGGGGTTTGACAATCCACATTTATAACATTTCCCGTTTCTCTTACTTAGGAATTCCGATCTACTGTTGCTTCGTTCCATCCGTGGTTGAATAGCTCCTCTCCCATAATTTGTTTGACTTTTCTTCGTACTGTTATGGATTGCACACACCTCTGATCGGACCTTGGTTGACCAAATTATGGGGTCGATTATCTCCAAATTTACAATTGATAGCCAAACCCCTCAATCTTACCCCATATTCGTTGATTGACTCCTCAATTCTTTTATTTGCCGTTAAAAATAATTTCCTTTCCTTAAAAATGATTAACACTGGCGTGTAGTGCTCCTTTATTACTTTACATATTTCCTCGTATGTTGTTTCTTTTAATTTTTTTGGTGAAATAGTGTCTCTTACCACTTTCAGTACCGTTGTCACTAATAAATTTACCAGCATATCCCGCTGCAATCCTTTATCTACGACTTTGTTGTAGCTAAAGTGAAGAGCCAACTTTTCTTCATAGATTTTCCATTCGTCACTACCATCAAATGGTTGCATTTGCACATATTTATCCGCCATTTTTTTTTTATTTTTTTATTTTTTTTTCTCACGAAGTGACGTCCATACGCACTTTTTATTTTCTTATTTTTATTCTTGCACTTCTTTGATAACCTTTTTATAGTGTTTGGGTTCTTTATTCATCTTGTTTAATCCTCGTCGCCATTGTAGTGTTTTGCCACATACGAGTATTAATTACAATAAAACAATTATTTATTTCAATACAAGTTACTTTTATTTCTTTACCCATACGTCTTTGCAGTTTTGCACTAAAATTCATTCTGCCGTCATACGTCCATGCGGGTGCGTTCCGCACGTTCGTTTCTATATAATTTCGGGTGCGTTCCATTAACAATTCAAATACATCACAATATTAACCTTCGAGATTCTAACAGGGTATCAGACGTTATCAAATAAAATAAAAATTATTTGTAGCAAAGTACTCAACACATTAAGTGGACTCTATTGCAAAAATATGAACTTAAATGACTAATATACCCAATGAAACCACAATGCACTTACTAAAATCAACACTCAGAGAAGTAGAAGTAAGATGATTGTGACTCCATGGGGCCATTATAACTAAAGTAAACAGTAGTAAATAAGTGAGATTTAATTGAAAGAAAGTTCGTATGATGTCTTAACTGCAATCGACAGACTCAAAACCTGGACGCAGTTGAATGCATACGACAGTTCTATTTAAAACGGTAAGCTAAAAAAAATTACATAAAAAAAAATTGGAAATTGATTTGAAAAGAAAAGGAGTATATTTATGAAAAGGATAAGAAAAGGGAAAGCCTTGATTGTTTGGGCGTCACTGTAACGATCCGAAGAGAGGGCGAGAGGCCACTAGAACAGAGTTGTTCACAGCTACATGATTTGCCCCAGATCATCCACAGAAAGTTTTGATTTTTTTGTATAATTTACTTAGAGGCTTCAACGGCGGACTGTCTTAGCGTGGCTAGAGCTCAGTGGAATGGGAAGGGGGGGGTTGAATTTGAAGCATACGACTAATTACCAAGACTCCTCACTTTTTCCTCACTCTATTTCACTTTATTTCTTCATTTTTTCTAATTGTAACGACCACTTTAAAATAACCGAACTTAACAACAGCGAATCGAAAAAAAAATCTTAATAACGGTGGATGTTTGTGAAGTAAAAAACGCAAAAAAAAATATTATTATAAACTTAACAGATATATTTTAAGAAAAGTTATAAGTATAAAACATAAATTTTGTCTTAATACAAAACTAACAAATGCAAAAATCATGTTTTAATTAAGAAATGATCTCAGCTGTCATTACTTATCATAATTGTGGCACATAAGTCGGATGATCGGTATATTTAACCATGACATTTCATGAAATGGCAGACCAACAAATTACATACTAGTTCTAGAAAAACGAAATGGATTCCTAAAGGTTTTTTAAAAGTCATTAAAAGCAATTTAAAAAAATACGTAGTCTGGAACCAAATCAGAAGCGTTTTGAAATAAAATAGTTAGGTAAAAGGTTTATTTTAAGACCTTTCGGCAATGACTTTCAACATTGTGGCAGTAAGGTGCCTTTTTCAACAATCAAATCACCGACAAAAGAAAAAATGAAATGAGAATTCACAATCTTTATAAATAAATTATAAAAGTAACATTTCCAAAGTATACAACATACACAACTATTGTGAACAACATAGCAAAATTAACACCAATTAACCGTTGCAACAGTTCATCCAAAAATGACACAATTTCTCGCAAAAATATACTAAAAGAATTAAATCGTTATTAAACGACACCAAAAACCAAATTAGACCACGAAATCGTAACAAAATCAATAAATTGCTAAAAAAAACTTAACAAATAATGCGATTGAAGAAAATTGGAAATTCTTATATTTAATTACAATAAATCATCATTCATCCTCATCTTCTCAAAGGTGGGTTTTATCAAAATATGTACTAATTAATTATTTAGTCTATGCGCATTAAAAATGTATTTAGACAAATCACTCAAACAATAAAACGAGATCTTGTTATTTTCAAATTAAATACTTTTGCCATTGAGTTGATCTAGTTTCAGTCTCAGATGTGCATACATTTATTTTACAATAAAATACTGGTACTGGCTATGCCATTAAACCTGTATCAAATAAAAATTTTTATATTTCTCTATATTCTGTAATTATAATCATTGTATCATGTACGTATGTCAAAACTGTATATAGAGAGAATTTATAATAAAAATCTGGCTTCAATTGAAATAAGAATTGTTTAGTACAAATACACAATTTATAAGGGACCAAAAAAATAAATTTATTTGAACAATAAGCAAAATCGAATAAGACGAACTCCCGACTCTTTCGCAAAGACCATTTGCCTTCCTCCGTCTTCTTAGATCACCAAGGTTTGAGAAAAATATAAACAACAACCATTATTAAATCACCAACTAATCGAGTCGAAAATTTAAAACTTAACAACGCCAAAAACGTCACCGTCGAATCAGCAAAATTAGAGAATTAAACGATTACAATAAATAAAGTTAATTAACAACTAAAATTAAAAAATTACATAAACATTTTATTCAGTGCATTTTTGTATTCTTATGGTGCTTTAAAATATATTCCACACATATTTTCACTCGCCGTTATAGTTTCAATGGGATTTTCGGGGTCATTAAAGAATAAATCTTCCGTTCGGCAATAAACAGTTATTGATTCTCCTGCTATCTGCAAATATTTAACTGCGATCGTGTATTCAATATTTGGTGCCAACCGCAATGAAAGACCAAGATTGATTATAATTGAACCCCAGAGCGCAGGAGACGATTGGGTAAAATTAATTTTCTCAATTTCGTTTTTTTTATTATGTTTTCCCGTAATTTCGATTTCGATATCATTTCTTTTCTTTTCAATGCCGATCCATATTCCATGTAGAATGGTTTCCTTTCTAACAGAAAATTTAGTTTCAAATTTTTGGTCACGAGGTACATTTTTCCAACTCTTTGGATATTTAAAGACATCTCTGCGTATGGATATCCATGAATTGTTGACACTTATACTTCCAAAAGTAATTTGTCTCCCAATTGAATTAAAATCACTTTCACTTAATAATTCAGGATATTGTTTAGCACACTCACATAACTCATCACTCGACATTGTCGGAAAACGTACTTGCTTGATGAGACCATCGAATTGTTGTCGTCCCTCACTTAGGGAAATATTATGGTTTTTACAATAATTTTCTATCCACTCCGCTAATGCGTTGAATATTTGTTTTTCAGTCACACCTGCTTCAATTGCATCAAACTGTAATACTTTATTAATTGCATCCGGGTGAAGTGATAAAAATCGTGTACTTGCTATTCCTCTACCAAAGTAAAAAGCAAATGAATCATCAACAAAGTTACGTCCAATGTTATATTTCTCGATGATACAATGTTCGAATAAAGCAACAAACCAATCACGTGTTTGTAATAAATTAATAACACGATTTTCCAGCATTATAACCTGGTATTTGGTAGCCATCTTAAACAACTCAACACGATTTTCTTCATTGATGTTACACTCGTCCGTGTAAATAAAACGGACGAATTCCAAGAAACTGCCATATGTACAATCGGTGATCGGTATTAATTTCTTATCGCCCAATGTTCCCTCCAACTCTTGCTCAAATACCACACTCCTTTTCATCAGCTCCAACGAGTGGGCATATATGATCTTCCCGTCCACGATAAACTGTATATCTGACAGAAAATTACGATTGAACAATTTTTTGGTTATCTCGTGCATTTTCAGATGTGGTGACGAATTTAATTTAAACTCCATATTGTTACGATTTTTTAAATTAATTTGAACACTTTTAACAAACTTTGAATTCAGTTAGACAAATTTAACTGTGGATTAAAATACGTTTAGATCTTCTTATATATCGCCCAAAATATCCTGAGGTATATTTGACCTCACAGAGATTTTATTGCCTATAATTTGCTTGACCATAAAAATTTTAAACACCCCTTATTTCAGGTTTAAGTTATTTTTAATTTCCCTTAACAAATTGATGTAGTTCTACATTGTTATCAATTTTAATTATTTTACAACCCTCTATTTATGAATACTACAGTACAGATGCTCTGCCCTTAGTTTCTATATTAGTGTTATTAAGTTTAGCTGCTTCATTTTCCTTTAATTTGTATTGTGTGTTTGGGATGATACCTTGATATTATCGTTTCTACCTGCATTTACTTTTTACACCCTTAGTAACTAGAATGATTTTGTGATATTTAAAGG
Source organism: Tipula vernalis (assembly GCA_958295665.1). Lineage (NCBI taxonomy): Eukaryota > Metazoa > Arthropoda > Insecta > Diptera > Tipulidae > Tipula > Tipula vernalis. The sequence continues at coordinate 321,247,668 of OY282560.1, read as the reverse complement.
TTTTTCCACACCAATAATATGAGTCATAGTAATCGAAGTAAGATTTTTTTATTATAATCACAATACACTTACTATACAAAATATTCTATCCCTATCCTAATCTAAAATTCTAATTACAAATATTGTACAGACCATCATTTTGTAGGCGCTCAGCAAACAAATCAAACCTAAATGTTGATTCGAAATGTTTAAACAGTAAACCAAATCGTCTAAACATGTTAACGGTCTAGGATTTTTGATTTTATATCAGGTAATGTCGGCTCTGATGATTAATATGAACCGAGCCATATAGCGCAATTAGCTGAATCATTCATATAGCGCAATTAGCTGAATTATTTGCCATTTGTCCATCATCAATTTATGGTTGTTTGTGTACTTTGAGTTAACATAGGCTGAGAAAGAATAGTTATGCGGTAGCGTGACCCTCTATAACGATATTTTTAGGATAGCGGTGAGCGTTTCCCAGGGAAAACAGAATTAAAACAAAATATTTAAATTAGTTTGACAAAACTTTTATTTGTTTATTATTTGAAGAGCAAAACCGAACTGAACTAAACTATGATGTTTAGTTTTATACATTTTGTATTTAATGCTAATTATGCATTTCCATTTATACACTATTGATGGATGCGGTTCTGATACTCTGTGGGTTATTGACATTACATAATTTCTCCCTGCTGAGATTGGCGTCGTCCTCGACGTCACATTTATTGATATTGATCTGCATGTTTTGCTTGATGAATCTGCTATTTTGTTTATATTTACTATAAATATAAAATATTGCTAGGACTATACAGGATAATATGATTAATGTTGATCCTGAAATTATAAAATCATTAGTTTTATATTGATTTTAGTGTATTAATAGTGAGTCAATAGATTCCAAATTTTTCGTAGTTTGATTTGCTAAGCGGGGTAGATTTATAGTGTACTCCATGTTTGTTGTTAGGTTGAAATTATCAAATGGTTGGATAACGAATACTTTAGTGAACCTGATTTTATGTGCGTTATTGTATTGCACATTATTGATGGTTATTGAGCAATTTTTGAAGTGTAACAGTTTTTTTCACTTTGATGGTTGCGTTTGGCTGGTTGCAAGTTGAGTAGAAATTAGTTCCTTTATTGGATGATACGTAAAGAAATTCGTCTTCTAGGTAATCGATATCATCTGCTTCGTCATATGGTATTGTAGTACAGTTTGCATTTTGATGTAAAAGAATGTTTGGTATGCAGCTATTTGTAATGCTATGTATTTGCTCTTTTTGACAATAATATACATTCTCGATGATTGAACAAGGTTTGAACAATATCATGTAAACTTACGGATTTAGGATTATTGAGTTTGTTGATATTGGAATTAATTCAGTGTTATTGATAGGAATTGGTTTTAGATGGTAATATGTTAGTGTATCATTGTAGAATTGTGGTATTTGGATCGCCATAATTATATTCGTTCCATTATAATATGCTCGTAGATTTCTTCATCAGAAGCAATGTTTACGTTATTTTTAATGAAGTGTTCATGAATATACGTCAATTCATCTTTATTTAATATATGCCGTGAAATTATACGAATTTTCGCGAATGTTAAGATTTCGTGTACATTGTCCATTTGGTTTTTTAATATATTCAAGCTATTGTCAATTTTATAGAAGTATTCATGAATTAATGCGTATTGCCAATTGATTACTGTGGATTTTCTATCGATTTCTAATTCTGCTTCGATTCTAGACGTTATATCGTTAATATGGTTAGTTAAATTGTCGAATCTGTTGGTCATTAATTCATTAATTTTAATTTGGTTATTATAAATTGAGTTTACTGCGTAGTTACCATTTTCTAGTTTAGTTATTGCATTTTGTATTTGCAGATAATCGTTTTTTGATCCACGTTCTCTGAAATTCCTTTTATTAATGTCCCTAAACCATTAAATAATCCTCTTTTCATTCTAACGGCTGGGTAAATATTTTTTAAACTATCCTCTAAATCTTTATATCTGTTTTTAACTATTTCTACTCTAAATGTAGAGAGATTTTTATTAATCATGATTTCTTCGATCATGTTGATGTTACCGTTTATTGAATTTAAGCTGATTTGTAAATCATCTAATTCAATTATATGAATTAATTTAACGTAATTTGTGATTATTCTAGCTTGTCCCAAATCTAATACTACATCGATATTAAATATTTCGATCGATTGTTGGATGGACGCTGGTATTAACCTGAAAATTGTTATTTTTTAATACGCTGTTTGTGAACAGTTCGTTTGTTAATGACAACGTTCGTATTGTTATCTTGTATAGTTTCATAGTATAGTTTTAGTTTTAGTTTAGCATAATTCTCGTTTGTACCTCGATGGTTTTTATTATGACAATTTATGATGACTTCGGCTTGTTTAGTTGAATCACCTATGTCTTCTACGGCTGTGAAGTTTATAAAAATAACAAAAAATGTATATGTATTGTTATTACAGTGTAAAATTCAATTCTTATAAGAATTTTGAGTAAAATATTTTAAACAGAAAATTTTAGGTACAAATCGAGGAACTTGCAATGGCCACCTTTTCCACTCTCCGAAGCATTTCGTTCTCTAGCCTTCACACAATAATTCATGTAGGACAGCCCGTTTATAAGGATCCTCGTTCATACAACCATTCATATGGAGCGACCAAGCCAATGGGATCCATTTCACTGACGACAGAGAGCCCGTTTATAGGGATCTTCTTTCATTTCCAAGGGAAACGAAACGTCTGGTTTGCCAGTAGTCAGTTAGTAAAATATAATTAATAATTAATTAATAACTAAAATTAATAACTAATAATTAATAATAAATAATTAATAATCAGTAAATAATAATTAATAATTAATAATGATTAAAAAAGTCCTTGTTCTATGCGAAATTCGTCGATTTGGTAATTTTGAAACATTTTTTGCAAAGCCCTACGGCTCATGTCAAAAATGGCACTGAGTGATTTGGATTACTCAATACCTATATACCCTCTACAACCTTTATATTTACTATATGAGTCAACCTCTGAGATTCGTGCTATTCGGTATAATAGAAGAAAATGTCCTTGTATCGAATTTAATTTTAACTATTAAATTCGAAGAGCTAACTTTAGTGATCTTCTTGATATACGTAAGTAAAAATTACCGAAACAAAAAAAAAATGTATTTTAAATTATTTCCAAGTGCATCTGCAATTTATAACAGTGCAAATAATGTGTAGTGTGATGTTGGAAGTTTAATTTTTTGTATAAACTAAAATTGATGGGTTAACTGAGACGTCTGATTTTGCTACCGTTATAAATTTCTGCAAATCATCGTGGCATTCCCACTGGCCATTAGGTTTATTTATATAAGCAGTGTAATGGCCAATACTACCTGCAACCGAGGGATGATGGTAATTAACAATCCCTTTAAGTAACACTCTTTCATCTAATACAGTTAATGTTTGTTCAATTTGCGACAATTGAATGCCATATACTGTAGAGTTGCACAGTGGTTCCACGTCAATTACGATAATGCCATTAAGTGATTCTAATTTTTTTACTTTAATGCGTGTTTGGCACTTATTGCAGTTTGCGTGTGGCAAACGTATTCTATTTTGAATAGATGTAAACTCAGAATCAGAAAACCCAAAATGATCAATTCCTAAATAAAACATTTCTTTTTTAATCGTACCACAAATATTTGTACAAAAATATTCCACATAAAGTGAAGGACTACTCATCAAATATTTTAAAAGATCCAGGATATTGGTTTTACTAATTACATCTGGAAAGAAACTCATTAGAATTTCACTTCTTTTTATGTAAGTACCCCGTTTAATTCCTTGATTAGTTAAGTTTATTATAAACATTAAGTAGGAATTCTCAACTAAAGATCCAAACAATTGTTTATAAAATTCAATATCCGTTGCTACCGCATAAAAAATTTGGGTTATTGAATCGAACGCACAAGTTGCACTTACGTTTATTCGTTCCTTCTTATCGGTTACGTAGACAAATCCATTCGATAATAATAACCAGGTTTTTATTTATCATAATTTTGGATAAAACCGGTTCGGGTTTTTCCATTTTGATATTTTTTAACCTTTGTTCTTGAATAAGTTTTTTAAAGGTTTTTGTTAAAACTTTGTTTTGAAAGTAAATTTTGCTTAGAGTACCTTTTGAGTACGCGTTGACCCATATGCTTTGGATGCTTATATGTTTTTATTTTTTTTCGCCACATTTCTTCGGGATTAAGTGCTTCCTCCGGATCAAGTAGATTAGGTGATACATTTATTCTTTTTTTTGAATCTTTGTCTTGTTTTCGAATTTTTGGCGTTGGAGGTAAAATAGTTGAGTAGTTAATTCTGGTCAGATTGCAATCAATTTTTTCTTTCATTAAGCTCACAAATCTTCCCAATTTAAGCTGCTTATTATTTGTATATTGATTTTTCACTAAGTTGAACCAATTCTCAATATTAGCGTTGGACAATCTTTCTGAAATTCCTAGCTCCTTTGATAGGCAAGTGGTCCAAAACGGCAAATAAGAAAAATATTTTTTAATAGTAAAATTGACGAAATCAGGATATAAAAAAACATTACTTTTTCAGCAATTTCTTCAATATTTTGATTTTCAATTTTTTCGACAATCTTTTCATGCATTTCAAAATACCGTTGGTAGAAAGGACTACACATATAAAGTTCTCCCAGTTCGTCTTCTAAAATGCTTTCTTCTGATTTATTTTTAATCGAATTTATTTTCTCCGAAAAATTAACATCGTCTGGTAAATACATTTTAATTGAAATTGTTTCAAATAGTTTAAAAGCTTCTGAAACATCTTCTGTCAAAATTGGGCTGCAGAAAATAACGCAGAACACTCTAAAAATTCTATCAATTTCCTCTACTCTATCACAATTAGGATCGGCAAAATTATTTAGGTCAAAATTTTTGGAGTGGCGTGATTGATGGGCAATACGTAGTTTTTTAATTTATTTTTAATAACCATGTTATTTTGTTAATTTTTAATTTTTAATTTTTATATTATTTCACCTCGTGCTGTACATTTTATTGTAAATGAGCTACTGCTCAAAATAGAATGTGTAAGCACGAGGTGGAAATTGTTTGAAAAAATTTAAGAGGTTTTTATGCCTAATGGAAGCAACTTCTTTTTTCTTTTTTTGTTTCGATTGCTTTGTTTCCATGTGTGCTTTTCCTCTTAATACTAAATTATTTATAAATACTATAAATAAATAAATAAATAACAATTCAGAATGATACAGAAAAGGTCTAATATTAAGTTTTTCTGAGCCAATTTAATATTGTTACACTTTTTTGTAATTTGTTTTGCTATAATATTAATAAAGTGAGCACAACAAATAACCACTGCCACTTTATCTTTTTTCGGTGACGTTTTGTTAATTAAAATTTTATAAGTATAATCGAGGTAGGCAGAAATATTCATAAAATTTATTGCGTGCAATAGTGCAATTATAGAAGCCCAAGACCAGTCTACTACCAGAACCATCTTGATATGAATAGAGCCGGCATGTAAAAAATGAACTTAAAATAAAGGACATAGAAACACTAAAAAATAATTTATTTTCATAGAGTTTGTATGAAAAAACGCGATTTCGATTGACGAAAAAATATGAATTAAAAATTAAACCTAGATAAATAATTTCTTCTGAAATCACTAATAAACAACTTAATGACTAACTCATTTAAAGCACAGATTCTCAAGCTTCCCCATTTCCCAGATATAATCAAAAGAAAATAAGGGAATTAAATTAAAAAACGTTCTACAACAACAACAATATGTATTGAAAAGAGAATATTCTATTTAATGACGTCATCACTTATTCACAACTAAAATCAATAGTAAAAAAAAGACAATACGTTGAACCAGAGCCTACTCTATAAATAAGAGCCTCCACATTGACTGTATTTTTTACTAAGCTAAAAATAAAGTACATAAAATTTTTTCTTTACTATGAAACTATATGGGAAAACTATTGTTTTCATTTACATTTTTAGTCTATAAGAATTATGAGCTTTTACATTATTTTTATACGAAAATGTTCATAAAACATGTAGTTTTATTTGATTGAAAAATCGAATCATGAAAATGTTTATTTCTTAGTGAAAATCCTCTTGGAATATAAACTATTGCTAAACTTTTATGGAATGTTGTTGTTGTAAAATACGTCATAACATAAAATGTATAAACAATTATAACCATCTCTTTTAGTCTCTTTCTAAAAGCATTACCACATGACAAAATTCTACCCGAATACAGATTCATATCATGTGGCAATGCTTTATTAATGACTTTTGATTAAACCATAGATGTCGCATACAATTAAAAACATATAAAAAAAAATCAAATAGGTGATCGAACCGGTCGGATTCTAAAATCGGTCTGATTTTTGATTCGGTTAACCATATTTTTGGTGGTTTTTGTCTATAGTAATAATTAAATTGTAATAATAATTAATTTAATATAATTTTTTTTATATATTTACTAAAATTAAACCATTGCTATGAAAGAAATTATGTTAATTTTACGTAAAAAGTTTTCTTTGAAATCGTTTACTCAGTTCGAATCCCTGTTGTTTTTATTTCTGTGTTAAGTGACATCTAGGAATGGGAATATTGGGCCCGATTCTGGAACGATAAAATTCTTGTTATGTTATTTTATTTCCCCGCTTCCTATATGAATTTATATTGGAAAAACAAAAATAACATAACATAACATAAAATTTTGGAAGGCAGAATCGGGCCTAATAAGTAACAGCTATTTTATTTTATACACCGCTCTTAAATGTTATGACAATTCAAATATTCTAAACAAAAACTTATTTTGAATGTGTCATTAATTTTTGGGAATAAAAATCGATGCCAAATATTAATCATATTGTATTTATTTACAGCGGTGACTTAATTTAAATAATATTTTTAATACTTGAGAAATAAATAAGGCATTTATATTACAGTTAATGTTTGTTGGTTATGTGGTTTATTTGTGATGCATAACAATCTGGGTTGATTGTTGATTTGATTTTTTTGATTTCTTCTCGCTCAATGCATATTATTATAATTTTTTCTCTTTGACTCTCTTTGATTTATTTTAATTTTGGCTGTTCAACGTATTGTCTTTTTTTTACCATTGATTTTAGTTGTGAATAAGTGATGACGTCATTAAATAGAATCTTCTCTTTTCAATACATATTGTTGTTGTTGTAGAACGTTTTTTAATTAATTTCCCTTATTTTCTTTTGATTATATCTGGAAAATGGGGAAGCTTGAGAATCTGTGCTTTAAATCAGTTAGTCATTGAGTTGTTTATTAGTGATTTCAGAAGAAATTATTTATCTACGTTTAATTTTTAATTCATATTTTTTCGTCAATCGAAATCGCGTTTTTTCATACAAACTCTATGAAAATAAATTATTTTTTAGTGTTTCTATGTCCTTTATTTTAAGTTCATTTTTTACATGCCGGCTCTATTCATATCAAGATGGTTCTGGTTGAACAGCCAAAATAAAAATAAATCAAAGAGAGTCAAAGAGAAAAAATTATAATAATATGCATTGAGCGAGAAGAAATCAAAAAAATCAAATCAACCCAAATTGTTATGCATCACAAATAAACGACAGAACCAACAAACATTAACTGTAATATAAATGCCTTATTTATTTCTCAAGTATTAAAAATATTATTTAAATTAAATCACCGCTGTAAATAAATACAATATGATTAATATTTGGCATCGATTTTTATTCCCAAAAATTAATGAACCATTCAAAATAAGTTTTTGTTTAGAATATTTGAATTATCATAACATTTGAGAGCGGTGTATAAAATAAAATAGCTGTTACTTATTATTCCCATTCCTAGATGTCACTTAATACACAAATAAAAACAACAGGGATTCGGGCTGAGTAAACGATTTGAAAGAAAACTTTTTACGTAAAATTAACATAATTTCTTTCATAGCAATGGTTTAATTTTAGTAAATATATAAAAAAAAATATATTAAATTAATTATTATTACAATTTAATTATTACTATAGAGGGAAGCCACCAAAAATATGTTTAACCGAATCAAAAATCAGACCGATTTTAGAATCCGACCGGTTCGATCACCTATTTGATTTTTTTTATGTTTTTAATTGTAGGCGACATCTATGGTTAAAACAAAATGTCGTTAATAAAGCATTGCCACATGATATGAATCTGTATTCGGGCAGATTTTTGTCATGTGGCAATGCTTTTAGAAGGAGACTAAAAAGAGATGGTTATAATTGTTTATAAATTTAATGTTATGACGTATTTTACAACAACAACATTCAATAAAAGTTTAGCAATAGTTTATATTCCAAGAGGATTTTCACTAAGAAATTAACATTTTCATGATTCGATTTTTCAACAAAATAAAATTACATGTTTTTTGAACATTTTCGTATAAAAATAATGTAAAAGCTCATAATTCTTATGGACTAAAAATGTAAATGAAAACAATCGTTTTCCCATATAGTTTCATAGTAAAGAAAAAATTGTATGTACTTTATTTTAAGCTTAGTAAAAAATACAGTCAATGTGGAGGCTCTTATTTATAGAGTAGGCTCTGCTACTACAAAGCATTTTGGTGAATGTGATTTTGAAATTCTTATAATTTGGGAATGCAAATCTATTAAAAATTTCGCCTGTGTTTTGGAGTCATGCTGGCTAGAAATCATTTCAGCGATTGGAACAATAATATTATTTATTTTTATGATGCACGCGTAGTACAATATTCGCTTTAAATCATGAGGACAGCTCGTCGGATTTCTAACCACATTGCCTGTAGCATCCATATGTACTACAGTAGGTTTGTATTTTTTGTATAAGCTTTAGTTGGCTATCGCGAATCATAATCACATTAAGCGGATAAGTAAAAGAAAATATATATTTATTTTCTTGTTGCTCAATGATCGCTTTTTCATAAATGTCTTTTATGTCGCAGTTTTGTATAAGGTCATCCTTTTTTAAGAACTCAGACCTAATTTTGCGTAATACACCGCTTGATGCAATTAGTTGAGTATTGCCTTTTCGTGCTAAATTTATATCAGCATTTTTGAGCATTTGTAGCTCATAATTATGTGGAGATTTATAGCTAAGCTCATTTTTTAAATTTTCCCGAAGTTTTCCTCTTATTTGATTAAACACTCTGTCTCCCGAATGGAAATCAACATCTTCGCCAGTTACAAAAACGGAAAGTGTATTTTTACAATCTAAAACAAATTTGTATTTTTGGTCGTGCGCTGGATATTTACACTTGCCATAAATCACCATATACCGTTTTATTAAATTTTTATTGTTTATTGTTCCATACGAAATGATACAGGTGTGCTTAGCTTCTACTAAGGAGTTATTTATCGCAGTACGGATATCCTCTTTAGATTTGTGCGAAACATCTATTTGCGCTTTAAATTTTAGTCTCCATTCAATGTTACTATCAATTAGAGTAGGTTTTACCGGTAAACATATTGTTGAAGAAAAAAGAGTCGATTTCACATCGTTGTCACACTTAACAATTTCATTTACATCCGTATCATTCGTAAGACAATTGGTCGGTGTCTGCGATTTATCAATTTCAACTTTATTTGTAGTATGTTCTTTTGAAGAAGTAGGGAAATTTAATACTTTTAAATTATTAGCCACAAAATTATTTAATTCATCAAATTTTAAAATTCTTGAAACTGCAACCTTAATTTCTAGTCTGGTTTTTTGAATTCAATTTTAAGCCCATACGACTACAAATTTTCTTTAAAATATTCGTCGATAATTTCAAGTTAACCGACGTAATAATATCCATTTCTTGTATTACACACTTTAAAGATTCCTTGTCAATGGTTTTTTTAACTTTATAGTTATGTTTACAAACTTTAATATTTGCAGGTTTCATTGTAGCTTTTAATAAAAATAAAGCCAAAAAAACAATTAATTAAATTATTGTATTAATAATAAAGTAAACTGTAAACACACAAATTAAAAATCTACAACAAAAATAAATTAACCACAGTGATGTGTGATAGTATCACCAGTATTAAACAGCTGCGTTGCCGCAGGTCGCATTAATTATTATAGCGAAAGCCAATAACAATTCAAAAAATCCAAAAAATAGAGCAGTGATAGAGGAAGTCCAGAAGAATGCAGGGGGTCAATAGTTTAAAAAAAAACTTTTTTAGGTATGTATGAAACACACGATATAAAATAACGAAAATAGCAATACGAAACGAACAGTACAAAGTCTGGAAAGGTATTAAAGTAAAACACAGAAAACATTTTGCTTTTATACCCCCGCCCAAAATTTCAATTTTCGTTTTTAAATTTTCCTTCGTTTATTAGTTTTTGTCAATGCCACTACATAAATAGCCGTGACATCAGTCTAAAAAGTCAAATCACTAATCTAAAAAGAGGAATAAAGATTTTTATTTTCCTATGAAACGTAAACAAAATACTATGGGATTTTCAAACACATTTTTTTATATCGTCTCTATTTTCAATTTAAATAAATATTTTTATTTACAAATATAAATAATTTGATATCAGATATATTGAAATGTAAATTGTGAACAATTTTGATTGAAATTAATAATCATTTATTAAGTAATTTTGCATTTATATAAAAATATTTGTTTCTCAAAACATCGGCATGCTTCGTGTTCCTCTAATCTTAATAAATTTATTATGAAAATGAAATTTTTAGAGGAACACGAAGCACGACGATGTTTTGTGAAACAAATATTTTTATAAAAATGCAAAATTACTTAATAAATGATTATTAATTTCAATCAAAATTGTTCACAATTTACATTTCAATATATCTGATATCAAATTATTTATATTTGTAAATAAAAATATTTATTTAAATTGAAAATAGAGACGATATAAAAAAATGTGTTTGAAAATCCCATAGTATTTTGTTTACGTTTCATAGGAAAATTAAAATCTTTATCCCCTTAACACATACTACCACACATTTTTGTGTCATAGCTTTTTATGTAGTGGTGTTGGTTTTTGTTTTACAATATTATTATTTCTCGCTCACTGTTACAGGTGAATGATTTTATTGGTTCGAAGAGAAACAAACAGCCAGTAATTATTGTTGTACATTTAAGTATGTACAAAGAGTACTTATATGACGAGAAATGGCGTGTATTTACCACAAACTCTACGATGTCTTGTTATTGGCCATTTAATAAAACACTCGATACATCAAAATATCCAATGAATTTGTAAGAAAAAAAATTACCCTTCCCCTCCATATGGGGATGGCACATGGGCCATTTCATACACCAGACAAGTACTTATCATGTGCATATGGTGGCATTCTGATACAAACTCTACTGTTTGGCTCGATATAGTGGACTGTATGGTTGTATCAACTATCCAAAAAAAAAATTTGGTTTTAATTCGCAAAACTTTATTTAATTTTTGAATAAAATGTTTGATTTGGTTTATAATCTCTTTATATAATTTATTGGTTAGCTTATCTCGGAAATCAAAATTTGACTGTCCTTTTTTTTCATTGCATTTTCCTTTTCTAATTACAACTATAAAAATCCCTTGATCTGATTTGGTCCATAATTTATGATGCTGTGTCGTTCACTGATTGGTCATAGTAAAACTCGGCTTAAAAGTAATCGCGGTTAATTTGAATTTCAGTGAAGACGCAATTATCACGAATGGTCTAAATTAGTGCGTATCTAACTCTATAGTCAACCACATAATTTATTTATATTTACATAGATGGCAATCGGATCGTTTTTAAGCTACTACATTTATACAATTTAAATTGAGAAACGTCAAATTAATGATTATACAAACAATAATAATTACTAATTTAATACATATCCAAGATAAGTTCATTATTGTTACTATTGTAAGAAAAAAAAAGTAAATTAATTTTCTTTTAGGTGATTGATGACTATTGCCCCACAACATCTACGATGTCTTGTTATTGGCCAATTTTGATAGACACGACTATTTTGAAAGACAATAAATTGTTTTAATGATTTGTACCTACTATTGAATTAGTTTAATTTGTTTATTTTAATTTTTAGTTTTTAATATACTGGTATTATTTAATAATATAATAATTAAGTTTATTTAGTCCGATAAGAAAAAAAAATATATTTTCTAGTTTGTCTCTTTCTAATATCATATAGTTTTCTCATGATTTTTTTTTAACAGTGTAATTACCTAACACATATTAGATATTTAAAATTCTTATTGGATTTGTATATATATATTTGTTATTTTTTGTTATAAACTTCACAGCCGTTGTCTTCTCGTATTTTTGTTGTTCTCACAACTTTTAATCCTGATTCACTAAACTTCTCAGTAAAGATTTTTTGGATTATTTGGAATATATCATCGCTGCACATGATTGCTGCGAAATTCTTGGTGTTTAAATATTTAGAGAATATTTCTATAATATCTTCTTCACTAAATTTATTTTTTCGTAAAATAAAACGCTTTTTCTTTAAATGTTTTATAAAGAAGGTTTCTTTAATTTTGTCGTAATTGGTGTCGACTTCCAAAACGACTTGAGTTTTGAACTCATTTAAAATTGAATCTGTTTCCGAAATTCTTTTTGATAACACGTTTGGCTCTGATAAACCATCATTGCCAATGGTTATATTGTTAAAATTGTGTATAATCTCTTCTAGGTTTTCTTCTGAACCCAAGAGATTTATATCTGTTTCATCCACTTGTGGATATTTAATTGAATCAATAGTGTTTGGCCATGATAAACCGTCATTGCTCAAATACTTATTGAGTTTTTTAATTTGCTCGTCTTCCTCGAGCCTTGATAATGCATCGGCATTTGTGTTTAGGGAACCTTTTTTGTGTATGATTTCATACTCATACTCTTCAAGCTTTAATCGCCAGCAAACTATTTTGGAATTCGGTTCTTTGCAATTAAAGAGCCAAACTAGGGGTTTGTGGTCAGTGATTACGGTAAATTTGCGGCCATACAGATATGGACGAAAGTATTTTACCGACCATACTATGCCCAGTAGTTCTTTTTCAATAGTGCTATAATTGCATTCAGTTTTAGATAATGTTCTAGATGCGTAGCAGATTGGAAGATCGGATCCGATTGGACCCTGAGACAGTATTGCTCCTAATGCTACATTACTAGCATCAGTAGTTAAAATGAAACGTTTACTAAAATCGGGATATTGGAGTATAGGCTCCGATGTTAACAGGTTTTTACAAATTTCGAAACAAGTTTTGTATTCTTCATTGAGAATAACTTTGTTATCTTTTTTTAACATATGTTTGTTAGGGGTTTAGTTATTTTCGCGAAGTCGTTGATAAACTTGCGGTAATACCCTATTAAACCTAAAAAACTTTTAATTTCCTTTTCAGTTTTTGGGAGTTTAAAATTAGTGATAGCCTCTATTGTTGATGGATTTGGTTTCACACCGTTTTGTGATATAATATGTCCAAGAAATCCAATTTCTTTTTGTAAAAAATGAGTTTTGTTTATTTGGATTTTAAGGTTTGCTTGTTGAAGCTTTTGAAATACTTTTTTCAGATCGTTTATTTGTTCTTGGAGACTAGTACTAAATACTATAATGTCGTCCATATAACATAATACGTGATTTCCCTGAAGCTCGCCTAAAATGTTATCCATTATCCGCTGAAAGGTACTGGGTGCATTTTTTAACCCAAAAGGCATTCGCACGAATTCATAATGACCTCATTCAATTGAAAATCCTGTTTTACTTATATCTGATGATTTAATTTCGTTTTGGTAGAACCATGCGGCTAAATCTATTGTGGTGTAGTAAATAGATTTGCCTAATTTATCTAAAATATTATTTATATTTGGCAATGGGTATTTATCGTCTATAGTTTGTTTGTTTAGTTGCCGATAGTCGATAACTAAACGCCATTTTTGATTGCCTTGTGAATCGGGTTTTTTCGGTACCATCCATATTGGACTCGACCAAGGACTAAATGAAGGCCTAATGGTCCGTTGATTCAAGAGTTTTGCTTTTTCATTTTTAATTTCGGGTTGTTGATTTTCCGGGTGTCTGTACTGTTTTATGTACACCGGTTTATCGTTATTTAGGTTTATTTCATGTTTGATACTGTTAGAAAAAGTTAGTTTGTCACTGTCTTTATAAAAAATATCGGCGAAGCTTGAACATAATTTTAAAATTTGTTGTTTTTCTTCCCTACTCATATGTTCCGTGTTTATAAATTCTTTAATATTTATGTTTTTAGATTCGATGTTGACAGGAGTTTGAAAGTTAATTTCATGTGAACTAAATGGTTCGACATGTAAGGGTTGAAATAAAAAGATTTCCTTTAGATTATTTCAGAAATTAATTACTTCTACTAGTGCTGCGAATGGTTCTATTGTTCCATAGATACCTTCTTGAATTTGGACACCGTGTTGAAGTGTTATTGGTGTAATATAAAATTCACGTCGTTTTAAATTAATTGGAATTTTTACTAATATTTTAGTTAATGGTTCAATGTAAAACGGTTTTATACAGGATGTTACTTTGTTATTTAGTGGTATATTAATATTAGGGGTTTGTAATATTTTCTCATTAAGATTGATGTTTGCTGCTAGGTCAATTAATGTTTCGTAGCCTAACAAACCGTCAAACATTTTGTGAAATCTGTATAGATATAATTCTATTGGCTTTTGGAATTCTTTAAATTTTAGGATTGTTTTTTAAGTTATCGTAGTGGTTTTAAATATGCTTTTTATTTCGATGCTAGTTGGTATAATTTGAGACTGTTTGACATATTCGGGATTAATATATATGACTTATTAGCTCCCGTATCGACTAAGAATTATAGTTGATTGTTATTAAGATTTAAAATAATAAAGGGTAGGTTAGATGATTGATAGTTGTTAATTTCATTTAATTGACCGAGGCTTCCTGCTGAAAATCCTCGTCATCGATTGATTGACTTTCAATGTTATAGTGAACCTGTTTGTAAGGGTTTTTCGGTTCTCCTTTAACTTCCTGTTTTATTTGATAGTTATTTGAATTTAAATTATTCCGTGAAGGATAATTGTTTGGTGTGGATTTAAAATTATGCTGTTGAGGATAATTTTGGGAGGATGATTCAAAATTATTCCGTGGAGGATAATTTTGAGATGATGGTGGTCGAATATTCCTTGCGGAAAAGTTATTAGAAGTTGATGGTTGATTACCATCATTTTTAAATAGCCAATTATAAGGATTTTTCTTACTCTGTTGGACAGGGTTTTTAATTCTCTGAATATTTTCCTCTTGGTTTACAAATTCTAATGCCTCTGCCAGTGTTTCTGGTCTTCTGGCCCTTAACCATTGTCCAAGTGGTTCCTTAATTCCACCCATAAATATTGTTAAACCCATTTGCAAATATAATTTTATTTTTGCATCGATGATGCACTGTTCTAATTTTTGTAATTTAAGTTGATTTGAAAGTAAACTAATTATTTCTGTTATTTTATTGTACAAATCGTTGTGATTTAAATTACTCCTAACCAAATTATGTAATTGAAATGTTAGAGTCGATTCATCGCGTTTATCAGCGAAGTTAAAAATCAAAGCTTGTTTTATGTTTTCCCAATTATTATCGTTTATATTTTGGGTTAGTAATATGTCACTTGCTTTACCCACTACTTTATTTCTAATTCTAGATATAATGATTTTATAATATTCACTTTCTTTAATTTTTTCACACAAACTTAAAATACTATCTACGTTATTAATAAAGTGGTAAACCGAATTTCTGTCGCCTTCGAATGGCTTGATGTTTTTAATGACATTAGGCAACGAAAAAAGTTTAATTGTGTCTTCTACTGATTTCTCCATTTGTAGTCGTTTATATTCTTTCAACTTTTTACCTATCTGAATCGGACTTACTATCTGCTTGTGGACTTTTATATCGTCCTGGCCGTAGTACATAAAGTTTTGAAATATATGTATATTAATGAACACGATTGTTTAAATAAATTTTTTTTTTTTGTTTATGATGCCCTATGATATGCTCTCATAAGCAACTTTGGATTATTCTAACGGTAAATTCTAACCGGAGTTCAAGTTTAATAATTGCAAAAATTGATATAATTATTTTTCTTCAAATAACACAAATTTCATTGTTAGTTAAGTTTATAAAAGGAATGTTTACAAAAATGTGCGCTTACCTTGTCAATATTAGCAGCAAAAATTTTTTATACATCTTCTGGATGTGTTGTACTGTATATTTTTCCGTGTTGATCAGGCACAAAATTATAATATTCAGCACTTTATTTTATACTATTTCTTAACGACTTTTACACTTTATTTTTGATTTTTATCTTCACTTTTATAACTTTATTGCATTATGCTTTTAAACTAATGTTCACTTATTTAAATTTTAAAACTGATTATAAACGTTTTCAACTGCGCCAGTTATGTGGTAGCGTGACCCTCTATAACGATATTTTTAGGATAGCGGTGAGCGTTTCCCAGGAAAACAGAATTAAAACAAAATATTTAAATTAGTTTGACAAAGCTTTTATTTGTTTATTATTTGAAGCATCACACTGGATGAAAAACGGCTGAGTCCAATCTGGATTAGACAAAACGGGAGCAGTGGAAAGAGCAGTTTTTAGTTCTTCAAAAGATGTTTGGGCTATGTTGTTCCACTCAAACCGACGATTTTTCCGAAGTAGATTGGTAAGTGGAGTTGCTATATCGGCGTATCGACGGATAAGTCTTCGATACCATCCGGACATGCCCAGAAACCGTCTGAGTTGCCAACGGTTTTTGGAACTGGGTAGGCGGTAATAGTAGCTACTTTTAAGGAATCTAATTTAAGAACTCCGTCTCATACGACATATCCAAGATATCGGATTTCTCTAAGTAGAAACTTGCTTTTCGTGACATTAATAGTCAAGCCAGCTTTCTTCAACAATCCAGCCACTTTTCTTAACAAACTCAAGTGTTCTTCAAAAGTCTCCGCGGCGATCAGCAGGTCATCTAAGTAAACAAATACTTGGGAGTGTAGCTCGTGAGGTATCACCCGATGCATGAGACGGCACATGGTTTATGGCGCATTGCAGAGGCCGAAAGGCATGACTGTAAATTGGTACAAAGGTCTTACTGGAACAGTGAAAGCCGTCTTATCCCTTGACCCCTCATCTAATGGGATTTGCCAAAATGCGTCTTACAAATCAATACTTGAAATGAATTTTGTATTGTTTATACGACCAAGCAACCCATCGATGAGAGGCAAGGGATAAGCGTCCTTCACTGTCACCTAATTTACTTTTCTTGCGTCTAAGCACAATCGGAACTTACCATCTGCTTTGCGAACTATCGCAAGCATATGATCAAGCTCTTTGCCAATTTCAGCTTCAACTGCCGGAGATACCGCATAAAACCGTTGCTTGATGGGTTTGGCATCACCAACATCAATGGTGTGTTTCACAAAATGCGTTCGTCCCAGACCTTGTGACAACTTATGTAATAGGGATTCTGTGTCAGTCTGAGCTGCTTCAGATGCTTCGTTCGGAAGAGAAATTAAAGATGGGTTCGAAAAATCAAATACCATAGAGTGGTAAGTAATTTTTAAGTGGAACGATCACCAAAAATCGACACCAAGATATAACTCTTGTTTCAGATTAGGAGCCAAATGTAATGTTAAGAAGTTGGTTTGCCCAGCAAACTTAACGGGGATTCTAATATGGCCAATTATTTGTTCCAAATTTCCGTTGGCCGTTTTTACTGAGGAGAGAAGATGACTGAAATGAACGTTTGGGTTCTTCAGAACTTCTTCACAATTTTTCCCAAGTAAAGATACATTGGCACCAGTATCTAATAATTCTCGTATCTTTTTACCTAGTATCTCGACTTCGGCATAAGGCCGGCCATCCGTGGTGTCGCTTATGAGAGAATCTACTAATTGGGACTTATATGATGTTCTTCTTCGAAAATAGTTGATAGATCGAGAAATGCGTTTTACTCGATTTGAACATGCATGATATTTGACTTTAGATTTAGAAAATTTTAATAAGCTATACTTATCATTTAAGGGCGTTTCAAAATTGAACGATACCCGACGTTTCTTGATTGGTTCGGTGGTGATGTTTGTGTTACGGGGGGAACCATCTGTGGAATGTTCACCCCCTTTTGCAAATTTCTCCAAATCAAATTGCAGTGTGGACAATGGGTCTTAATGACTTCCGGTGTACCACATCCAAAACAAAATGTATGCAAAATGTTGTAATTACAATTTTTAAAATAATGCCCGGCTTGGCCACAGTTCCAACAATGCTTGATGAGTTGGGTCTCACTTGATGAAGGAGAGGGGTTGGATGTTGACATGTTTAAATTTGATGAAATAGCGTTAAGCGCTGGTTGATAAGATGCTGCATAATTCATTTCCCTCATGTATTGTTCACCATATGACGTCGAATAGGCTTGATCCGGATATATGTTACTCAAATGATTAAAAGATTGTCCAGTAGGTCTAACATTTGGTGGCTGATTTTGATAATTTGAGTAGTTCTGACAAATAAATTGAGGATTCAAATTGCGGTTCATCGGCGTTGAAATAGGTTGAATGTCATGGGTATTCATACGATAATTATCATAAGTCAATGGAGAATGCTGTGATACTTCAATTTCACTAATATTTCGGGTACAATTCGATTTCGTGTCCACGTATCTTCATATGCGACACATTGCCAAACTAGTTCATCAAGTGTGTTAAATTGTGTAGTGTGTTGTTGTGTGTTGTTGCTAATGCAAGTCGATTTTGTAGGCCAGGACGCATATTTTGTGTTAAGACAAAAATAATTTCTGCATCGGACATACGATTTTCCATCTGTAAGGACATTGATAATATGGTATTGTAAAAGTCAATAAATTGTTCATGAGGTTTTTGTTTCTTAGACTCAATGCCGCGACGTATCTCTAAATCCGTTCGTCGATCTGAGAATCGTTTTATAATCTCCGCTTTAAGTAATAGCCATTCTATGTTCCCATGCCGCTGAATAAAATCCCAATACCAGTCCGCGGCGACTCCCCGGAGAAAATAGCTCATGTCGTTGGCGATTTGCTGTAAATGAACGCAGTTGGTCATTGCTTGATGCTCCACCATACTAATAAATTTTTTTACGGGAGTACCATGCAATGTGCCATCGAACGAAATAGGCCATTTTGTAGGATCTCGAATTAACGGTTGAAACTGTTGTGGATGGTAGAACGGATTTTGATTTGGTACGAAGTAGTTAGTGGGATACGTGACATTTTTAGGCACAAAATTAACAACTGGTGGATTAGTTGATGGTTGGTTCGATCTCGACGATTTTTGGGTCTTACAATTCAAAATTGGAAAATGATCAGGTGGTTTATTGGTTCCACTGGTACGCAAATTTGAAGCAGAAGCAGGAATGTTGATTTTAGATGAAACTTGTGCCGTTCCCAATTGAGGAGAACTAGTTTTGATATCAGATTTAGATATTTGATTATAATCAGCAGTTTTCGTACGATGAGACTCAGATCCAGAGGATAACGAACCTGATGGAGTCTTATTTCCAGATGTCCCCTTTGACTTGACTGGAGGTATCTGAGAACTGTGAGCATATTGAGAATCATCTGATGATTCTTCGTCGGAGGATTTATTTGACTCTGTGCTTTGGTGATGTTCATCTTGTACCGGCTGAAGAGATTCTAGTTTATTAGCGGATTCATTAGGATCAGCTTCTTCCTCGTCCAATGAATTAACAAACTCAATTAGCTGGTCACACTTATAGCTGAGCTCAATTACCGCCGCTCCTACCGCTGTTGAGTACTTAATTCGGTATAAGCGACCGCTAACGTGTAACAATCTAGAACGAAGTGTATTAAATTTTACGTTGGAAGTGGGTTATCGTTGTTAATGTTACGAACCTCACATTCCAATTCGAGCTCGTCGTAAGCCAAATGATCAGGGTTCATTTTGGTTAATTCCTTCTAACTAAAGAGCAAAAAATTGAGAACAATTTACCACGATATGACTGCGAAAAATAAATGACGATAGTTTAGGTGAACCATGGGCTTAATATAAATTATTTATTTCAATACAAGTTACTTTTATTTCTTTACCCACACGTCTTTACAGTTTCGCACTAAAATTCATTCTGCCGTCATACGTCCATGCGGGTACGTTCCGCACGTTCGTTTCTATATAATTTCGGGTGCGTTCCATTAACAATTCAAATACATCACATCCCTCCACTATAGTTAAATCTACATCGTAACAATTTCCTTAAACCTAAATTTAGTATATAATATTATGATCTTTAACATTACTAATTTAATGACGATAACGTATTGGTTTCTGTATTATTCTTCCAGTTCTACTTCTGTCAGTGTTTGCCTCTACAGGAACCAAATTATCGTTACTGTCACTTAACACTATGCTTTCATTACTATTTACTGTACTGCCCTCGTTAGCAATTATTTCAACGTTACTTGCCTCGGGATCGGATTCATCATCTGCGACTTTATTTTCAATGCTTAAATCTCGTTTTATAACAGAGACTGCGTAAGGATTCATACATTCCCCACTCCCGGACTTGTACGAGTCATACCTTTGGTGTTTTTTAAATACTGAAACTGGAAAATGATCATTTGTTTGATTCGCTTCAATTATAACATTGTCACTGATCTGATTTATGTGCCTTTTAATCGTGCGTCCCGTTCCTAACTTTACAAGGTATGATCTTGGTCCTATAATTCTTATGATTTCTGCATCAACCATCTCCATCAACCTGCATCAAACGTTTTCACCTTTGCTGGTGTTTCGTTTGTCGTGCCATGTTTCGTTGAACGATAATCTATCAGATACCGTTGTAACATTAAATTAATGTCCACCACTTTTTTGTTTCGGTCATGTTCATCTATCATAGCTTTCAATGCACTTTTGAACGAACCCACCGCATTCTCAGCTTGACCATTGCTTGCTGGGTGTCCTGGAGCTATTAATATGTGCTTGATACCATGCAACTTTAAATATTCTCCCATATCAAGAGCGCTGAACTGCCCTCCATTATCAGACACGAAAGTGTCCGGTAATCCGTATCTCGCAAACAGTTATCTTAGCACCACTATGATGCTTTGAGCTGTGACCTTCGGCATTCTTATGATTTCGACCCATTTGGAATATGCGTCCACTACTATTAAAAATATATTCGTCAAAAATGGGCCAGCGAAATCCGCATGGATCCGACTCCACGCTCTCCCAGGGTATTCCCACGGCATTAAACTACACTTGTTCGGATTCGGTAGCACACTTATACACGACCTACAATTCTTTATTTTCAATGTAATGTCTTCGTCAATCTTTGGCCACCATATATACGATCGAGCTACTGCTTTGGTCTTCACTATTCCAAAGTGTGAGCTATGGATTTCGTTTAGCAAGCTATTACGTAGCTTTTCTGGGATAACTACTCTGTACCCTCTCATGAGAACCTCTTGTTCCACCGATAACTCATCCTTTACTCTAACGTATGGCAAAAATGGTGGATCCTAACCATTTAAAATCAATAAACTTTACCGCATCTAAAACTTTCGATAATATCGAATCTTTCCTAGTTTCTGCTTTAATTACACTAAAGTCAATCACTATATCCTTCCCTCTATCCATGAAATTTTTATAATCAACCATTCCTTTTATTTCATCATCCTTGTCTTCATTGGTAATATTTTCCACCGGTAGTCTCGAAAAAATATCCGCTTGATTTTCGGCACTTTTAATGTACTGGATTTTGTAATTAAAGCCACTTAAAAAATGAGCCCAACGTTGCAATCGACTTGCAGCCATTTGTGGTAAACCTTTACTTTCGCCAAATAATGTTAACAGCGGTTTATGGTCTGTCTTTAACTTAAATTCATTTCCAATTAGATAATGATATAACTTCTTTACAGCCCAATAAATCGCTAAAGCCTCCTTGTCCATGACACTGTAATTTAGCTCATGCCCTGTCAGCGTTCTTGAAATAAATGCGATCGGTCTTTCCTCCCCGTTTGAAAAATTGTGGGATAACACTGTGCCAATTCCTTTATGCGACGCATCACATGACAGCGTAATTGGAATTGAAGAATCAAAATGTGCCAATGTAACATCCAAAGTAATGTCAATGTTTACTTTCTCAAACGATGTCATGCACTCTTTTGACCATAATAATTTATTAGCCCACAGAATGAACGAACCTCTGTCACATTTGTTGGTGGTTTTGCTTTTACCACCGCTTCAACCCTTTCTTTTGTTTTTGTCAGTCCCTGTTCATTTACGATAAACCCCAAATAATTTAAATTGTTCTTAAAGAATAAACACTTGCTTCTAGTTAATTTTAACCCTGCCATATTTAATTTTTCAAAAACTTTTCTCAGATTTTCTAGATGTTCTTTCTCACTCGAGCCTGTTATAGCTATGTCATCCACAAATATAGTAACACCTGGAATACCTTGCAACAATTTTTCCATGATACTTTAAAATATGCCACTAGCGGGTTTAATACCATATGGCATTCTGTTCATTTGGAATACTCCTTTATGGGTGCTCCACGTTACTATTTTTTTACTATCGTCGTCCAATTCCAACTGATTGTACGCACACGCTAAATCCTGTTTAGTGAATTTCTGTCCTCCTCTTAACGAGTTTACGACTTCGTCAATCTTTGGAAGTGGGTGTTTGACATCTTTTATATACTTATTTACCGTTGCCTTATAATCTTCAGAAATTCTCAATTTTCCATTTGATTTAACTATTGGAACTAATGGTGTTTCAAAATCTGATGTTTCAATTGGAGTTATGACTCCCTCATCTTCTAACCGCTCTAACTCTTTTTCGACTAGTTGTTTAAAAGCATAAGGTACCTGACGGGGTTTACTAAAAATTGGTTTTGCACCCTCTTCTAACTCTAAATGTATTTTACCAAGTGTGTATTTACCCAACCCTTCTTCAAATAAATTATTGAACTCTTTTAAAAGTGAATCTAATTTACTATTCGTTTGAATTACACAAAATCTTTGCAGATTTTCCAAACCTTTTACCGTCGTTAAATTAATCTTGTAGTACTGTACGTCCGCAAAGTTTCGACTGTATGTATCCCCCGATATGACCGCAATTTTAGCCCCAGTATCAAGTAACATCGAAATTTTCTTCTTATTTACTACAATTTTTACTATATATGGATCATCAGATATCTTTACATTGTTATCCCTAATACTATACACAGTTTCTATTTCGTTTGCACCACTATCCCTATGACGTATATTCGAGTTTAACTTTTCTAGATTTAAACTTTCCGCGTTGTCGCAGACATTGTTCTTCTGATAGTTGTGGCAAATCCTAGCACTACGTCCTATGACATTACAATTCCTACATTTTAATTTAATAAATTTACACATGCTAAAATCGGGATTTGATAATCCACATTTATAACATTTCCCGTTTCTCTTACTTACGAATTCCGATCTACTGTTGCTTCGTTCCATCCGTGGTTGATTATCTCCTCTCCCATAATTTGTTTGACTTTTCTTCGTACTGTTATGGATTGCACACACCTCTGATCGGACCTTGGTTGACCAAATTATGGGGTAGATTATCTCCAAATTTTTAATTGATAGCCAAACCCCTCAATCTTGCCCCATATTCGTTGATTGACTCCTCAATTCTTTTATTTGCCGTAAAAAATAATTTCCTTTCCTTAAAGATGATTAACACTGGCGTGTAGTGCTCCTTTAATACTTTACATATTTCCTCGTATGTTGTTTCTTTTAATTTTTTTGGTGAAATAGTGTCTCTTACCACTTTCAGTACCGTTGTCACTAATAAATTTACCAGCATATCCCGCTGCAATCCTTTATCTACGACTTTGTTGTAGCTAAAGTGAAAAGTCAACTTTTCTTCATAGATTTCCCATTCGTCACTACAATCAAATGGTTGCATTTGCACATATTTATCCGCCATGTTTTTTATTTTTTTTTTATTTTTTTTTTCTCACGAAGTGACGTCCATACGCACTTTTTATTTTCTTATTTTTATTCTTGCACTTCTTTAATAACCTTTTTATAGTGTTCGCGTTCTTTATTCATCTTGTTTAATCCTCGTCGCCATTGTAGTGTTTTGCCACATACGAGTATTAATTACAATAAAACAATTTGTAACGGAATACTAAATTTTAGTACTCGTTAGACATAAACGATATCAATGGCATGGGAAGTAAGGTCATTTTAGCCCTCAGCTCAGTTCGGAGAGGTTTTATTCTATGTCGTGGGCTTTATTGTGTTCTCATGAGTTCCATTGCTGGATTGATGACGAAAACAACAAAAAAAAAAATTTTAATTTGACGTTTGACGACTCCTGTACCCTTACTTACCTGACCGAAGCACACCCACCACACGACTTGATTCAACGCATATTCACCGTTGTCTCATAAACCATAATATTAATAATAATAGAAAAAAAATAAACTGGCTTGGTATTAGAAATTCATACATAAATGATAATTTCAGTTACCAATAATTAACGTTAAATTGCCAACAAAGAAATTTAGATAAGAAAATTTAGCCCAACCCCTATGTACGCGTACTGTACCTAAGATCCTAATACTTAACACTAGTTTTGATTTAATTAGAAGAAAACTTAAATAATAATATAATAAAAGTATGATAATTTTGCAGTATCCACAATGATGAAGGTTGGAGAGATCTGCTTCGTTGATGATGACATTTTTTATTATTTGTATTTGTTGCTGTAGTATGTATACCATATATTAACGGGTAACGCAAGCAATATATCGACAATTATAGGTTACTTATTTTAATTAATATCTTTTAATTTGATTAATTAAATAATGAAAGTAATTTTCGCAATGAGCCAAGCCTTCTTTTAAAAGGGGTAGCTGCTGACTGGTACTGGTTGCATGTTCGGTTATACCCACATACTACGTGGGCACAGTTACAGCTAGATTTGGAAAAACGTTTTCGAGATCATCGCACAGACTACGACGTTCGTAGAATCCTAGAGGCCTGAAAACAACGCCCTAGAGAACCTTTTATTAAATTTTACAATGCAATTTAATCTCTTAATTTACAGTATTTGATTCTTCCACCAGAAACAGAAACCCTACACATACTTAAACGTAATATGAGGTCCGGTCTCCAAAATGCGCTAGCCGCACGTGAAATTTATAGCCTTGAGGTGTTATTACAAAGTTGTATTAGCTTGGACGATACTTGGAAAAGGACTCACTGCGATCCCGAACATTTGTGCAATCGTAGATTTGTTAGCGAGATTGATCAACAAGGCCATTCAACAGACCCTAAGCTGGTTTTGGGCCAAAGTTGCGATTATGATGTCAGAACTTCCCAAAATGTATCTGCTTTTGAATCAGTTCCTAAAAGGTCTGCAAATAATCAGGACCAGCCTAAGGCAAACTGGCAAGCGAAAAGTTTCGATTCATCAATGACAGTTTGCTGGAATTGCCGCGACCTTGGTCATACCTACGATATTTGTACCAAGGAACGGACCATATTCTGCTATGGATGTGGACGGGCAGATATCTACAAGCCTAATTGTTTCCGATGTAATCCGGGAAACGGGCAATGGGGAAACCGCCATCCTGGGAATGCAGTTCCTCAACAAAGAAATCCCAGACATACCAATACAACCAGACACACAGACCACGAGTTGAAATAGCCTCAACTTTTTATTCGAATTCATTTAACTTCATCAATTCAAATTTAATACCCATACCTTATAGTACACCTACCGCCTCTTCTGAATTTTTCAATTATTCCCACCATACTTTCCCTAAAAATCCGTCAAGATCAAAATCTACAAAGCAGAAAAATCGGGTTCAAAGATCCTGGATTCATAGAAAAACAATCCGCTCGGATATTAGTGAAACGTGCCTTTCAGAAGAAGAAGACGAACGCCTTTATGCCGACGTTACCATTTTGAATTCAAGATATCGCGGCCGATTGGATAGTGGATCAACCATAACTGCTTTTGGGATAGGTAGCGAACGTTTCCTAAACAATCCGCAATATAAAGTACATTTTATTCCATCTAACGTTAAAACTGCAGGTGGAGATTTAAAACGAGTGTTTGGCTATCTATGGATCAAAATAACTTATGGTGATAAACAACATGTTATGAAAATATTCATAATTCCAAGTCTAAAACAAAAGTTATACCTCGGTATTGACTTTTGGAAAGCTTTTCATATTCTTCCATCCTCCATGACAGCACCATACTCATCTATCTCTGAAATTGCACATAATTCTTTAAATGACAACAGCCTTGATAGCGAGTCCAATAAACATAGTTTATCGGCCCCAAAATTTCCCTCTTTTGCGAAAATTGGACTGGGTCAAACTTCTAAAATATGTCACACCATTCAGATTGTAGCCGGAACAATACCTGTAAAACAGAGGTATTACCCTGTTAGTCCTTCAGTACAAGCTGATTTATACAAGGAAATTGATCGCATGTTGTCCATGGGAGTGATTGAGGAGGCAAACAGTTCATGGAGTTCACCGGTAGCATTGGTCTGAAAGCCCAACGGAAAGGTACGCCTGTCTCTAGACGCCAGGCGACTTAATGAGGTAACGGTTAAGGATGCGTATCCGCGGTCGATAATTGACGGACTCCTGAGCCGACTGGATCAGACCAGATTTATCTCCAGTATTGATCTGAAGGATGCATTCTGGCAGATTCCGTTGGATCAGGGGTCCAGAGATAAAACAGCGTTTACGGTCCCGGGCCGGCCGCTTTACCAGTTTACTGTTATGTCGTTTGGGCTGTGCAACGCCCAGCAAACTATGTGCAGACTGATGCACAAGATGATCCCAAATGAGCTACAGGACCAGGTATTTGTATACCTGTATGATCTCCTCATCACCTCAGGAACCTTCGAAGAACACATCCAGCTGCTCCTTAAAGTTGCAGATCTACTGACATAGGCTAAGTTACCCGTAAACCTAGATAAGAGTAGATTTATGCTGAAAAGTATTAGGTATCTAGGCTATATTGTATCAGAAGGCAATTTGCAAGTAGACCATATAAAAGAACAGGCAGTTTCTGAATTTCCTGTACCCAATACAGTGAAAAAAATCCGCAGATTTCTTGGTATAACCGGATGGTACCGGCGGTCTATACCTCAATATGCCACCATCGCTGCCCCCTTACCAAACCTTTTACAGAAAAACAAAAAGTTTATTTGGGCTCCTGAAGCGCAGCAAGCATTTGAGTTACTAAAGCAGTCTTTTTGCACCGCCCCTGTGCTACGGTATCAGAATTTTGACAAACCTTTTACCATACAATGTGAATAAACTCCGGATAACCAATTGACGATTTAATTGTTGTTAGGCTGAGATTTTCGGTAGTATTTTATTTGCCGATTAAAATATTTCACAATTTTAATATTTAATTTTATTTCATTTACTAGAGTATAATTTAAGTTCAGAATAATGTCATCGATTCTTCGACAAAAAGAAGAATGTCTTTTTTTTCCTTTTTTTTTTTTTTTTCAAAACTGCATTATAGCATACTTATCCATAAAATTATTACATAAATTTTCAACAGTTGGTAAGTTGATTTTACTTAATTTAATACATTTATTTATAGCAAATTGCGCGGAAAATCATAAATTTTAAATATCAGTTCGGACACTATTAATGGTATAATTAGTTCGATCTTAAACCCTTAATCAGAGGTGAATAAACATTTGTAATATAATTTACGATAGATGGCAATAATTAATTTAACAATTTGAATTTTTGTAAGTATGTGGTAGTTATACAAATCTACAGTCATTATCAAAATAAACAATTAACCGTAAGTAGCTATATAACAATAATAACTGAATTCATTTTAAAACAAATTTCATATTTCAGCTTTGACAGTGTTAACATAAAATATAATTTAAATCCAGTTATCCATTGATGTTTGGCAATAGAATGAGAGCTTTAGATAAGTACTAATTTCTATTTGTTGTTGTATGTTGAATGATTCTTTGTTGTTTTATTTTAGGTTAGGCGTGAATTCTGGATCAGTTGCGTGAACATTCTCCCGCACTATTAAAATCCCAGGTTTTAATACTAAAATTGTTTGCTGTAGATGTAGTTTCGTCGTCGGAGAGTAATCGGCATACTTTCACAATCGGGCGCTTGAGAATTCCTGTGGTGGTTTTGATGGATACTACACGTACTAAACCATCGGTACCAGGATGAATCGTTATAACACGGCCCATTAACCATTTGGACGGAGGTAAATTGTCCTCTTTTATGATTACTAATTCACCAATTTTAATGTTTTGTTCTCTTTCGTTCCATTTTCGACGTTGTTGTAAGGTGTGCAAGTAGTTGACTGTCCATTTTCTCCAGAAACTCTGCACTCTTGTTTGAACATTCTGCCACCGTGATAACCGGTTCATTGGTATGTCTTCTAATGGAGGTTCAGGAATCGCAGTGATGGGTTCGCCAATGAGGAAATGAGCTGGTGTTAACGCCACCAAATCATCGATGTCATCAGTCATTGGGCACAACGGTCTTGAATTAAGGAGTCCTTCGATCTGCACCAACAAAGTTTCCATTTCAGTCGATGTCATCATTGTGTCTTTTGTAACTCTAATGAGATGGTATTTTATGCTTTTTACACCAGACTCCCAAATTCCTCCGAAATGAGGACCGTTAGCTGGATTAAATACAAATTTGATATGCTGCTGTGAAAGAAAATCAGAGATTAATTGATTGTTATGATGTTGATGATATAATTGGTGAAGTTCTTCTAATTTTCGTTTAGCTCCCACAAAATTGGAACCGTTGTCAGACATAATCTCTATTGGTATCCCTCTTCTGGATATGAATCGTCGCAACGCCGCGATAAATGCTTCTGCTGTCATATCATAACAAACTTCAATATGAATCGCTTTGGTAGCAAAGCATATGAAGATGCATATGTATCCCTTTACAATTGGTATGCGACCCTTGCCCATTCGAGTTTTTAGGTACAAAGGTCCGGCGTAATCCATGCCAGTATACAGAAATGGACGACTTGGTGTAATTCTTGTTCTAGGTAAATTTCCCATCAATTGTTGGGAAGTCGCTGCCTTTTGTCTTCTACACTCTACACATTTGTTGATGTGGTTTTTGACTGAAATCCGACAACTTATTATCCAATATCTCTGCCGCAGTAGGCTAATTTGTAACGTGGGCCCTGGGTGGAAGTATCTTAGATGTGTTTCTCTAATAATTCTGTCATTTAACAGATGTTTCTTTGGCAGAATTATTGGATGTTTTACGTCGAATGACGCATCTAAATTTTCTAGTCTCCCTCCAACTCTTAATACTCCTTCGGTATCTAAGAAAGGGAATAATGAAAGGATTTTACTTGTCGTGCCAATTTTTTTGGTTTGTTTTAGTGAATTGATTTCTTCTTCAAATTCTTCTGATTGGGCCCATTTAACACATAAAATCTCAGCCTTCTTGAGCCGGTCAACTATGTCAAGTTCCCGATAATTTTTATGAAGCTTGAGAATCATAGCTATAATTCTTTTGATTTTAGCAAACGACTCTATCCTTGTGACAAGATCCTCTATTACCTGCCTTACATTTGACTTACTGTGCGTCATCAATGATATTGTTCGTGACTCCAGCTTGGTGTCTTCGATTTCGATGTTACTCGGCCAATTTTCCATGCTATCGATTAGCCATGCAGGCCCATTCCACCACAGGCTATTGTTTACGAGTTGTTTGGGGTTCACGCCTCTTGATGCGATATCAGCGGGATTGTCTTTTGACATGACATAATTCCAACTCTTTCTGGGGATACGTTCCAATATTTCGGAAGTCCGATTTCCCACGAAGCATTTCCACCGTCTTGGAACATCTGATAACCAAGAAAGTACTATTTTAGAATCCGTCCACGCATAGCATTCTACATCATCTACTTCTAACGACTTCTTGGTATACTGGATGAGTCTGCTCAGTAAGACCGCTCCGCATAATTCCAGTCTAGGCAATGACACTTGCTTTAAGGGGGCAACTTTGGTTTTAGCGATAGCAATTCGGGTAGTCGACGAGCCATTTTTGTCGGTTGTACGGACATATGTAATCGCTGCGTATGCGTTCTCGGAGGCATCACAAAATCCGTGTATCTGCAAGTTGATGGTAGTGTTCCGTATCATTAGAAATCTCGGAACTTCGATATCTTGTAAATGCATGAGTGATGATTGGTTCGCCAACCATTGCTGCTCTATGTCTTGAGGAAGTGGTTCATCCCAGGACAAATTACGTAGCCATAACTTCTGTAAATGTATCTTAAATACAATAATGACCGGGGACACCCATCCAAGTGGGTCGAATATTCTTGATATTTGGGACAACATTTCGCGTTTAGAAGAGACTTTCTTACTATCAAGCTTTATTTTGTAAGAGAAAGTATCTCTTGTCTGATTCCATAGCAATCCCAACGTCTTTACTGTACCGGATTCATCATTAATGTGCAGGTTTTCGTTATCTCTATCTGCCACGTGAATTGTACTTATCAAGGCAGACGAATTAGACTTCCATTTTCGTAAATTAAGCCCAGCCCTTTGTAGCATTTCCGAAATTTCCACCATGCCTATTCTTGCTTCTTCTATAGAACTGCCTCCAGACAAACAGTCGTCGACGTAAAAATCTCGCTTGGCTATTATTGATCCTACCGGAAATGTTGATTGGTCATCGTTTGCTATCTGATGTAGTGTTCGAACAGCTAAAAAAGGAGCACATGATGTCCCATACGTGACGGTCGTTAATCGGAATTCTTTCATTGGTTCAGATGCGGTCTTTCTCCATATTACTCTTTGATAGTCCTGATCGGTATAGTCCACCTCAATTTGACGGTACATCTTCTCCACATCGGCTGAAAATACAAATGCATGTTTTCTGAAAAGCATTAGTATGGATGTTAAATCTTTCTGTATCGTCGGTCCAACTAAAAGTTTATCATTTAATGATACTCCCGATGCCGATTTGCACGATCCGTCAAACACTACTCGTAATTTTGTAGTTGTACTGTCCAGCTTGACCACAGCATGATGCGGTAGGTAAAAACACTTATGTACGTTCACGTTGACTTCATTCGTTTCTATTTCCCTCATATGTCCCAGACTCAGATACTCTTCCATAAACTTCACATAATCCTCACGTAGGGTTGAATCTTTGTCAAATTTCCTTTCCATGGCTGTTAATCGACTAGCTGCAGCTAATTTTGAATAACCCAATTCTTTGGAATCCGTTGTGAATGGTAATTTGACAACATATCTGCCATTGGATTTGCGCTTGTATGTTTCGACAAAGTGGCGATCACAATTTGCTTCAGCTTCGGTGATCTTAGCTGCTGTTGGCACTTCTTCTATTGTCCAAAAGTTTTCCAATGCTTTGTATATATCGATTTCTTCTATTATTGCTGATAAGGAATTTACATCAGTTCTGGGCTCAATTACGGTTCCCGAAACAACCCATCCAAATTTGGTTGATTGAGCAGTGATTTGATTTTTGATTTTAATTTTATCAGGTTTTAATACATCAAAAAATATATCGGCTCCAAGTAGCAGGTCAATTTTGCTTGGTTCATGAAATGTAGGATCGGCGTATTGAAGGTCGTAATTGCGGAGTTCTTCGACATAGCTTGCATCTATCTTCGACCGTGGAATTGTAGATGTCAATTTCGGGAGGATCAGTGCTTCGACATTAAAAACTTCATTTTGATCGAACCTCGAATGAATTCTGATCTTGACTAAGCCTTTTACTAGTTCAGCCCTTGTTTCGGAAATGCCAGATACGCGAACATTTGCAAATGACCGCTTGAGATCCAACCTTTGCACAAGACTTTCACTGATAAATGTGGATTGGGAGCCCGAATCCAGTAATGCACGAACTGTGTGGGTCTTTCCTGATGAATCACGAAGATAGATTAATGCGGTTGGCAATAATGCGAGACGCAATGTGATGGCGTTCAATGAGGTAGTTACCATATTTGAGTTTACTTGCGAGCTTGTGGTGGGATTACTTGCTTCTTGTTGGTCATCCTTGCTTACTATATCAATTTGAGCCACAGAACTAATTGGTGTTGTTTGATTGGACTTTGTACTTTCTGATTCCAAATGAAGCATAGTATTATGTCGTAGATTACAAACTCGGCATGAATATTCTACCGGACAACTACTGGCACTATGACCCTCTCGTAGACAATTGTAGCAGACTCCATATGTATTGACCATGCTTCTACGCTTGATTACAGACATGGTTTTGAATTTAAAGCATCTTCGTAGATTATGCTGACGTTTACAACACGGACAGGTCTCGATAGTTGGCGCAACTTGCACTGTTTTTACCACTACACTAGGTATCTTAGATACTTTTTTCTTGGAATCACACACAGCACTTTCCTTTGCATAACATCGATCATTTAGAAACTCTAAGAAGTCATTAATTTTTGGAAATTCTTGAGTTAAAGTTGCATTTGCCCATGCGACCCTTGTTTCTTCATCAACCTTATTCAACAAAATTCTGATGAGCCAAGGATCTCTGGTCTCGGCTTCCACACCTAAGGCTTTAATTCCTCGAATAATCTCATCGGATTTATCACTTATTTGTCGCAGTGATTGTGGTGAACCGTTTGATGCTGATGGTTGATCGAAGAACCGATCGATGTACGAATTTAAAATAGGTCTTGTTTTGTTATAGCGCTTTACTAGTTTGTCCCAGGCCTCCTCATAATTTGCATCGGTCACTAAAAAATTCCTAATTAGATTGAGTGGGGGACCATTTAAAGATCCTTTCAAGATTTGGAATTTGTGAACATTAGAAATTGTGTCCACATTGTGTACTGACGTTAAGTACAGATCGTAGAATGATGGCCATGCTTCATACTCTCCACTAAATTGATCAATACGCACACGAGGTAATTTCAGATTATCGGAGGAGTGCACGGCCGACCGCTCATTGATTGCTTGCGTTCGATCAGCAAGGTTTTCTAAGAATACCCGTTGTTGGTCTAA
The DNA here is from genome assembly GCA_958295665.1 of Tipula vernalis. NCBI lineage: Eukaryota > Metazoa > Arthropoda > Insecta > Diptera > Tipulidae > Tipula > Tipula vernalis. The sequence continues at coordinate 321,214,579 of OY282560.1, read as the reverse complement.
CAACTGATCGAATGAACCAGTATTGGTGGCCTGGGCTACTGTATCCTTTGATTGTTTCTTACGCAATAGTTCTAATAGTTTTGATTTGGTGTCGAAAAAACTATTCTCAAATTCTTCTTGCTTGAGTTCTATATTGGCGTTTGGATTATTTGCAGCCATAACGACAATTTGATCTTCAAACTGTTGGAATTCATTCCAGAGCGCATCAATTTTATTTAACCGAACTTCAATATCTGCACACGTGGTATTTTGATTTACAGACCCCAAGAACTTTCGTATTATGGTTAATGAGCCCATAACACGACCACGTGATTGAACAGCGGTCGTAGCCATTTTTAATAACACGTTTTAACACTCAAATCGATACTTATATCACCCAGGGAAACAAAATAAAATTGGCAAAAACAAAACAAATATGTAATTTAAGTAATACTTATGATTATATTATACTTATCGAATAATCTTGTAGCCTCTTTCGGAACGACCTTGATAATGTTTCCAAATACAGTTGTAGCGTGGTTTATGCGCGTGCAAATTGATGGCGTCTGTCGATACAGCTGAATGATGATGTTGAATGGATATTCAATGATGTTTCAGTGTACGATTGAGCTAAATTTACAGCATTAAATAAAGCAGCAGTAACTGGTGATTCGTATTCGCGAATTCGTAGCCACTTTCACGACACTTTTGTAGCCTCTAAATCGGTATCCGGCTCGAAGGACCATGAATAAACTCCGGATAACCAATTGACGATTTAATTGTTGTTAGGCTGAGATTTTCGGTAGTATTTTATTTGCCGATTAAAATATTTCACAATTTTAATATTTAATTTTATTTCATTTACTAGAGTATAATTTAAGTTCAGAATAATGTCATCGATTCTTCGACAAAAAGAAGAATGTCTTTTTTTTCCTTTTTTTTTTTTTTTTTCAAAACTGCATTATAGCATACTTATCCATAAAATTATTACATAAATTTTCAACAGTTGGTAAGTTGATTTTACTTAATTTAATACATTTATTTATAGCAAATTGCGCGGAAAATCATAAATTTTAAATATCAGTTCGGACACTATTAATGGTATAATTAGTTCGATCTTAAACCCTTAATCAGAGGTGAATAAACATTTGTAATATAATTTACGATAGATGGCAATAATTAATTTAACAATTTGAATTTTTGTAAGTATGTGGTAGTTATACAAATCTACAGTCATTATCAAAATAAACAATTAACCGTAAGTAGCTATATAACAATAATAACTGAATTCATTTTAAAACAAATTTCATATTTCAGCTTTGACAGTGTTAACATAAAATATAATTTAAATCCAGTTATCCATTGATGTTTGGCAATAGAATGAGAGCTTTAGATAAGTACTAATTTCTATTTGTTGTTGTATGTTGAATGATTCTTTGTTGTTTTATTTTAGGTTAGGCGTGAATTCTGGATCAGTTGCGTGAACACAATGCGATGCGAGCTCAGTCGGTGTAGGAAGTGTTTTGACGCAGATCAGTGATGAAGGCGAGGAACACCCGATCGCGTTCATGTCTAAGAAACTAAATAGTGCCGAGAAGAATTACTCCGTCACCGAACTGGAGTGCTACGCTGCGGTTTTAAGCATAAAGTTTTTCCGTGTTTACATTGAAGGAAGCCACTTCAATATTATAACAGACCATGCATCATTAAAATGGCTAATGAACAACAAAGATTTAAGTGGTCGATTGGCTCGATGAAGCTTAAAACTCCAGGCGTATGATTTTTCCATATTCCATCGAAAAGGAACGTCTAACGTCGTTCCCGATGGCCTTTCGCGAATATACATGGACGAAATAAATACAAAGGTTGTAAATAAACAGATTTTAAAAGAAATTCCACAACTGGACTTTGACTCGTCTGCGTTTGTATCAACGAAATACACGGATATAATTAAAGCCGTTCAAAATTCACCGAGGCCTTTGGAAAATTTCATTGTTAAAGATGGCAAAATATTCGTCAATGTCTCTAGAAGCCAGAATAGTGAGTTGTCAGATATTCCTCCTTGGAAACTCTCGTGCCTCTCGAACTTAGAGCGGGACTAATTTATTCTATCCATAATCCACCATCTTCCGGCCATCCGGGTATCAAGAAGACATTATACTTACTCCAGAGATATTTTTATTGGCCAAAAATGCCATCAGATGTACAATCTTATGTAGGACAATGCGAGGTTTGCAAAATTTGCAAACCTGTAAACCGCGTTACACAACCTATGATGGGAGATCAAGTACGAGTTGAACGGCCAATGCAGAGATTGTACATGGATTTTCTGGGACCATATCCTCGTTCCAAAAGTGGGCACTGCTATTTATTTATTATTTTAGACCATTTTAGTAAATACGTCTTTTTCAAACCAATGCGAAATGCCACATCCAGAGATGTTTGCAATTTCTTAGAAAATATAATTTTTCTACAGTATTCTGTTCCAGAATCGATAGTGTCCGATAATGCACCGCAGTTTATTTCTAAGGTTTTAAACGATCTATTCACTAAATATGGAGTATCACACATTTACACACCAAGGTATAGTCCTCAATCTAATTTATCGGAACGTGTAAATCGATCAATTCTAGCAACCATACGAGCTTACATTGCGGATGATCACAGTCATTGGGACATACACTTACCGGAGATTGAACATGCTCTGCGAAACGTAATTCATGAATCAACCCAGTTCTCGCCTCACTTTATCCTATTTGGCCAACATATCATCTCACATGCTACGGAATATCGACTGCTTCGAGAATTAAACTTTACAAGTGAACGTGACATTTCTCCACAGTGTAAAGCCAACCGACTAAATAAATGTCAGGATCTTATCCTTCTACATCTCAAAAAGGCGTATGATAAAGCTGCTCATACTTATAACCTCCGTAGTGTTAATCGCGAATTTCTAGTAGGACAGAAGGTCTTCGTAAAATATTACGTAAAAAGTGAAGCTGCGCAGAAATTTTCCGCCAAATTTGCTTGCAAACTAATTGATGCTAAAATTATTAAAAGAATTGGTAAGGTAGCATATGAACTGGAGAGAAATGGTAAGAGCATAAGAGTATATCACGCTCGAGATGATTATTAAACATGCATATTTAATAATCATCTTGTATCATATAAATCCGTTGTTGAAGGTACGTTACACCAATTTTAGAACGACCTTCCACGTGGGTAGAGAAAACCATCCAACAAATTTACTGATTTGTTACACGAATGGCTAACAATTATCACTTCTATATAATTCAAATATTAGAACAATACATATAAATTCTAAATAAAAATGTTCACAAATTACGTAACTTTATATAATTTTTAGTTTATTTTGCTAATAACGCAAATCACTAGTAACTGAATTGCCAAAATTTGTGCACATCAAATCAAACTAGTCACAAATGTATTACCGTATACAATATAATTATGTGTATACCAAACAAAATTAGATAACGTGAATAACTGTTTCACTTTCGGAATTTATATACCAAATTGTCTATTTTAAAACGTCTTAGCTTGAATCTTTATTTCAAATCACTATCCAAAACGATATCAAGATTCAAGAAAAAAATAAATAATAACACTATCGTCCATCCGATTTATTTCACAGCATATTCTCAACTGCCTAAAATAAAAATACAATTTCTCCTGCAAAACGAAAACGATCAATCTCATCATCAACCATCCAAAGGGGAATTCGATTATCGATCACAAATGTATTTATAAAGGTATCATTACACAGTTCCGGAGGGCAGTGCTTGTAATGCGTCGATACGTTACAAATTATTTATTTCAATACAAGTTACTTTTATTTCTTTACCCACACGTCTTTACAGTTTCGCACTAAAATTCATTCTGCCGTCATACGTCCATGCGGGTGCATTTCGCACGTTCGTTTCTATATAATTTCGGGTGCGTTCCATTAACAAATCAAATACATCACAATATTAACCTTCGAGATTCTAACCGGGTATCAGACGTTATAAAATAAAATAAAAATTATTTGTAGCAAAGTACTCAACACATGAAGTGAACTCCATTGCGAAAATATGAACTTAAATGACTAATATACCCAATGAAACCACAATGCACATACTAAAATCAACACTCCGAGAAGTAGAAGTAAGATGATTGTGACTCCATGGGGCCATTATAACTCAAGTAAACAGAAGTAAATAAGTGAGATTTAATTAAAAGAAAGTTCGTATGATGTCTTAACTGAAATCGTCAGACACAAAACCTGGACGCAGTTGAATGCATACGACAGTTCTATTTAAATCGGTAAGCTAAAAAAAATTACAAAAAAAAAAATTGGAAATTGATTTGAAAAGAAAAGGAGTATATTTATGAAAAGGATAAGAAAAGGGGGGAAGCCTTGATTGTTTAGGCGCCACTGTAACGATCCGAAGAGAGGGCAAGAGGCCACCAGAACAGAGTTGTTCACAGCTACATGATTTGCCCCAGATCATCCACAGAAAGTTTTGATTTTTTTGTATAATTTACTTAGAGGCTTCAACGGCGGACTGTCTTAGCGTGGCTAGAGCTCAGTGGAATGGGAAGGGTGGGTTGAATTTGAAGCATACGACTAATTACCAAGACTCCTCACTTTTTCCTCACTCTATTTCACTTTATTTCTTCATTTTTTCTTATTGTAACGACCACTTTAAAATAACCGAACTTAACAACAGCGAATCGAAAAAAAAATCTTAATAACGGTGGATGTTTGTGAAGTAAAAAACGCAAAAAAAAATATTATTATAAATTTAACAGATATATTTTAAGAAAAGTTATAAGTATAAAACATAAATTTTGTCTTAAGTACATCATCACAGTTAAATGTTTGTTAGTTTTGTTTTTTTCTAATTAGGTTATTGGACGTATAAAAGTGTAAAGAGTGTGCCATTTAAATCGTTCAGCAATGATTTTCCAGATCCACCAAATATTCCAATTAATTTTATTAGCTTTTTAATTTTTATTTTTATTACAACCATTTGTATGTACAATCCAACAGATCAATGCAATGCATCATCAATGCAATGCAATTAAACCGGTATCAAATAAAAATTTTTATATTTCTCTATATTCTGTAATTATAAATCATTAATAGTATGTCAAAACTGTATAAAGAGAGAATTTATAATAAAAATCTGGCTTCAATTGAAATAAGAATTGTTTAGTACAAATACACAATTTACAAGGGACCAAAAAAATAAATTTATTTGAACAATAAGCAAAATCGAATAAGACGAACTCCCGACTCTTTCGCAAAGATCATTTGCCTTGCTCCGTCTTCCTAGATCACCAAGGTTTGAGAAAAATATAAACAACAACCATTATTAAATCACCAACTAATCGAGTCGAAAATTTAAAACTTAACAACGCCAAAAACGTCACCGTCGAATCATCAAAATTAGAGAATTAAACGATTACAATAAATAAAGTTAATTAACAACTAAAATTAAAAAATTACATAAACATTTTATTCAGTGCATTTTTGTACTCTTATGGTGATTTACAATATATTCCAAGCATATTTTCACTCGCCGTTATACTTTCAATGGAATTTTCCGAGTCATTAATGAATTTGAAATCTTCCGTTCGGCAGCAAACTGTTACTATTTCTCCTGTTTTCTGCAAATATTTAACTGCTATCGTGTATTCAATATTTGGTGCCAACCGCAATGAAAGACCAAGATTGATTATAATTGAATCAAAGAGCTTAGAAGACGATTGGGTAAAATTAATTTTCTCAATTTCGTTTTTTTTATTATGTTTTCCCGTAATTTCTATTTCGATATCATTTGAATTGATATCAGTGCCGATCCATATTCCATGTAGAATGGTTTTTTTTCTAACAGAAAATTTAGTTTCAAATTTTTTGTCACGATTTACCTTTTTCCCACTTATTGGAAATTTTAAGACATCTCTGCGTATGGATATCCATGAATTGTTGACACTTATACTTCCGAAAGTAAATTGTCTCGAAATTGAATTAAAATCACTTTCACTTAATAATTCAGGATATTGTTTAGCACACTCACATAACTCATCACTCGACATTGTTGGGAAACGTACTTGCTTGATGAGGCCATCGAATTGTTGTCGTCCCTCACTTAGGGAAATATTATGGTTTTTACAATAATTGTCTATCCACTTCGCTAATGCGTTGAATATTTGTTTTTCAGTCACACCTTCTCTAATTGCATCAAATTGTAATACTTTATTTACTGCATCCGGATGAAGTGATAAAAATCGTGTACTTGCTATTCCTTTACCAAAGTAACAAGCAAATAATTGATCAATAAAGTTACGTCCAATGTTATATTTCTCGATGACACAATGTTCAAATAAAGCAACAAACCAATCAATTGATTTTAATAAACTAATAACACGATTTTCCAGCATTATAACCTGGTATTTGGTAGCCATCTTCAACAACTCAACACCATTCCGTTCATTGATGTTACACTCGTCCGTGTAAATAAAACGGACGAATTCCAAGAAGCTGCCATATGTACAATCGGTGATCGGTATTAATTTATTATCGCCCAATGTTCCCTCCAACTCTTGCTCAAATACCACACTCCTTTTCATCAGCTCCAACGAGTGGGCATATATGATCTTCCCGTCCACGATAAACTGTATATCTGACAGGAAATCACGATTGAACAATTTTTTGGTTATCTCGTGCATTTTCAGATGTGGTGACGAATTTAATTTAAACTCCATATTGTTACGATTTTTTAAATTAATTTGAATACTTTTAACAAACTTTGAATTCAGTTAGACAAATTTAACTGTGGATTAAAATACGTTTAGATCTTCTTATATATCGCCCAAAATATCCTGAAGTATATTTGACCTCACAGAGATTTTATTGCCTATAATTTGCTTGACCATAAAAATTGTAAACACCCCTTATTTCAGGTTTAAGTAATTTTAATTCCCCTTAACAAATTGATGTAGTTCTACATTGTTATCAATTTTAATTATTTTACAACCCTCTATTTATGAATACTACAGTACAGATGCTCTACCCTTAGTTTCTATATTAGTGTTATTAAGTTTAGCTGCTTCATTTTCCTTTAATCTGTATTGTGTGTTTCGGATGACACCTTGATATTATCGTTTCTACCTGCATTTACCTTTTACACCCTTAGTAACTAAAATGATTTTGTGATATTTAAAGGTTTTTCCACACCAATAATGTGAGTCATAGTAATCGAAGTAAGATTTTTTTATTAGAATCACAATACACTTACTATACAAAATATTCTATCCCTATCCTAATCTAAAATTCCAATTACAAATATTGTACAGACCATCATTTTGTAGGCGCTCAGCAAACAAATCAAACCTAAATGTTGATTCGAAATGTTTAAACAGTAAACCAAATCGTCTAAACATGTTAACGGTGTAGGATATTTGATTTTATATCAGGTAATGTCGGCTCTGATGATTAATATGAACCGAGCCATATAGCGCAATTAGCTGAATCATTCATATAGCGCAATTAGCTGAATTATTTGCCATTTGTCCATCATCAATTTATGGTTGTTTGTGAACTTTGAGTTAACATAGGCTGAGAAAGAATAGTTATGCGGTAGCGTGACCCTCTATAACGATATTTTTAGGATAGCGGTGAGCGTTTCCCAGGAAAAACAGAATTAAAACAAAATATTTAAATTAGTTTGAAAAAACTTGTATTTGTTTATTATTTGAAGAGCAAAACCGAACTGCACTAAACTATGATGTTTAGTTTTACACATTTTGTATTTTGTTAATTATGCATTTCCGTTTATACACTATTGATGGATGCGGTTCTGATACTCTGTGAATTATTGACATAACATAACTCCTCCCTGCTGAGATTGGCGTCGTCCTCGACGTCACATTTATTGATATTGATCTGCATGTTTTGCTTGATGAATCTGCTATTTTGTTTATATTTACTATAAATATAAAATATTGCTAGGACTATACAGGATAATATGATTAATGTTGATCCTGAAATTATAAAATCATTAGTTTTATATTGATTTTGGTGTATTAATAGTGAGTCAATAGATTCCAAATTTTTCGTAGTTTGATTTGCTAAGCGGGGTAGATTTATAGTGTACTCCATATTTGTTGTTAGGTTGATATTATCTAATGGTTGGATAACGAATACTTTAGTGAACCTGATTTGATGTGCGTTATTGTATTGCACATTATTGATGGTTATTGAGCAATTTTTGAAGTGTAACAGTTTTTTCCCTTTGATGGTTGCGTTTGGCTGGTTGCAAGTTGAGTAGAAATGAGTTCCTTTATTAGGTGATACGTAAAGAAATTCGTCTTCTAGGTAATCGATATCATCTGCTTCGTCATATGGTATTGTAGTACAGTTTGTATTTTGATGTAAAAGAATGTTTGGTATGCAGCTATTTGTAATGCTATGTATTTGCTCTTTTTGACAATAATATACATTCTCGATGATTGAACAAGGTTTGAACAACATCATGTAAACTTTAGGATTTAGGATTATTGAGTTTGTTGATATTGGAATTAATTCAGTGTTATTGATAGGAATTGGTTTTATATGGTAATATGTTAGTGTATCATTGTAGAATTGTGGTATTTGGATCGCCATAATTATATTCGTTCCATTATAATATGCTTTCAATTCGAGCAGCTCGTAGATTTCTTCAGCAGAAGCAATGTTTACGTTATTTTTAATGAAGTGTTATATGCCGTGAAATTATACGAATTTTCGCGAATGTTAAGATTTCGTGTACATTGTCTATTTGGTTTTTTAATATATTCAAGCTACTGTCAATTTTATAGAAGTATTTATGAATTAATGCGTATTGCCAATTGATTACTGTGGATTTTCTATCGATTTCTAATTCTGCTTCGATTCTAGACGTTATATCGTTAATATGGTTAGTTAAATTGTCGAATCTTAATTTGGTTATTACAAATTGAGTTTACTGCGTAGTTACCATTTTCTAGTTTAGTTATTGCATTTTGTATTTGCAGATAATCGTTATGATCCACGTTCCCTGGAATTTCTTTTATTAATGTCCCTAAACCATTAAATAATCTTCTTTTCGTTCTAACGGCTGGGTAAATATTTTTTAAACTATCCTCTAAATCTTTATATCTGTTTTTAACTATTTCTACTGTAAATGTAGAGAGATTTTTATTAATCATGATTTCTTTGATCATGTTGATGTTACCGTTTATTGAATTTAAGCTGATTTGTAAATCATCTAATTCAATAATATGAATTAATTTAACGTAATTTGTGATTATTCTAGCTTGTCCCAAATCTAATCCTAGGATACGCTTGTTACCATCGATATTAAATATTTCGATCGATTGTTGGATGGACGCTGGTATTAACCTGAAAATTGTTATTTTTTAATACGCTGTTTGTGAACAGTTCGTTTGTTAGTGACAACGTTCGTATTGTTATCTTGTAAAGTTTCATGTTTAATGTATTTGGGTGCTAATTTATCCCTAGTTGAATTAAGCTCAAAAATAGTTTGTCCCGGTTCGAAAGTTTTAGGATCTTCTCTTTTCTATTCAAGTTATTAATTATTTTTTCTTTTTGTTTGAGATTATGATCGCTTACGATCTTTTGAACTACTTTGTAACTTTCCCTAATATTTTCCAAGATTTCATTTGGTTGCGAGTCTGAACTTTGTGGGATTGAATCTATATGCCCTAGATGTCCTTTGTAAAGTTCGAATAGTGTGAGGTTTGTGGTAGTAAGAATAGAGTTATTGTATGCTAACATTGATATCTTCTTATTTTGTGAAAACATGATTCTTGCTATTTCCGTTATTGTGGAATGGAATCTTTCTACGGGGCTATTACCTGTGCTCGATTTAGCTGTGGTAAAATGAAGGTCGATATCATACATAGATATGAAATTCCTAAATAATTCTGATTTAAATTCGGCTGCGTTATCCATAACAATTTGTTTTGGGATACCGTGCTGGGAAAAATATTTTTTAAATTTTGAAATTATTACTTCTGACTTGCGACTAGTTATTTCGTAAGCAAGAGCAAATTTTGAGAATTTATCTAATATGGTTAAGAAATTTTTACTTCGCAACGAAAATATATCACAATGAATTATATCCATTGGAGAATTTGGTGTTGGTGTTAATTTATATTTAACTTTTACTGGATTCCGTTCGTATTTATTTAAATTATACGTTTGACATTGTTTAACATAATTATTTATTAGTTCTTTCATGTTAGGAAAATAATATATTCGTTTTAGTTTAGCATAATTCTCGTTTGTACCTCGATGGTTTTTATTATGACAATTTATGATGACTTCGGCTTGTTTAGTTGAATCACCTATGTCTTCTACGGCTGTGAAGTTTATAAAAATAACAAAAAATGTATATGTATTGTTATTACAGTGTAAAATTCAATTCTTATAAGAATTTTGAGTAAAATATTTTAAACAGAAAATTTTAGGTAAATCAAATTTAAAACAAATACAAACTTAAAATGTAAACGCCACAACAAACAAGTGAATAGCACGTGTACGAAATAGCCCAGATGCTGAAAATAGATGAAAAAGATACATTTTTTCCTAAAACTCATTGAGATATTTTAATGTATCGAGTGTTTTATTAATTGGCCAATAACAAGACATCGTAGAGTTTGTACCAGAATGCCACCATATACACTTGGTCAGCTCTAAGGTAAAGGGTATATATTTAGGAATTCAATTCACTTAGTGCCATTTTAATATGAGCAGTAATTTTTCTGCTAAAAATTTTTGAAATTTAACAAATCGAGGAACTTGCAATGGCCACCTTTTCTACTCTCCGAAGCGTTTCGTTCTCTAGCCTTCACACAATAATTCATGTAGGACAGCCCGTTTATAAGGATCCTCGTTCATACAACTATTCATATGGAGCGACCAAGCCAATGGGATCCATTTCACTGACGACAGAGAGCCCGTTTATAGGGATCTTCTTTCATTTCCAAGGGAAACGAAACGTCTGGTTTGCCAGTAGTCAGTTAGTAAAATATAATTAATAATTAATTAATAACTAAAATTAATAACTAATAATTAATAATAAATAATTAATAATCAGTAAATAATAATTAATAATTAATAATGATTAAAAAAGTCCTTGTTCTATGCGAAATTCGTCGATTTGGTAATTTTGAAACATTTTTTGCAAAGCCCTACGGCTCATGTCAAAAATTGCACTGAGTGATTTGGATTACTCAATACCTATATACCCTTTACAACCTTTATATTTACTATATGAGTCAACCTCTGCGATTCGTGCTATTCGGTATAATAGAAGAAATATTCGAAGAGCTAACTTTAGTGATCTTCTTGATATACGTAAGTAAAAGTTACCGAAACAAAAAAAAAATGACTTTTGAATTATTTCCAAGTGCATCTGCAATTTATAACAGTGCAAATAATGTGTAGTGTGATGTTGGAAGTTTAATTTTTTGTATAAACTAAAATTGATGGGTTAACTGAGACGTCTGATTTTGCTACAGTTATAAATTTCTGCAAATCATCGTGGCATTCCCACTGGCCATTAGGTCTATTTATATAAGCAGGGTAATGGCCAATACTACCTGCAACCGAGGGATGATGGTAATTAACAATCCCTTTAAGAAACACTCTTTCATCTAATACAGTTAATGTTTGTTCAATTTGCGACAATTGAATGCTATATAGTGTAGAGTTGCACAGTGGTTCCACGTCAATTACGATAATGCCATTAAGTGATTTTAATTTTTTTACTTTAATGCGTGTTTGGCACTTATTGCAGTTTGCGTGTGGCAAACATATTCTATTTTGAATAGATAGATGTAAACTCAGAATCAGAAAACCCAAAATGATCAATTCCTAAATAAAATATTTCTTTTTTAATCGTACCACAAATATTTGTACAAAAATATTCCACATAAAGTGAAGGACTACTCATCAAATATTTTAAAAGATCCAGAATATTGCAAACTGCTGAGAAGGAAGTTTCAGGACATAATTTGGTTTTACTAATTATATCTGGAAAGAAACTCATTAGAATTTCACTTCTTTTTATGTAAGTACCCCGTTTAATTCCTTGATTAGTTAAGTTTATTATAAACATTAAGTAGGAATTCTCAACTAAAGATGCAAACAATTGTTTATAAAATTCAATATCCGTTGCTACCGCATAAAAAATTTGGGTTATTGAATCGAACGCACAAGTTGCACTTACGTTTATTCGTTCCTTCTTCTCGGTTACGTAGACAAATCCATTCGATAATAATAACCAGGTTTTTATTTATCATAATTTTGGATAAAACCGGTTCGGGTTTTTCAATTTTGATATTTTTTAACCTTTGTTCTTGAATAAGTTTTTTAAAGCTTTTTTTAAAACTTTGTTTTGAAAGTAAATTTTGCTTCGAGTACCTTTTGAGTACGCGTTGACCCATATGCTTTGGATGCTTATATGTTTTTATTTTTTTTCGCCACATTTCTTCGGGATTACGTGCTTCCTCCGGATCAAGTAGATTAGGTGATACATTTATTCTTTTTTTTTTGAATCTTTGTCTTCTTTTCGAATTTTTGGCGTTGGAGGTAAAATAGTTGAGTAGTTAATTCTGGTCAGATTGCAATCAATTTTTTTCTTTCATTAAGCTCACAAATCTTCCCAATTTAAGCTGCTTATTATTTGTATATTGATTTTTCACTAAGTTGAACCAATTCTCAACATTAGCGTTGGACAATCTTTCTGAAATTCCTAGCTCCTTTGATAGGCAAGTGGTCCAAAACGGCAAATAAGAAAAATATTTTTTAATAGTAAAATTGACGAAATCAGGATAAAAAAAAACATTACTTTTTTCAGCAATTTCTTCAATATTTTGATTTTCAATTTTTTCGACAATCTTTTCATGCATTTCAAAATACCGTTGGTAGAAAGGACTACACATATAAAGTTCTCCCAGTTCGTCTTCTAAAATGCTTTCTTCTGATTTATTTTTAATCGAATTTATTTTCTCCGAAAAATTAGCATCGTCTGGTAAATACATTTTAATTGAAATTGTTTCAAATAGTTTAAAAGCTTCTGAAACATCTTCTGTCAAAATTGGGCTGCAGAAAATAACGCAGAACACTCTAAAAATTCTATCAATTTCCTCTACTCTATCACAATTCAGAATGATACAGAAAAGGTCTAATATTAAGTTTTTCTGAGCCAATTTAATATTGTTACACTTTTTTGTAATTTGTTTTGCTATAATATTAATAAAGTGAGCACAACAAATAACCACTGCCACTTTATCTTTTTTCGGTGACGTTTTGTTAATTAAAATTTTATAAGTATAATCGAGGTAGGCAGAAATATTCATAAAATTTATTGCGTGCAATAGTGCAATTATAGAAGCCCAAGACCAGTCTACTACAAACCATTTTGGTGAATGTGATTTTGAAATTCTTATAATTTGGGAATGCAAATCTATTAAAAATTTCGCCTGTGTTTTGGAGTCATGCTGGCTAGAAATCATTTCAGCGATTGGAACAATAATATTATTTATTTTTATGATGCACGCGTAGTACAATATTCGCTTTAAATCATGAGGACAGCTCGTCGGATTTCTAACCACATTGCCTGTAGCATCCATATGTACTACAGTAGGTTTGTATTTTTTGGATAAGGTTTAGTTGGTTATCGCGAATCATAATCACATTAAGCGGATAAGTAAAAGAAAATATATATTTATTTTCTTGTTGCTCAATGATCGCTTTTTCATAAATGTCTTTTATGTCGCAGTTTTGTATAAGGTCATCCTTTTTTAAGAACTCAGACCTAATTTTGCGTAATACACCGCTTGATGCAATTAGTTGAGTATTGCCTTTTCGTGCTAAATTTATATCAGCATTTTTGAGCATTTGTAGCTCATAATTATGTGGAGATTTATAGCTAAGCTCATTTTTTAAATTTTCCCGAAGTTTTCCTCTTATTTGATTAAACACTCTGTCTCCCGAATGGAAATCAACATCTTCGCCAGTTACAAAAACGGAAAGTGTATTTTTACAATCTAAAACAAATTTGTATTTTTGGTCGTGCGCTGGATATTTACACTTGCCATAAATCACCATATACCGTTTTATTAAATTTTTATTGTTTATTGTTCCATACGAAATGATACAGGTGTGCTTAGCTTCTACTAAGGAGTTATTTATCGCAGTACGGATATCCTCTTTAGATTTGGGCGAAACATCTATTTGCGCTTTAAATTTTAGTCTCCATTCAATGTTACTATCAATTAGAGTAGGTTTTACCGGTAAACATATTGTTGAAGAAAAAAGAGTCGATTTCACATCGTTGTCACACTTAACAATTTCATTTACATCCGTATCATTCGTAAGACAATTGGTCGGTGTCTGCGATTTATCAATTTCAACTTCATTTGTAGTATGTTCTTTTGAAGAAGTAGGGAAATTTAATACTTTTAAATTATTAGCCACAAAATTATTTAATTCATCAAATTTTAAAATTCTTGAAACTGCAACCTTAATTTCTAGTCTGGTTTTTTGAATTCAATTTTAAGCCCATACGACTACAAATTTTCTTTAAAATATTCGTCGATAATTTCAAGTTAACCGACGTAATAATATCCATTTCTTGTATTACACACTTTAAAGATTCCTTGTCAATGGTTTTTTTAACTTTATAGTTATGTTTACAAACTTTAATATTTGCAGGTTTCATTGTAGCTTTTAATAAAAATAAAGCCAAAAAAACAATTAATTAAATTATTGTATTAATAATAAAGTAAACTGTAAACACACAAATTAAAAATCTACAACAAAAATAAATTAACCACAGTGATGTGTGATAGTATCACCAGTATTAAACAGCTGCGTTGCCGCAGGTCGCGTTAATTATTATAGCGAAAGCCAATAACAATTCAAAAAATCCAAAAAATAGAGCAGTGATAGAGGAAGTCCAGAAGAATGCAGGGGGTCAATAGTTTTAAAAAAAACTTTTTTAGGTATGTATGAAACACACGATATAAAATAACGAAAATAGCAATACGAAACGAACAGTACAAAGTCTGGAAAGGTATTAAAGTAAAACACAGAAAACATTTTGCTTTTATACCCCCGCCCAAAATTTCAATTTTCGTTTTTAAATTTTCCTTCGTTTATTAGTTTTTGTCAATGCCACTACATAAATAGCCGTGACATCAGTCTAAAAAGTCAAATCACTAATCTAAAAAGAGGAATAAAGATTTTTATTTTCCTATGAAACGTAAACAAAATACTATGGGATTTTCAAACACATTTTTTTATATCGTCTCTATTTTCAATTTAAATAAATATTTTTATTTACAAATATAAATAATTTGATATCAGATATATTGAAATGTAAATTGTGAACAATTTTGATTGAAATTAATAATCATTTATTAAGTAATTTTGCATTTATATAAAAATATTTGTTTCTCAAAACATCGGCATGCTTCGTGTTCCTCTAATCTTAATAAATTTATTATGAAAATGAAATTTTTAGAGGAACACGAAGCATGACGATGTTTTGTGAAACAAATATTTTTATAAAAATGCAAAATTACTTAATAAATGATTATTAATTTCAATCAAAATTGTTCACAATTTACATTTCAATATATCTGATATCAAATTATTTATATTTGTAAATAAAAATATTTATTTAAATTGAAAATAGAGACGATATAAAAAAATGTGTTTGAAAATCCCATAGTATTTTGTTTACGTTTCATAGGAAAATTAAAATCTTTATCCCCTTAACACATACTACCACACATTTTTGTGTCATAGCTTTTTATGTAGTGGTGTTGGTTTTTGTTTTACAATATTATTATTTCTCGCTCACTGTTACAGGTGAATGATTTTATTGGTTCGAAGAGAAACAAACAGCCAGTAATTATTGTTGTACATTTAAGTATGTACAAAGAGTACTTATATGACGAGAAATGGCGTGTATTTACCACAAACTCTACGATGTCTTGTTATTGGCCATTTAATAAAACACTCGATACATCAAAATATCCAATGAATTTGTAAGAAAAAAAATTACCCTTCCCCTCCATATGGGGATGGCACATGGGCCATTTCATACACCAGACAAGTACTTATCATGTGCATATGGTGGCATTCTGATACAAACTCTACTGTTTGGCTCGATATAGTGGACTGTATGGTTGTATCAACTATCCAAAAAAAAAATTTGGTTTTAATTCGCAAAATTTTATTTAATTTTTGAATAAAATGTTTGATTTGGTTTATAATCTCTTTATATAATTTATTGGTTAGCTTATCTCGGAAATCAAAATTTGACTGTCCTTTTTTTTCATTGCATTTTCCTTTTCTAATTACAACTATAAAAATCCCTTGATCTGATTTGGTCCATAATTTATGATGCTGTGTCGTTCACTGATTGGTCATAGTAAAACTCGGCTTAAAAGTAATCGCGGTTAATTTGAATTTCAGTGAAGACGCAATTATCACGAATGGTCTAAATTAGTGCGTATTTAACTCTATAGTCAACCACATAATTTATTTATATTTACATAGATGGCAATCGGATCGTTTTTAAGCTACTACATTTATACAATTTAAATTGAGAAACGTCAAATTAATGATTATACAAACAATAATAATTACTATTTTAATACATATCCAAGATAAGTTCATTATTGTTACTATTGTAAGAAAAAAAAAGTTAATTAATTTTCTTTTAGGTGATTGATGACTATTGTTCCACAACATCCCCCTCGCCATGAATCGGTTGATTCAATTCATTTGTTGATAATTTCGTTCGTTTATGGACGGGTCGCTTCAAGTATCCTGTTTTGGTTTTTATTTTTACAACTCTTGTTGTGCCGTCGCGCCCGCGATGAACTACTTCTATTCTTCCTAGTAACCATTTTGTAGGTGGAAGATTTTCTTCTCGGATTAGCACAATCTCGCCGGTGTTGTATGATTCTCCTGGAGTTTGCCATTTATTTTGGTTGTGTAATGACGTCAAGTATTCCATCTTCCATCGATTGCAAAAATGTTGTGTAATCTGTTGCATGTGTTGCCATCTTGAGAGGTGTGAAAGCTTAGCCTCGGTTAACGGTGGTTGAGGAATTTGGACAATTGGCCTTCCAATTAATAAGTGACCTGGTGTTAAAGCATCCAGATGATCATCTGACAGTACGCATAGTGGTCGTGAATTCAGTACTGCTTCGATTTGACTGGATATCGTTGTGAGTTCTTCAAACGTAAACACTGTGTTGCCCATTACGCGTCTAAGGTGGTGTTTAAAGGACTTTACGGCGGCTTCCCACAGTCCGCCAAATGTTGGTGCTACGCTGGGAATAAAGTGCCATTTTATGTGCTCTGAAGCGAGAAATGAGAAAATGTGATTAGAGTTAGTTTTTAAGAAATCATAAGTCTCGCGAAGTTCATTGTTGGTGCCAATAAAGTTGGAGCCATTGTCCGAATATATATATCGCTGCACAATCCACGACGTGACACAAATCTCTGCAATGCTGCGGTAAAATTCACCGTGGTCAAATTTGAAACAACTTCAATATGCACAGCTTTAGTCGCCATACAGACAAATATTGCTACGTAAGCTTTCCACCATTGGGTTGACCTGCCATAAATTTGTTTCAGTTGCAATGGTCTCACATAGTCAATACCGGTCTTTAAAAATGGGCTTTCGTACCGAACACGATCGATTGGTAGATTTCCCATTATTTGATAATTTGGCTTCGTGTTGAATCGTTGACATCTATTACATCTCTTAATTACATCCTTTACACTTTTACTGCAATTGATTACATGATACTGTTGCCGTATTATACTGGTTAACAATGATGCACCTGCATGCTGGTATTTTCCGTGAAGGTCTCTGTCTCTGATCAATAATTTGATAAAGTCGCAGCTTGGTAATATTACTGGATGTTTGGTGGAATAGTCGGCGGCTGCATTTTCGATTCGACCGCCAACTCTCAATAAATCTTGCTCGTCTATGAATGGGTTTAGGCTGCGAATCTTGCTCTTCTTAGGTAATTGTCGTTTCGATTTGATTTCAATGATTTCGGTGGCAAAGTATTCGTTCTGCACCCACGTAAAAATTGTAGTTTGGCTTCTCGTGATTTCATCTACTGTCAGCACTGATTCTCTGATGACTTTAGGACAAGGTTTCACTCTATTATGGAGTATATCTAAGTATCTGTAGACCCAGGCCAGCACTCGGATAATTTTATGACTGGAAGAAAATTTATTAACTAGGTATTGTAATATAACATTCGTATTATTTGATATTGCTGTTAGCACTGTCGGTTTAGTCTTTCTTTCTTCCGTCGACAGGTGGCCTTCGTCAATAATCAACCTTTGATTTGGCCATTTTTCCAGCGATTCACTTAACCAATGTGGACCGTGCCACCACAAATCAAATTGAATTAGTTTTGATGGCATCATTCCGCGTGATGCGCAGTCTGCGGGGTTGCAGTGTGAATCGACATGATTCCAAGATTCTCTCGATGTTTTCATTAATATATTGGCGGTTCGATTGGCTATAAATGTCTTCCATCATCTCGGCGGAGCAGACAACTATCCCAAAACTATAGTGGAGTCGGTCCATAACATGGTTTTAGCATCAGGGACTCCCAAAGCTTCTCTCGTGGATTTGATTAAAGTGGCTAATAACGATGCGGCACACAGTTCAAGCCTTGGAATGGACACCTGATTTAACGGAGCCACTTTAGTTTTGGCGTTTATTAGCGTAACCCTTATCTTGCCATTTTGGTCTGTGCATCTGCAATAAATAACCGCAGCATACGCCTTCTCTGATGAATCGCAAAACCCGTGCAGCTCGAACTTTTCCGCATTTGTGCCGTACCATCTCGGAATCTTTACCTTTTCGAGTTCTGGAAGTTCCTCCTTTATAATTCGCCACACCTCATCCTCCCTTGTAGGTAACTGATCATCCCATTTCAGGTTTAACAGCCACAAACTTTGGAATAGTATCTTAATGGTCACGATGGCTGGTGCAAGCCAACCCATTGGGTCGAATATGCGTGCGGATTGTGATAGTATTTCTCGCTTCGTTCCGGATGATTCATTCGTAATGGAAACTTTAAACTGGAATTGATCTTCAATAGGGTTCCATTGGATGCCGAGCAGTTTAAGGTACGATTCTTTTTGTTCGATATTTAAAGGAATGCTTTCCTTATTTTCTGGAGCAATTTTATCTAGTAAGGGGCCGTAGTTCGATGACCACCTACGCAAGTTAAATCCATAGGATTTGAGAACGTCAGTAACGGATTCTTGAATGTGGTAGGCTTCCTCGGCTGTGTGGCATCCGGACATAAAGTCATCTACGTAAAAATCGTGCAGTATCTTCCTTGCGATTATCGGTTCTTTGTTCATCAAACTCTTCCCGATCACTTGTAGAGCTTTGGTAGCGAGGTATGGTGCTGTTGTTGTACCGTAGGTGACGGTCGTGAGTCGATAGTGTGTTGGTGGTTTCTTTGGATCAGAACGCCACAGGATTCGGTGATAATTCCGATGATCTGGGTATAATACTATTTGTCGGAACATTTTCTCCATGTCCGCCGTAAATACGATTCTATATAGGCGGAATCGCATCAGAATTGATGTAAGCGGTTCGTATAAAGTTGGTCCGACCATCAACATTTCGTTAAGCGAGGTTCCACTGGATGATTTGAAAGATGCGTCGAATACAACCCGCAGTTTTGTGGTAGAGCTGGATTCTCGAAGCACACCATGATGAGGAAGATAGTAAACTCCGTTGGTTTGGTTTATCTCTTCTGCTGGTACTTCTCCCATGTGTTTGAGAGCCACGTATTCTTCCATAAAGTTTATGTAAGACGTTCTAAATTGTGCATTTTTCTCGAATAGTTTCTCTATTGCCTCCAGCCTTTTCAATGCTCCGCGACTGGAATTCCCCAACTTAAATGATGTTGATTTAAATGGAAGTTTAATCATAAATCTTCCATCCTCCATTCGTGTTGTCGTCTTATCGAAATGTTCCTCGCAGCTCTTCTCTTCTTCGGAATAATTAGTCGAGTGGCCTGACGGTGAAATCTCCTGTAATTCCCAAAACCTTTGTAACAATTTATCTACATTTACCTCACAATGTAGACTGTTAAGAATTGGTGACTGTTGATTGGTGGCACACAATGCGCCGGTGATAACTACCCGAACACTGTATTTTGTGCTGTTAGTCCGCTACTATTTAGATTGATAATGCCTGCTTTCAATAAACCGAAGAACTGGCCGCTTCCCAATAGCACATCGATTTTGTTGGGTTGGTTAAAGGTGGGGTCAGCTAATAACAGGTGTTCTAAGTCGTGAGGTATAGGTTGTCCAATTAGTGTGGCTGGTTGATACGAAGTAATTTTCGGAATTATTAGACACTCTACTTGTAAATTAATTTTTTCGGTGCGGAATGATATGCAAATTGTGACCTTGCCCTTGGTTGTTCCCGCCGTTGCTTGGCCAATTCCGCTAATACGGATGCGTACATTTGTCCGCGATAATTTTAGTTGCTGTACCAGATTTTCACTCACAAACGACACTTGAGACCCTGATTCCAACAAGGCCCGACATAACCTCCATTCACCAAACCCGTCCTTGATTTTTATTATAGCGGTTGGTAGAAGCGTCTGATTGATGACGCCTTGTGTGTGATTAATATTTACGTTGTGAGTACTAATGCTGGTATCTTGCTGCTGATTACTGACCAAAGTTACAGTGGATGATGGCGATTGTCGTCGCGTGGCTAATTCTGCATTTTCTAGTAGAAGTAAGTTGCTTGTTGCAGATGTCTTTCCTGTTCCTTCTTCCGGCAGTATCGCTGAATGTAGAAGCGAATGATGTCTCTTTGAGCAAATACGGCATCTTTTGGTTGATCGGCAGTTGTACACACTGTGGTTGTTGTTTAGACAATTAAAACAGCGACCGTCGGTTTTGATCAAATCCCTTCGTGCCGCTACATCCATTGATTTAAATTTCGTACATTCAAACAGCTGGTGGGTGTTGTTTTGGCAAACTGGACATGTGACATCTGTCTTGACATAAAATCCCTTGACCGAGGCATCTAGCCTTGATGAGTGACTCTTATTTGTTAAATTTACTCCTTCAAGCGCATCTGCTCTGCTCGCCCAAAAAGTCGTAGAAGTTTTGGATTGATGGAAACTCCTGATCACTGGTATGTCTCATCCACAATTGTCTTGATTCCTCGTCCAATTTGTTGAATAGGATATACAACAACCATGGATCCTTTGACTCTGCTTCGGTTCCCAAGGCCTTCAGTCCGCGTGTGGCCTCATCTGACGTATCTAAAAGCTTTCTTATATTTGAAGCATTTGCTTAGCGAATATTAGGCTGCTCCATAAAACGTTTAATAAAGGTATTAGCAATTAAACCTTTTCTATCGTACCTTTTGCACAACTTCTGGAATGCCTCTATATAATTTGCTTCTGTAACCGCTAAATGCTTTAAAAGATTACTTGCTTCGCCATTGAGTAGTCCTTTCAAGTATTGGAATTTTCGCACTGCTGTAAGCGCCTGGTTCTCGTGCACCATTGTATTAAATAGGTCGAAGAAGCTCTGCCACTCCCGATAATCACCAGAAAAGGTTGGTATATTAACTCTCGGTAGTTTGAAGTCACTGTTGATTGCTTGAGAAGTATTCATTATTGAATCATTCATCTGATTTGTAGGCGAAAATGTTTTCAGGCGCAACCATTTATTAAGTCTAGCTATCAGGCGGTAGTATTGCTCTTCAAACTCTTCGTTCTCCGAATTTTCCTCTGGGTCTATATTGAAAATTTGATTTTCTGTATCAGCAAAATTCTGCAATAGCTCCTTCGCGCGACGTGCACGTTCCTTTACTTCATCTTCGCATGATTCCTCGTTTAACGTAACGGAATACTTATCTACTCTGGTTAGGAGGCCCTTTAATACGCTTCGGCGTTTAATTAGCGCATCCATTTTATGGTTTCGTGGACTGGTTGGTTGCACTAATTTTCACTAAACTGGTTTTATTGATCGTTAACTTATTCACTTGTATTCACTAACCGGTCAATTGATTTTTTTTATACGGTTTTACGAATTTTAATTTGAATTTTACACTCGGTATTAATCAATTTTGGTATTGATTACAATTACATGGTAGTACATATATCAATTTTGGTATTGATTATACACTTATGCAAGTATTAAATAATTTGTAGGTTGATGAGTAACAAATTATTTATTTATTGACTTATCTGATCTAGGGTGGTGGTTAGTGCGGTCTTGAGCACGTTTTTTAGTTTAGATCTGTTAATGCCTTATAGCCGATGCGTAAGATCCGGCTCGAAGGACCAATGTTTGGCTCGATATAGTGGACTGTATGGTCATCAACTATCCAAAAAAAAAAACTTGGTTTTAATTCGCAAAACTTTATTTAATTTTTGAATAAAGTGTTTGATTTGGTTTATAATCTCTTTATATAATTTATTGGTTAGCTTATCTCGGAAATCAAAATTTGACTGTCCTTTTTTTCATTGCATTTTCCTTTTCTAATTACAACTATAAAAATCCCTTGATCTGATTTGGTCTATAATTTATGATGCTGTGTCGTTCACTGATTGGTCATAGTAAAACTCGGCTTAAAAGTAATCGCGGTTAATTTGAATTTCAGTGAAGACGCAATTATCACGAATGGTCTAAATTAGTGCGTATCTAACTCTATAGTCAACCACATAATTTATTTATATTTACATAGATGGCAATCGGATCGTTTTTAAGCTACTACATTTATACAATTTAAATTGAGAAACGTCAAATTAATGATTATACAAACAATAATAATTACTAATTTAATACATATCCAAGATAAGTTCATTATTGTTACTATTGTAAGAAAAAAAAAGTTAATTAATTTTCTTTTAGGTGATTGATGACTATTGCCCCACAACATCTACGATGTCTTGTTATTGGCCAATTTTGATAGACACGACTATTTTGAAAGACAATAAATTGTTTTAATGATTTGTACCTACTATTGAATTAGTTTAATTGTGTTTATTTTAATTTTTAGTTTTTAATATACTGGTATTATTTAATAATATAATAATTAAGTTTATTTAGTCCGATAAGAAAAAAAAATATATTTTCTAGTTTGTCTCTTTCTAATATCATATAGTTTTCTCATGATTTTTTTTTTAACAGTGTAATTACCTAACACATATTAGATATTTAAAATTCTTATTGGATTTGTATATATATATTTGTTATTTTTTGTTATAAACTTCACAGCCGTTGTCTTCTCGTATTTTTGTTGTTCTCACAACTTTTAATCCTGATTCACTTAACTTCTCAGTAAAGACTTTTTGGATTATTTGGAATATATCATCGCTGCACATGATTGCTGCGAAATTCTTGGTGTTTAAATATTTAGAGAATATTTCTATAATATCTTCTTCACTAAATTTATTTTTTCGTAAAATAAAACGCTTTTTCTTTAAATGTTTTATAAAGAAGGTTTCTTTAATTTTGTCGTAATTGGTGTCGACTTCCAAAACGACTTGAGTTTTGAACTCATTTAAAATTGAATCTGTTTCCGAGATTCTTTTTGATAACACGTTTGGCTCTGATAAACCATCATTGCCAATGGTTATATTGTTAAAATTGTGTATAATCTCTTCTAGGTTTTCTTCTGAACCCAAGAGATTTATATCTGTTTCATCCACTTGTGGATATTTAATTGAATCAATAGTGTTTGGCCATGATAAACCGTCATTGCTCAAATACTTATTGAGTTTTTTAATTTGCTCGTCTTCCTCGAGCCTTGATAATGCATCGGCATTTGTGTTTAGGGAACCTTTTTTGTGTATGATTTCATACTCATACTCTTCAAGCTTTAATCGCCAGCAAACTATTTTGGAATTCGGTTCTTTGCAATTAAAGAGCCAAACTAGGGGTTTGTGGTCAGTGATTACGGTAAATTTGCGGCCATACAGATATGGACGAAAGTATTTTACCGACCATACTATGCCCAGTAGTTCTTTTTCAATAGTGCTATAATTGCATTCAGTTTTAGATAATGTTCTAGATGCGTAGCAGATTGGAAGATCGGATCCGATTGGACCCTGAGACAGTATTGCTCCTAATGCTACATTACTAGCATCAGTAGTTAAAATGAAACGTTTACTAAAATCGGGATATTGGAGTATAGGCTCCGATGTTAACAGGTTTTTACAAATTTCGAAACAAGTTTTGTATTCTTCATTGAGAATAACTTTGTTATCTTTTTTTAACATATGTTTGTTAGGGGTTTAGTTATTTTCGCGAAGTCGTTGATAAACTTGCGGTAATACCCTATTAAACCTAAAAAACTTTTAATTTCCTTTTCAGTTTTTGGGAGTTTAAAATTAGTGATAGCCTCTATTGTTGATGGATTTGGTTTCACACCGTTTTGTGATATAATATGTCCAAGAAATCCAATTTCTTTTTGTAAAAAATGAGTTTTGTTTATTTGGATTTTAAGGTTTGCTTGTTGAAGCTTTTGAAATACTTTTTTCAGATCGTTTATTTGTTCTTGGAGACTAGTACTAAATACTATAATGTCGTCCATATAACATAATACGTGATTTCCCTGAAGCTCGCCTAAAATGTTATCCATTATCCGCTGAAAGGTACTGGGTGCATTTTTTAACCCAAAAGGCATTCGCACGAATTCATAATGACCTCATTCAATTGAAAATCCTGTTTTACTTATATCTGATGATTTAATTTCGATTTGGTAGAACCATGCGGCTAAATCTATTGTGGTGTAGTAAATAGATTTGCCTAATTTATCTAAAATATTATTTATATTTGGCAATGGGTATTTATCGTCTATAGTTTGTTTGTTTAGTTGCCGATAGTCGATAACTAAACGCCATTTTTGATTGCCTTGTGAATCGGGTTTTTTCGGTACCATCCATATTGGACTCGACCAAGGACTAAATGAAGGCCTAATGGTCCGTTGATTCAAGAGTTTTGCTTTTTCATTTTTAATTTCGGGTTGTTGATTTTCCGGGTGTCTGTACTGTTTTATGTACACCGGTTTATCGTTATTTAGGTTTATTTCATGTTTGATACTGTTAGAAAAAGTTAGTTTGTCACTGTCTTTATAAAAAATATCGGCGAAGCTTGAACATAATTTTAAAATTTGTTGTTTTTCTTCCCTACTCATATGTTCCGTGTTTATAAATTCTTTAATATTTATGTTTTTAGATTCGATGTTGACAGGCGTTTGAAAGTTAATTTCATGTGAACTAAATGGTTCGACATGTAAGGGTTGGAATAAAAAGATTTCCTTTAGATTATTTGAGAAATTAATTACTTCTACTAGTGCTGCGAATGGTTCTATTGTTCTATAGATACCTTCTTGAATTTGGACACCGTGTTGAAGTGTTGTTGGTGTAATATAAAATTCACCTCGTTTTAAATTAATTGGAATTTTTACTAATATTTTAGTTAATGGTTCAATGTAAAACGGTTTTATACAGGATGTTACTTTGTTGTTTAGTGGTATATTAACATTAGGGGTTTGTTATATTTTCTCATTAAGATTGATGTTTGCTGCTAGGTCAATTAATGTTTCGTAGCCTAACAAACCGTCAAACATTTTGTGAAATCTGAATAGATATAATTCTATTGGCTTTTGGAATTCTTTAAATTTTAGGATTGTTTTTTGAGTTATCGTAGTGGTTTTAAATAAGCTTTTTATTTCGATGCTAGTTGGTATAATTTGAGACTATTTGACATATTCGGGATTAATATATGACTTATTAGCTCCCGTATCGACTAAGAATTATAGTTGATTGTTATTAAGATTTAAAATAATAAAGGGTAGGTTAGATGATTGATAGTTGTTAATTTCATTTAATTGTCCGAGGCTTCCTGCTGAAAATCCTCGTCATCGATTGATTGACTTTCAATATTATAGTGAACCTGTTTGTAAGGTTTTTTCGGTTCTCCTTTAACTTCCTGTTTTATTTGATAGTTATTTGAATTTAAATTATTCCGTGAAGGATAATTGTTTGGTGTGGATTTAAAATTATGCTGTTGAGGATAATTTTGGGAGGATGATTCAAAATTATTCCGTGGAGGATAATTTTGAGATGATGGTGGTCGAATATTCCTTGCGGAAAAGTTATTAGAAGTTGATGGTTGATTACCATTATTTTTAAATAGCCAATTATAAGGATTTTTCTTACTCTGTTGGACAGGGTTTTTAATTCTCTGAATATTTTCCTCTTGGTTGACAAATTTTAATGCCTCTGCCAGTGTCTCGTATATAATGTTAATTTCAGAAAAATCTTTCAACATTTTCTATGTTGAGCAGCCAATTTCGAACGTCCCTCTCAAATTTATGTTTACGTCCAATCGTTAGAATTTTTATATCTTTAGGTAAAATATGAAAAAAATACGGTGCCATATAAAGATAAAATCTTCTAAACTTCTCACAATTGCAACGGAAATCAGCATTATATTAATTTGGATTTCTTGTATTATACACCTGTGTAATCCGATTGTGAAAACTGTTACTACGGATAAAAAACATTTCCAAGACTTTGTATATGTAAAGATATCTAAGTGGTAGCAAATTTAGTTGTCGAAACATAGGAATTGATGGTGTTGTTTGAGGAAGGTAGTATATTTATTTAATAATCCTTTTCTGGGCAATATATAGACCTTCAATGTTACTAAAATAAGTGCCACCCCAACTGGATATTCCATACATTATTATTGATTCAACTATGGCGTGATATTGTTTCCGCAGAGTACTGTTTGGGCATAATTTCTTAAGATTATAGAATTTATGTATAGCACCAAGTACGTTTTTCCTAGTGACATTGAGATGAGACTTCCAATTTAGTTGAGCATCCACTGTTAAACCCAAATATCTAAACTCGTTAACAAATTCAAGTGCAAAACACTGAGACGAGCAAATGATTGTATCACAGGGATGGACATGGTATTTTAAATGGTATACCGAAGAATTAGTGATATTCTTCCCAAATAGCATAACTTTTGATTTAACGCTTATAGCGAGCCGATGATGATAAAACCATTTACTTAGTTCGATTAAGTCGTTTTCAAGCATTAATTTAGTGTCGACATCGCTATTCGTAACATAGCTCAAAGCCAGATCATCAGCAAAGGCTGTGGCGTGTCCTAATAGATCAATACCGAAGATCGAATTAAAGTAGATTAAAAATAATAAAGGCCCCAGAACTGATCCTTGAGGAACGCCACAACTTATTAAACCTTCGCAGCTAGTTGCCTCACCTATTTTTACCACCTGATGACGATTTTCAATATAACTTGCAAACCAATCAAAAATGTTACCTCTAATACCAATTTTAGCTAACTTCAATAAAAGCATTCCATGGTCAACAGTGTCAAACGCCTTTGCGATATCGACAAAAAAAGCTATGGGTCTCCGAGTATCATTAATATGTTTATAAATCTCACTCAAGCAGTGCAAAAGAGCTTCTTCAGTTGATTTACCGGCAGTAAACCCAAATTGATTTTTATTTAAAAATTTAATCTTATCCAAATAACAAATTAACCGATGCTTAACTAGTTTCTCGAAAATCTTGGAGAAAGTGCTTAGAAGCGAAATCGGCCTGTAATTATTTAATTGTAATTCATCACCCTTCTTAAAAATCGGGATCACAACAGCTATTTTTAAATCATCTGGAAATTGACCGCTGTTCAAGCTAAGATTATATAGGTTTTGCAGAACATCCACCAAATACCATGAACATATTTTAACTAAAAAATTGTTAATGCCGTCAAAGCCCTTTGAACCTTTGTTATCTAATTGTTTTATCTCAGATAGGATTTCCGAAGAAGATATAGGCTCAAAGAAACAAGATGAACTGTAGTTTCTATCAGCTCCATAAATATACTTTTTAAATTCAATTGAAGTAACATCACTAGTAATTACATTAAAATTGGAGGTTGATCCTTGCGAAACTTTTACGAAATATTTGCAGAATTCATCAGAGATCGATTTTGGGGACGTGAGAATGCTATTAGTATCGGCTTGATAAATTTGTTGTATTTGTTTATACATCCGATTACGTCCTAAAACTTCATCAATTATTTTCCATGTGTGCTTTGAATTCTTACTAGCCCAATCAAATTTGCTTTTGTAATAGTTATTTTTGACGATTTTTACATCCGCTTTAATATTTCCCGAAAGTTTTTTAACAAATTTTGCTAATTTAATATTATTTGGATGACATCTTAGTTTACGAGAAAATTTTTTTAATTTGTTAATTTTAAATAATAGATTAGGACTCATCCATGGCTTTAACTAATTTATTTTTGGAGGAGCAACTTTGGATTATTTTAACGGTAAATTCTAACCGGAGTTCAAGTTTAATAATTGTAAAAATTGATATAATTATTTTTCTTCAAATAACACAAATTTCGTTGTTCGTTAAGTTTATAAAAGGAAAGTTTACAAAAATGTGCGCTTACCTTCTCAATATTAGCAGCAAAAATTTTTTATACATCTTCTGGATGTGTTGTACTGTATATTTTTCCGTGTTGATCAGGCACAAAATTGCTGCTAAATTTATCTATAGTTTTACTAGTGTACGTAAGATGTCTAAAATGGTCACAGAAAAATACGAAAAAAAATTATTTAATCTCAAAATTATCACACGTTCCTATATTTTGTGAATTTGTTTTGCTTTTCCTACAATTTTTGAACTTGAAATTTCCCCAGGTGGTTATTTTTTGGTACAATTTTTCCAAATTTTTACGGCCATCACTGCCATCTATGTAATGTATATTGACTTAATGACCAAACGAATCGTAGTAAGCTTTTATTTCAATTTGACCAGAATGCTGTTGTTATGAATTTTTTTAAATATTTTTGTTTAAATAAATCAATTATTACAAGAAAATGAAAACGATTTACTTAAACGATATTCATGTGTGTTGAAATTCAAACATTTATGAAAGTATTTCAGAAATCATAATTAAGAATTTGTAATGTTTTCATTTAAAAATTTGTCTTAGGAAAAAAAGTGATTTCCCATATGTTTTGTGTGTTTTACTATGAAAAGTTTCGTTTTTTCCTCGTTACTAATTCCCTTATAAAAGCTCAGATTTTTTGATTATGGCTCTATAAAATACAGGGTGCTCTGCTTTTAAAACTTTATTTTTGATTTTTATCTTCACTTTTATAACTTTATTGCCTTATGCTTTTAAACTAATGTTCACTTATTTAAATTTTAAAACTGATTATCGCTTGTAAATTATTATTATACGTTTTCAACTGCGCCAGTTATGTGGTAGCGTGACCCTCTATAACGATATTTTTAGGATAGCGGTGAGCGTTTCCCAGGAAAAACAGAATTAAAACAAAATATTTAAATTAGTTTGACAAAACTTTTATTTGTTTATTATTTGAAGAGCAAAACCGAGCTGAACTAAACTATGATGTTTAATTTTACACATTTTGTATTTTGTTAATTATGCATTTGTATTAATATTAAATTATATTTTCTTATCTCGCTAATTATGCATTTTTATTTATTGAGTTACAATTTTATGTTCAATGTTAATTATGCATTTCCGTTTATACACTTGATGGATGCGATTCTGATACTCTGTGGGTTATTGACATTAAATAACTACTTATCTTAATTGTGGCACATAAGTCGGATGATCGGTATATTTGGAATGGGTACGATGGGCCGAATTTCAAAGGGCTGAATGTCGAAGGGCCGAATGTCGAAGGGCCGAATGTCGAAGGGCCGAATGGGTCGAAGGGCCGAATGTGTCGAAGGGCCGAATGTCGGAGGGCCGAATGTCGAAGGGCCGAATGTGTCGAAGGGCCGAAAGTGTCAAAGGGCCGAATATCGAAGGGCCGAATAGGTCAAAGGGCCGAATGGGTCGAAGGGCCGAATGGGTCGAAGGGCCGACTTTTTTTTTTTTTTGTTTTGTTTTAGAAATATAATTTTTAAAATTTGTTGTTTTAAGGAATATTTGGTAATTTTTTTTTTTGTCAAATATAAATTAATTTCTTATGAATTTATGTATTTTATTATATTTGATCTTTTGGATATTCTATCGACAAAAATATTGCATTAATTGAGGTTGTTTATATTTTGCGTTCCTCTTGGAATTATCAAGTGAAAAAATATTTGTACATAATAGGTATTTTACCAAAACTAAGTCTTATAATATCAATATAAATGGAATATATACATATGTAGGTATACACATATGTATTACTTTTGTAGTATAACCCGCTCGTATATAATAACAAAAGGCGAAGGTTATTTTTTTCTAATATGCGTACCAAATGTAAATAGATTTTAAATAAGAAAACGGAATTTTGTCATAAAATGTCATAAAAATTCAATTTACTTCTGTTCTTTAAACTGATAATAATATTCATTCTTTTCGAACGGTTATTTTCTAGACCATTATATAGTTTATTGCTTATTGTTTTAGAAAAAAAAAGTAAGTGGTGGAATTTGTCTTTTGGAACAAAGAATCCTAATTATCGGTCGGCTTTCTTTCAACCTCACTATACGAAAATGCATTATTTTGCTCTACACGATAAATACATAAAAAAAAGGGATGTAAAGATTTTTCAAGTGTGGATCTACAAAAAAGAGTTTTATTGATGTGTCCATGAACATAATCATAAATAAATAATGTTGTATTATGTGTTTTGGTTATTCTATATACCTATTTGTATCATGGACAAAAATATCTAGAAAAAGAAGAAAAGCTGAAGAAGAGAAACTGACTTCCGGAATTATAATTTTAAATAAAATTTGTGTAATTATTACAATTTGTTTTTTATTAATTGAATATGAACCATCTTGATGTATGTAGATAAATGCCTGCTCATATAAAAAATCAACTTAAAATAAGGGACATAGGCAAACTGACTTGGGTATGTAAATTTTGCATTACAAAATATTGCATAACAAAAGTTGCAATTATAAAATATTGCAATATAAAATCTTGCATAACAATTTCCCGTACTATTTTTTCTTTATTCTGAGGAAAATAAATTGAAGAAAAATAACATCGACTAATTTAACTTGGAATTGTAGAGGCTAACGGCTTCGGTAACTCTCACGGGCACGCGGGAGGTCGCTGCGCTCCCCCCCGCTTAGCCCTCCGAGGGGCTTTAGATTTGAGCTTCGGAGGACGTAGGAGCCGGGATCAGCAAACATGTCGCACTGCGTGCCGCACGTAGGAGCGGATTATATAGAATAAAAGGATTACCCAAATACATAATGTTGTAATTTATGATTGGATGAATGGAAAACATCAATAAAACTCTTTTTTGTACATCCACCCCTTAAAATCTTTCCATCCCTTTGTTTGTTATGTGTTCGTCGTGCAGAGAAAAAAAAATACATCGTATAGTGAAATTGAAAGAAAGCCGACCGATAATTGGGATTCATTATTTACTTTTTTTTTTTTCTAAAACAATAGTAATAAACTATATAATGTTCTCGAAAATAACATCGTTGGTAAATGAAAGAATTTTTATGACATTTTATGATAAAATTCCTTTTTCTTATTTAAAATCTATTTACATTTGGTACGCATATTAGAAAGAAATAACCTTCGCCTTTTGTTATTATATACGAACGGGTTATACCATAGACAAATTACTTTAGAAGATAAACAACTTTGGTATTAACCTTTTACCTATAAAATAAAGTATTATAATTTTTCGAACAGTTTGGAGGAAGATTGAACGAAAGGAATATATGTTTTATCTCTTTTCGTCATAAACTTTCCTACTGATCAATGAACGTGAATGACGAAAAGAAATAAACATATTCTCTATACTCCTTTTATTAAGCAATTGTTTTTTTTGATGGCTGTAGTTTTTATTTTCCTATATCAAAATAACATAGTCTCTCTCCCTTTACATTATGTTACAACCATATTCAAATGTGGAACAGATATGTGTACTTCGATATTTTTATTGTTTAAAAAAAATGTAAATAGAAAATATTAAAACCCAACACACATACATATACACATATATTTCAAAACAAAATGTACAGAACAACCTAAACCTAAAAAACAATGAAAAATAAAGGAATTACATTTACCTTTAAATTATTTGCTTTGCTATTGTGATTCATAAAATAAAAAAATCGCGATAAAAAGGACCGTATAAAAAAGGTTTAGGTGCATTTTTTATTCTTTAAAATCAAAACAAAAATCGAAACAGAAAATGTGTATGCATAGATATATCCAATGCACATATAGATTGTAGAACAAATTACATATTTCGGTATCGGGAATAATAGAAAACAAATTTTTTTTTTTGAGCGATAATTTTTTCAATTTTTATTTTCAAGTTTTTCAATTTTCATATGATAATTATTTTTATTTACATTTAGCAGTTTAATTACATTACAGTTGACATAATAATCCTTTGATACCTGTAAAACAATCTGTAAGGAATATATATATATACGAGTTTATATACTGTATACATAGATATGTAGCTACGTAGTTATTTCATATTTGTATAATATGCATACCTAATACCTATACAAAAATAATTTGTGGCTGTAATTTGTGTGTGCTTACATAATTTATTAACCCATTCCACGCGGGTCGCGCTTACGCTGTTGCATTTCGACATTTTTAAAGGAATTATTGTTTTTTAAGAAAATAAATCGAAAATTATTTTTTCCATTTAATTTGTATCTTTTATGATGCTAATTCTCGCGACAGTTCAGACAATCGAAAATGTTGTTGAATCGTTCTATGATGTTTGCTGTCGGTATCGCGTGCTCCATATAATTGTCAAAAATGGATGGCATTGTTTTTAGCGCTGTACGTATTGCACATGAAACGGTGTTACTTAAAACTTGTACGGCCAATTTCACACTCATTTTCTGAAAACTGTTGGGTTCCATGTGGTTTTTTGTTAATTTCGACAACAGTTTCACATTTTGATTTTTATCATGGTCGTATAATACTTTAACAATATTAAAATCACTTGTACCAAAATCAGAATGCATAAATTTGTGTTGAATAAATGCATTTCTAACTGATTTAAGTAAATGCGGCGGATCATATTGCACATAAATTTTTCTTTCATTAACAGTAATATACGGTTTTTCTGGTCCTACCTCAAAATATTTGTAAACGGCCACGTTTGTTGCAGCTTGATCACAGGTCAGCATCACGACTTGTAAATTTAGAATCTCTTGACATAATTTGATGTTATTTACAATTAATTGTCCTAGCTCCTTAACGTTGATGGAG
This sequence comes from Tipula vernalis, assembly GCA_958295665.1. Lineage (NCBI taxonomy): Eukaryota > Metazoa > Arthropoda > Insecta > Diptera > Tipulidae > Tipula > Tipula vernalis. The sequence continues at coordinate 321,181,206 of OY282560.1, read as the reverse complement.
TTATTAATTAGAACGTAATTTAGTATGTGCTTCCAACTGCCTACCAAACCACGTAAAATAAAAAACATAGCTGAAGTAGCTAGTTGATTCGACCTCTGACTGCCGTTGTCACAGTAGCCCTCGACTTTATCAGTTACGAGGTTTACTGTTAAGTCTTTCTTAATTTGAATTTCGTCGAAACTTAATACACATAATCGGGATGAATCTGGCATATTTTGAAATAAATGTTTCAGCTGCTGCATCAAAACCTCGTTTGTTCCGGGTGAAATATAGTTAATTGGCGACCAATTGTATATTGATGAAACCGATGGTAGTTTCAACTCAAACGTATTTTTTAAATATTTATAAGTTGAGGCTGACTTATAAAATAAACATTGTGCAAACGTTTTGTCACTATCTGTATAATAGTAGTCTTCTTTCAACAGAAGTTTGCAGACATTTTTACTTGCGACGTTTACAGAAGTTAGTTGGTCGATTGTTTCATCAATAGTAATATTTTTAATTTTATCACATTTTGATTTTAAATTACTAAAATTCCTTTTCAACTTACGGTATGTTGCCGTCAATTTATTGATTTTCTTTTTTGCTTCTTCATATTTTTTTTTATATAAAAAAGTGTCTTTCCGATGTTTTTTACACTTATTGCAGAATTGTTTTACCTCATTCGCCACTTCACAATGAAAACAGTTTACAGTATTTATAAGATTTAAAAATTCCACTTCTTCGTCCACTGGATCAGTTTGAACATGTTTTGATGTACAATCGGTTGAAATTATGGAAGCGTCGGCTAAAGAATGTATATCCATTTTCTCAGCAGCTTCAGAATTTTGTAAGTTAAGCTCCTGGTCAATCGACACCTGATTTTTCGTTGTACATATGGAAGTATCGTCCATTTGTTCACCAAATTTGGATATTTGCACGTTACATTCTTCTTCACTAATTTCACAACTTTTAGTTAGATTTAAAACCGGTACTGCGTTTCTTGTTAATTTATGTACACCGACGTGTTCTTTTAAGAAGTGTCTTTGACAAACAAAATTATCTTTGTTTTTTAAATTTTGTTTTGATAAACATATTGAATTTAGCCACAGAGATCTTCTTGTAGGATCGCTTGGTAAATTATAGTATTTCATATCTATAACAGTACCTTTCTGTTCGCAACATGGTACAATACATGAATATATTTTTTTTTTGGATGGCATTTTATAATCTAAATCGCTTTATTAGAGTTCTTATTTATTATATATTTATATTTATTACTTTTTAATAATTTAAAACCTTATGTGAGATCAATGCTGGGATAACTAAGTAAGTATTTTTATATAATAAAACACAAAATTTCAGTTTATTCACTTTTTACGTTACTTCTTTATCAAATTTCTAACAAACATTAATTAAAATTATGCTAAAAAACTGTTTTTATACCCTATTTTTTGTGCCTACGTGCCTTTTGAATGTTCTTTCCCCCTTGTTTTGTTTTTCTTCTTAAAGGGGTGGTACTGCCCTTCTTTTTGGTATATAAAATAAAAGAAATATAAAAGAAATCGGAAAACCAAAAATCGACTCGAAATATGTAAAACACTTGACTACAGAAAAACATAATTACACTGCCATCAACACAAAATCACAGGTATTACACAGAATACGAAAAGAGTTACTAATGAACAGATTAGAAGAACTGGAAATATACAAGGAACGATATAACCTCATTTGTATATACCATCAAGTGTGTGTTTTATGATAAAAACAGAGAAGAATTTGTTGACCATCTGGTGTGTGTAGGTGTGTATGTGCAAAATGATATTAATTACGGATTTACAATGAGGTCGTAAATTTTGTTGCGGCCAATTTTCTCGTTTAGTAAAAATGGGTTATATCGTTCCTTGTATATTTCCAGTTCTTTTGAAGACCTGTGAGTTTGTGTTGATGTCAGTGTAATTATGTTTTTCTGTAGTCAAGTGTTGTGCATATTTCGAGTCGATTTTTGGTTTTCCGATTTCTTTTATATTTCTTTTATTTTATATACCAAAAAGAAGGGCAGTACCACCCCTTGAGGATGAGTGGTTTGAAATAGCTACATTTTTGGTACAAATATTTGAAAATTTTTTTAGTAAAAAAAGTCATGTGAATAATATATTGGAAGAAATGACAAAATTTAGTTTCGAAAAACTAAATTCAAAATTTGTGTCATTTATGCCAGATCAAAACAACCTTTGCTATGAGCATTTTCATAAATTAGTTTATTTTCTTTTATTGGTTTTGCTTCGCAAAAATTGCAAATGGCTAGTTGCTTCCAAAGGGATACGTAAAAATACACCAGCAGCTTCAAGAAAATTAAAAATTTTGAGTAATTAAATATTAATTTTGGATTAAATTTTTGTTTTATTATAATTATTTAAAATTAATTAAATTATAACATTAAAACTAAATAAATTAAATTATAAATTACATTACACTGACTTGTTTATGTAAAGCCCAGGCGATTCATTGTCATCAAACATTTATCTCGAATATCACGAATGAAGAACAAATATTTAGCGTATTTTGTTGAGAAATTTACAACACAATTGCACTAGGCAGAGAAATTATTTAATTCAAAAAATAATTCAAATTATTTAATTAAAGATTGAACGAATAAAATACTTAAATATTTGATAGAGAAACAGGAGAATTAGCATCATAAAAGATACAAATTAAATGGAAAAAATAATTTTCGATTTATTTTCTTAAAAAACAATAATTCCTTTAAAAATGTCGAAATGCAACAGCGTAAGCGCGACCCGCGTGGAATGGGTTAATAAATTATGTAAGCACACACAAATTACAGCCACAAATTATTTTTGTATAGGTATTAGGTATGCATATTATACAAATATGAAATAACTACGTAGCTACATATCTATGTATACAGTATATAAACTCGTATATATATATATTCCTTACAGATTGTTTTACAGGTATCAAAGGATTATTATGTCAACTGTAATGTAATTAAACTGCTAAATGTAAATAAAAATAATTATCATATGAAAATTGAAAAACTTGAAAATAAAAATTGAAAAAATTATCGCTCAAAAAAAAAATTTTGTTTTCTATTATTCCCGATACCGAAATATGTAATTTGTTCTACAATCTATATGTGCATTGGATATATCTATGCATACACATTTTCTGTTTCGATTTTTGTTTTGATTTTAAAGAATAAAAAATGCACCTAAACCTTTTTTATACGGTCCTTTTTATCGCGATTTTTTTATTTTATGAATCACAATAGCAAAGCAAATAATTTAAAGGTAAATGTAATTCCTTTATTTTTCATTGTTTTTTAGGTTTAGGTTGTTCTGTACATTTTGTTTTGAAATATATGTGTATATGTATGTGTGTTGGGTTTTAATATTTTCTATTTACATTTTTTTTAAACAATAAAAATATCGAAGTACACATATCTGTTCCACATTTGAATATGGTTGTAACATAATGTAAAGGGAGAGAGACTATGTTATTTTGATATAGGAAAATAAAAACTACAGCCATCAAAAAAAAACAATTGCTTAATAAAAGGAGTATAGAGAATATGTTTATTTCTTTTCGTCATTCACGTTCATTGATCAGTAGGAAAGTTTATGACGAAAAGAGATAAAACATATATTCCTTTCGTTCAATCTTCCTCCAAACTGTTCGAAAAATTATAATACTTTATTTTATAGGTAAAAGGTTAATACCAAAGTTGTTTATCTTCTAAAGTAATTTGTCTATGGTTATACTACAAAAGTAATACATATGTGTATACCTACATATATATTCCATTTATATTGATATAATAAGACTTGGTTTTGGTAAATTACCTATTATGTACAAATATTTTTTCACTTGATAATACCAAAAGGAACGCAAAATATAAACAACCTCAATTAATGCAATATTTTTGTCGATAGAATATCCAAAGATTAAATTTAATAAAATACATAAACTCATAAAAAATTAATTTATATTTGACAAAAAAAAAATTACCAAATATATCTCTTAAAACAACAAATTTTAAAAATTATATTTCTAAAAACAAAACAAAAAAAAAAAAATTCGGCCCTTCGACCCATTCGGCCCTTCGACCCATTCGGCCCTTCGACCCATTCGGCCCTTCGACCCATTCGGCCCTTCGACATTCGGCCCTTCGACATTCGGCCCTTCGACACATTCGGCCCTTCGACAAATTCGGCCCTTCGACATTCGGCCCTTCGACATTCGGCCCTTCGACACATTCGGCCCTTTGAAATTCGGCCCTTCGACATTCGGCCCTTCGACATTCGGCCCTTTGATATCATTCCGTATATTTAACCATGACATTTCATGAAATGGCAGACCAAAAAATTACATACTAGTTCTAGAAAAACGAAATGGATTCCTAAAGGTTTTTTAAAAGTCATTAAAACCAATTTAGAAAATACGTAGTCTGGAACCAAATCAGAAGTGTTTTGAAATAAAATAGTTAGGTAAAAGGTTTGTTTTAAGACCTTTCGGCAATGACTTTCAGCATTGTGGCAGTAAGGTGCCTTTTTCAACAATCAAATCACCGACAAAAGAAAAAATGAATTGAGAATTCACAATCTTCATAAATAAATTATAAAAGTAACATTACCAAAGTATACAACATACACAACTATTGTGAACAACATAGCAAAATTAACACCAATTAACCGTTGTTCATCCAAAAATGACACAATTTCTCGCAAAAATATACTAAAAGAATTAAATCGTTATTAAACGACACCAAAAACCAAATTTGACCACGAAATCGTAACAAAACCAATAAATTGTTAAAAAAAAGTTAACAAATAATGCGATTGAAGAAAATTGGAAATTCTTATATTTAATTACAAGAAATCATCATTCATCCTCACCTTCTCAAAGGTGGGTTTTATCATAAATAAAAGGAATATATAAGATAATTCAAGTGGTGTATTTCTTGAATGGTAATTTTTTTGTAGCGACACACAACATATTCCAATTTTTGGAACTACGATGATCGTCGCTATTATATACGGACGAGTGACGACCAAGTTAACAACATAAAAAATACAATACATAAACAATTGTAAAATTGTGTTGATATTGAACACATACTAGTATACTTATAAAAATTATTTTTGTTTCAACTAACACACGAAAACGAGACACTAAATAAAAGCAGCTAGAAAGGAGAAAAAGAAAATTTTTTATTTTAGTTTTTAATGTACGAGTAGCAAACAAAACCGTTTTTGTTTTATAAAATGAATTGGATTCAAATGTTTTCAAATCCAAATCATGTAAATAATAAAATTGAAGATATCCCTATTTATTTACTTCGTTTCTATATTTTTACAGTCGGTTCTGGTTGTAGATACATATGTATATGTATATAACAAAAAAAACATTAAGGAAATTTTCAATGTGTTTTTGTTGTTATGGTTTTTTTTAATATACCTAGCCAGTTTGACGAAATATCCGTATTTTAAACAAATTACAATTATATAACCAAATAGGATACATTTAGCAGTACAGGTGCAAAAAAAAATATTTTGAATTCAATTACATAATATTGCATATACATAAATACATAATACATCTGTATGCATTTTAAGTTCGTAGTTCGTAGTTGCATACCAAATTTTTACTATTTATTGAATTTTGGATTATTGAGCCGTATATATAGTATGTACATAGCTATTTACAATAGAGGAATATTGTGTTTTTATTTCGCTGTCGTCAATCTGATTTTCGTTATTAGATTTTACCGAATTTATTTTTATTATTCTTAAACTTATTGTTTTTAGATAATTTTTCATTGCCGATATTTATTTTGCATTTTAATCGATTTATAGGTAAATATTTGAACTCGTATTATCGAAATATCATTGTTGTTATTATGAGTAGACCGTCGGGTGTTAAATGTGCAGTTTTGCACTGTATTTCTAAATTAAAAGATGCTGCTCGTCTTTTTAAATATTCAAAGCATTATTCGAACCACGAACTTTGGCTAAAAAATTGTGGCATATTACCATTCAGTAAAAAGAGAATATTTATTTGTTCAAACCATTTTGAGGCAAGCTGTATTTTTAAACGCAAGCTTAAACGGACAGCTGTACCAAAATTATGTTTACCCCAGCCTACAAATTCAAAACAGAAACTTTTATCGGAAACGTCGACTAACTTAAATAAAAGCCCCTTATTACAAAACGAATGCATGGTTAGCAAAGGGGTAGTTAATTTAAATACTGAGTCAACTAATCAACTTCAAAACATATCAAGAAAAATTAAAAATTTAGAGCACAGAAATCGAATTGCAAATAAAAAACTGATCGATTTGAAAAATCAACCCAAATCATGTTTAAGTGATTTAATTACCAAAGCAAATAAAAGTGATCACTCCAAAAACTTTTGTCGGTTGCTACTTTTAGAAAAAGAGAAAACGCAGGAGTGGCCCGAAACATTTAAAATACTTGCGCAAAATATTTATTACCGGTCCCCGAAATCATAAAATTTTTTGAGGAACAGGTTGAATTTCGATTTACCATCGAAATCTTCGCTTATACGGTGGCAACCAATAAAACAATATTTCCCAGGTTCAAATAATGTACAAATTTTAAACAAATTAAAAGAAATAATCGGCACTTTAGATATTTTCGATAAACAATGTGGACCAGATCGAAAGAAAGACCACCAAAGACAATCAATCAAAAAATGTGAACCAGTAAACAAAGTTGAGTCCGGGACATTAATGAATTCGCGAACGTCCCGGCTCTTTATAAATGATAATAATAACAAACTAATTTTTCTAATTGATACGGGAGCTGACATTTCAGTTATACCTGTCAAATTTTATAACATAAATATAAATAGCTATTCTCAGGATCTAACATTACCAGCCGCCAATGGGTCAACCATTCGTACGTATGGTACGAAGTTGCTCAAGGTAAATTTAGGACTTAAAAGAGACTTCACGCATGCATTTATTATAGCATCCGTAAGTCGTCCTATTATTGGTGCTGACTTTTTGTCAAAGTTCGATCTACTAGTCGACCTCAAAGGAAGACGATTAGTAGATGCAACAACAAAATTATCTGTTGATGCTGCAGTGAGGAGTTTCGAAACCCCTACACATGTGCATTTTTCAATAGATAATGGTTACGGTACGCTTTTAAATAAATATCCTAGTCTTACAGCGTTACCTAATTTTAAATTGCCAGTCTGTCATTCGGTAGTTCATCACATAGTGACAAATGGTCACTTGCCAATTGCCAGACCACGTAGATTAGATCCTGACAGGCACAAAGCCGCATTTACAGAATTCCAACAGATGGTGGATTTGGGGATTTGTCGTCCATCGTCAAGTATTCAGCACAGATAAAGATACAATTGAATTGCAGATCCACTTTCGATCGTTTATCAGTCAGTCATCTCTTTAAATTTATTATTACTAATAAACTCAACTGTAGATCTAGTTCAGATCGTTTACCAGCCAATCGTTCATAACGGGCCAGTCAATCATTTCTTTGAATTAATTCATTACTGATAAATTCAACGGTAGGTTCATTTCCAATAGTTTACGAGCCATTCAGTCACAATCAACAAGTCAGTCATCTCTTTGAATTTATTCATTACATAAATTGAATTGTAGATCTACTTTCGATCGTTTACCAGTGAATCAGCGTGTCTTTGAACTTATTTATTACTGATAAATTCAACTGTAGATCTATTTTCGATAGTTTATCAGCCAATCAGGTACAACCAGTCAGTCAGTCAAACACCTCTTTGAATTTGTTCATTACAGAAAAAATTAGATTCTCAATACTTCTTCTCACTTTATCGAACAACAAAAAAAAATCACAATAGCTTTTTCAACTAAAAGCTTCGATACAAACTATATTATGGTCTTAATATGTACCAACAAAAAAAAACTCCGACATAATATTTTTAATTTAATCTTAATTTAATTCACTGCTTCTGCCCTTCATCAACTGAAAATTTCAACTCCCCGATCTCACCTAGCTCAACAATTTTTCTTTTTCTTCTTCCCCTTCATCTTGTTCACATCTTTTCAATAAAATCAATTCCCCAGCACAAAAAAAAACCAACATTTTTATTTACAAATAATAAATAAATAATTTGATATTAAATATATCGAAATGTAATTTGCGAACAATTTTTACTTTCTTTTACTCTAGTAAAATAAAGTACATATTGTAATCATGAAAATTTTGGACCTTGAGATTTTTAGAGATTTATTTGTTTTGAGGTCCCCTGAGTCCGAAAAAGTGGGTTTCGAAATGGTGTCTGTCTGTCAGTCTGTCAGTCTGTCAGTCTGTCTGTGTCCTCTCTACAGCACAGATGGTTTAACTAATCGAACTGAAACTTCAGATTTAGGCTTTTTTTATAAATTAGGAGGTCCCAGTGAATTTTACTCCAAATCGGCCAACCGGAAGTGGTCACTCCCTTGGTCCAGAAAATTTATTTTGCAAATATCTTAAAAAGTATAAGGTTTACAAAAAACTACTAAAAACAAAATGTTTCCAAAAATTAAAAACAAATAAAAATAAAAAATTAAAAAAAAAAATTAAAAAAAAAATTAAGAAAAAAATAAAATTTCTCAAAATTCTCTGTTCGTAAAAGAAAGTCGTGTGTTGGCCACACCTCCATTTTTTTGATTGAAATTAATAATTATTTAAAATTTTACATTTTTATAAAGTTATTTTGTTCTCAAAACATCATCATGCTTCGTGCTCCTTTAAACAATTTATGTTCATTTGCGTAAAGTAATAAAACTAATCGTATACATAGTAATCTATGTACGAAATGAAATTTTAAAGAAACACGAAGCCTGACCATGTTTGAGAATAAAAATCAATTTACTAAAATGCAAAATTGTGAGTTAAAATTTTATTAATTTCAATTAAAATTGTATTCAATATATTTAATTTCAAATTATTTATATTCATAAATAAAAATTTTCATTTCAATTGAAAATAAAGACAACACAAAATCATGAATTTTAAAATTCCATATGATTTTGCTTTCGTGTCGTAGGAAAATAAAAATCTTTATTCCCTTCTTTATTTTAGAGATTTGGGTTTTTTAAAATAATGTGCATTTTTAAATTCGTACACACACAAATAAAATATAATTCAAAAAATAAGAATAGGATACACTGACAAAATTCTCAAAATAAAAAAAAAATAAAAAAATCTATAAGCGAATGGTATGGTATGGAAACGATCGTTCGTTTCTTAATACATACACATACTAGTGAAACTTAATCATATGGTTGCGTTTTTTATTGTTTCGTTCATTCATAAAGTTCTGTTTACTATACTTGTATAGTATAAAAACGAAAGAATCTCCTTTGTTTTCCTTCACAATAATGTACAACAAGGATAGGAACATAATTAAAACTACACACTTTGTGTGCGCACGTGGACGTATTAAATAAAAAATATAAAAAAAAATTGGATGGATTGTTGGTTTTGATTCTATTCTTTTCTAAGGCATTTCAATAAAGTATTTTTTTTTTTCATTTTTCTTTATCCATTTACTGGCTATGTTCTTCATTCTTGTTTCTATATGCATAAACCTACATACACACAAATTCAAATTTAGGTATATTGTACAATTTAAATGTATGGTAGTATAAGTCATGCGACGATCAACGATTTTACATTTTTTACCGCTGATTATTTTAAGCGCCAGTTATATTCTTAATGTATCTTGCTATATTCCTTTTATTTATGGTTTTATCAAAATATGTACTAATTAATTATTTAGTCTATGCGCATTAAAAATGTATTTAGACAAACCACTCAAACAATAAAACGAGATCTTGTTATTTTCAAATTAAATACTTTTGCCATTGAGTTGATCTAGTTTCAGTCTCAGATGTGCATAAATTTATTTTACAATAAACAAAATTGGTCTATAATTTAGCCGAAGAATTATATAAAATATACAAGAAGACCAACAAATAAGATCATTAATAAAATACTGGTACTGGCTATGCCATTAAACCGGTATCAAATAAAAATTTTTATATTTCTCTATATTCTGTAATTATAAATCATTAATAGTATGTCAAAACTGTATATAGAGAGAATTTATAATAAAAATCTGGCTTCAATTGAAATAAGAATTGTTTAGTACAAATACACAATTTACAAGGGACCAAAAAAATAAATTTATTTGAGCAATAAGCAAAATCGAATAAGACGAACTCCCGACTCTCTCGCTTGCTCCGTCTTCCTAGATTACCAAGGTTTGAGAAAAATATAAACAACAACCATTATTAAATCACCAACTAATCGAGGCGAAAATTTAAAACTTAACAACGCCAAAAACATCACCGTCGAATCATCAAAATTAGAGAATTAAACGATTACAATAAATAAAGTTAATTAACAACTAAAATTAAAAAATTACATAAACATTTTATTCAGTGCATTTTTGTATTCTTATGGTGCTTTAAAATATATTCCATACATATTTTCACTCGCCGTTATAGTTTCAATGCAATTTTCCGCGTCATTAATGAATTTGAAATTTTCCGTTCGGCAAAAAACATTTATTATTTCTCCTGCTATCTGCAAATATTTAACTGCGATCGTATATTCAATATTTGGTGCCAACCGCAATGAAAGACCAAGATTGATTATAATTAAATCAAAGCGCGCAGGATTCGATTGGGTAAAATTAATTTTCTCAATTTCGTTTTTTTTATAATGTTTTCCCGTAATTTCTATTTCGATATCATTTGAATTGAAATCAGGGCCGATCCATATTCCATGTAGAATGGTTTCCTTTCTAACAGAAAATTTAGTTTCAAATTTTTGGTCACGATGTACATTTTTCCAACTCATTGGATATTTAAAGACATCTCTGCGTATGGATATCCATGAATTGTTGACACTTATACTTCCGAAAGTAAATTGTCTCGAAATTGAATTAAAATCATTTTCACTTAATAATTCAGGATATTGTTTAGCACACTCACATAACTCATCACTCGACATTGTCGGGAAACGTATTTGCTTGATGAGGCCATCGAATTGTTGTCGTCCCTCACTTAGGGAAATATTATGGTTTTTACAATAATTTTCTATCCACTTCGCTAATGCGTTGAATATTTGTTTTTCAGTCACACCTTCTTTAATTGCATCAAACTGTAATACTTTATTAACTACATCTGGATGAAGTGATAAAAATCGTGTACTTGCTATTAATTTATTAAAGTTACAAGCAAATAATTGATCAACAAAGTTACGTCCAATGTTATATTTCTCGATGATACAATGTTCGAATAAAGTAGCAAGCCAATCACTTGATTTTAATAAATTAAAAACACGATTTTCCAGCATTATAACCTGGTATTTGGTAGCCATCTTCAACAACTCAACACCATTCCGTTCATTGATGTTACACTCGTCCGTGTAAATAAAACGGACGAATTCCAAGAAGCTGCCATATGTACAATCGGTGATCGGTATTAATTTCTTATCGCCCAATGTTCCCTCCAACTCTTGCTCAAATACCACACTCCTTTTCATCAGCTCCAACGAGTGGGCATATATGATCTTCCCGTCCACGATAAACTGTATATCTGACAGGAAATCACGATTGAACAATTTTTTGGTTATCTCGTGCATTTTCAGATGTGGTGACGAATTTAATTTAAACTCCATATTGTTACGATTTTTTAAATTAATTTGAATACTTTTAACAAACTTTGAATTCAGTTAGAAAAATTTGACTGTGGATTAAAATTCGTCTAGGTCTCCTTATATATCGCCCAAAATATCCTGAGGTATATTTGACCTCACACAGATTTTATTACCTATAATTTGCTTGACCATAAAAATTGTAAACAACCCTTATTTCAGGTTTAAGTGATTTTTAATTTCCCTTAACAAATTGGTGTAGTTCTACATTGTTATCAATTTTAATTATTTTACAACCCTCTATTTATGAATACTACAGTACAGATGCTCTACCCTTAGTTTCTATATTAGTGTTATTAAGTTTAGCTGCTTCATTTTCCTTTAATTTGTATTGTGTGTTTCGGATGATACCTTGATATTATCGTTTCTACCTGTATTTACTTTTTACACCCTTAGTAACTAAAATGATTTTGTGATATTTAAAGGTTTTTCCACACCAATAATGTGAGTCATAGTAATCGAAGTAAGATTTTTTTATTATAATCACAATACACTTACTATACAAAATATTCTATCCCTATCCTAATCTATATTTCCAATTACAAATATTGTACAGACCATACTTTTGTAGGCGCTCAGCAAACAAATCAGACCTAAATGTTGATTCGAAATGTTTAAACAGTAAATCAAATCGTCTAAACATGTTAACGATCTAGGATTTTTGATTTTATATCAGGTATTCAGGTAATGCCGGCTCTGATGATTAATATGAACCGAGCCATATAGCGCAATTAGCTGAATCATTTGAATTGCAGCGAAGTGGTCTAAGTTAAAGGCATATCTGGATTTTGTTTATTCCTAAAAGAATTGTGGTGTGCCTGCGCAATAATCAAAGCAATAAATGAGACACATTTTGACCGAACAAAACATGTAATTTTATGGTTGTTTGCGAACTTTGAGTTAACATATGCTGAGAAAGAATGTTCAAACAATCAGAGTCTATCACATAGGGGCCGAGTCATAAGAAATTTTCAAAAAGTTTGCGTGAATAGTTAGGTTCAATGAACCGGCAGTATTATGATTTCATCTTCGGATCAAAACGATTTGAGTGTATTGACGACGTACTATAACCTTCCACTTTGCCACCGGCCAAGGGCAACGAAGTGATTCCATTATCCAGCAGAGACCCTGGATTGTGACGTAGGAGGGAAGTTACGATGCAGGGATTCGGAGGCCCAATACCGGCGGTTGACCAGTGTGAGAAAGTAGGCTCGCAATCATCCTCATCATGCTTGACCAAGATAAAACTTGAGTTCCTTACGTTATGTGTTCCACTTGACTTACAATCATGATGCGGTATGATGATTCTAAAAATCGTAAACTTTTGCGCAGTAGTTCGTCGACTAAATATAGAGGAAATCAGAATCATAAAGAACCACTATTTAACTAGAAAGATCTTAATGATCTTATTCGAAACTTGTCGGAAAAAGGTATTCCGTAAAATACTTTAGTAAAGATGAAGAGAATTCATTAGTTTACTGCTCAAATGTCCAATAATTGATAAATGAATTGAGCCATAATTTTTCGAAACCCAGTCTTAAAGCGGTGCTTACTACATAATCACAACAGCAAGTATGAAAGTGTTCCAAAACCTCAATCGATAGCATTGAAGTAGAATTATGATTAAATACAGCTCGTTTTAAATTACAAGCTTATGGAAATCTGAAATGTAAATCATATTAGGGCATCAGAAACTTGGATTTGGTCAAATATCCATAATTTTTGTGTTTGTTGAACAGTACAGATCTAGCAAACTAAAAAAAAAAAGGAACCGAAAAATCATGCATGGCTCAATTTTCAGAGGGTTGCAAAGTATTTTCTAGGGAATCATAAAACTCAGAACTATAAAGAACTTGTTACAGGCATCGTGTGAATTTCCATAAATTAGGATGTCTGATGAGTATAAAAATAAATTTTTTTGATTCCTATTTAGAATACTTCCCTGAAAACTTGTGTGATTTTAGTGGAGGAGCAAGGGGAGGGTTTCAACTAAGACCTTAGAGAAATGTAAAAAAAATGTCAAGCTCAATGGGATATTATCATGTTAGCTGATTACTGCTGGATACTGAAAATTGATACTAAACTAATCTATTTATAACAATTTATTGCAATTTATGGCGCGTAATGGAGCTCCACAAATACCGAATTTGTAGTTATATGCAGCAAAATCGGTTACTTTGCCAAATCGAGAAGCAGCTACAAAGCGCGAAATTTGCTCAGAGCCCTCATGATTGCCAATACCTAGAACTGGTAACTGAATATCCCCACTTTTAACTACTTATTTCCACGTCTCACCCACCTCTCCCCAAACTTATACCCCTGAAAATGTATTAACATTATTTCCGATTAATTGCCAACCCATTCCTGGCAACTTCTTCCATCACTTTTCGTAAATGGTTAACCCTTTCATTTACAGTTCTTAATATTGAGTTTATGAATCGCAGGAATACTGCCGGCGAATTACACAGTCCAAAAGGGACTTTAGAATCTCGAAATGATCATTCGGCACAACGAAGTCAAACATTTCACCGACTCCTTCATAATCTAAGCATGGAAGACACCGTTCTTGAGATCAAGGAATGAAAAGTATTTCGAACCGTGGGGCTAATTGATCTGGTCTTCGATCAAATGCAATGGATATCGATCTTTAACCATCAAACAATTTAATTACCGGAAATTGCCACACAATCGCCACATTCATCAATTTGTTTTCAAACATCCTGTAATTCCCCCCAAGGGGCTTCCGTTGTTATACCGAAGGATCCTACTTCCCTTCCACCTTCACTGGAACTAATTTGAGCAACTTATATAGTGTAAGATATCTCGCACATTGCAGTTTTTGAGATCCATAAGGCCGCCCAAACTATACTTGCCCAGATATTTGTGCCTCCTGTAAGCTAGCGCCGGGCATGAGCAGAGGAAGTAGCTCAGAGTCTCTTCTTCCTCCTCATCCATGCAGCTTCTACAAGAGTCATTTTTTATTGACCCAAGCCTCCTCGCATGCTCCCCAATGAGGCAGTATCCTGCGAGTACCTCCACGACTATACCTAAGTCAGGTCTGCGTAGGGATAGTACCGTCTTGGAGCGCTTCAAGTCCAGTTTCGGCTAGACTGGCCGCGCTACATTGCATTTTATGGTGTTGGTCCACCTCTTCTGTGCCGAGGCTATCGCCTCATTACCAAGCGCCCTAAAAATCGCCGCTATGGGCCTCCCCAGATTTGCGCTTACCGGTTTCAATTGGAGAGTTGTACCTTGCCTTGCCAGTTCGTCCGCCCTGCAGTTTTGCAGTACGTCTGAGTGACCGGGGACCCAGACTATCTGGATAATGAACTGCTCACTCATCTCGTTAAGAGATGAGCGGCACTTCAATGCCACCACGAATGTCAGAGAAACTGATTGCTGCGACTTGATTGCCGCCTGACTACCGACGGCGTTCCTACATGAATACAGGTCCATGGTAGACTTCTTTACCCTCTCTAATATATTGGGCATCCAATTTAGCCTACTTTCCAGGATTATGCCCAGAAATCTTGCCTTATCAGTAAAGGACAGTGCCGTGCCATTTAAGGTAGGAGGGGCGACTACTGGAATTTTATATTTCTTGGTGAAGAGTACCAGCTCTGTTTTGGATAGATTTATACCCAGCCCGCATTTGCTGGCCCACTTTGTAATGATTACGAGCGAGTGTTGCATGACCTCCTTAATCGTGCCTAGGTGCTTCCCCAAAATCGTAATCGTCACGTCATCTGCATATGCTATCACTCCTATTCCCTCCATCTCCAGTTACAAAAGTAATCCATTGATAACTATGTTCCAGAGAAGAGGTGATAGGACACCACCTTGCGGAGTTCCTCTAACTACCCGCCTCCTAATGGTGGTTTCCCCCAAATCCGCGTTAATAATCCCACCTTCTAGCATCTGATTTATCAATCTCCCTAAGGGGTCGTCCACACCTAAGAAAGGCAGTCCTTCCCGAACTGCCTCCGTCCTGACAGTGTTAAAGGCGCCCTCTATATCAAGGAAGGCTACCATAGAGTACTCTTTGGAGTTGATTGATTTCTCAATTGTTCGCACCAAGGAATGCAGAGCCGTGTCCACAGATCTCCCTTTCCAGTACACATGTTGAGAAGTCGCCTAATTACTGGGTTTTATTTTTGCACGTATGTACACGTCGATCAATCTTTCCAATGTTTTCAACAGAAAGGATGATAGAGTTATCGGTCTTAGGTCCTTTGGGATTTCCTCCGGGCACCCCGACGATACTCTTTCCCCCTCCCCGCGAAACTCTGTCGACATATCCACACTACCTGGGAAATGGGTATCCAACAGAAGCGCCAGTGACTCCTCAGTAGAAGTTGTTCAGGGCCCATCAGGTTTGATTAAGTAACTAGGGCTAGTTGGACTCTTAGATACGATTTTCCTGAGGCGTGAATTCTCCGAAACACCTTCCATTTTTTCACAGAATAGTCTCCAAGACCTCCTCCGCGCCCTTCTTAATTCCTTTTTATACTTTTTAAGGTGCTCCTTATAGGAGTCCCAGTTCTGAGCTTCCCTAGAGCCCTTTGCTCTATTGAATGATTTCCTACACCCTTGGATTCCCAGCTCCCTGGACCACCATACCGGTTTCTGCTTCCCTTTAGGTATTCTCCTGGGGCAAGCAGTGTCCAAGGACAAGTTTGAGGCGCTTGTGATTTCCTCCAAGAGGAAATCCAGCTCCTTCTCTGTGGCTGGCTGCTTCGGAGCATCGGTCGGTAAGAGTCCTACTAACACTTCCCCGTATTTGTTCCAGCTAGTCCTTCTAGGATTCCTGAAGGATTTCCGGGTAACAGGGTGAATGTCAATATTAAACGTCACGTACCGATGGTCCAAAAAGGAGTGCTCCTTCGCCACCCGCCATTTTTTGACCATATGTATAATGAAGTCCGATGCAAAGGTAACGTCCAGTACCTCCTGCCTGTTACTAATTATAAAAGTGGCTCTTGCCCCAGATTACACACTGCAAGGTTAGTACTCAATAAGTAATCAAATAAGTACTCACCCCTTTCATTGATGTCGGTACTACCCCAGATTGTATGGTGCACATTTGCATCACAACCCAGTAATACTCTGATGTTTTTCCGTTCCGCTTCGAATTTCAGTTTTCCAAGGTTATCCGGCGGAACCTCCTTCTCTCGGTCCATGTAGGCTGAAACCAGCCATAGTAAGCAGCATCCCGTCTCCAGGCCGACTGCCGTTACGTCTCCACTACTATATTGTGGAAGAAGAAAAATACTCAAGTTATTTTTAGCTAGAACGCAAGATCTGATCTTATTGGACTTAAAAGAGTATTAAATTGTATATCCTTTTATACCGAGGCCACAGATCTTGTTTTTACTAATCCAGGGTTCTTGAACTAGGATTAGGTCCTCATCCAATTTGGTCAGTCTGAGGATCAAGGCCGCCGAGGCAGCCTTAGAATGGTAAAGATTAATCTGAATTGTGCTCAGCATGCACAGATCAAGTTACCTTCCTTCATATAACCTCCGCTGTCGTGGCAGGGTTTAATCTCCCAGACCCAGGGGGACATCATCACTCCTGACGCTTCCTTCCGGTGCTAAGTGTTGGCTCTTTATGCTACCCTCCTCCTCCATCGACTCGACCCGATCTTCCTCGTTCGAGTCCAGGGATAGGCGACTACCCATGACCGTCAATCGCTTAATCACAGAGCTCCCAACGTCCTGTGTGTCGCCGCGGGTAGGTATTCCGCAATTGCTTCGACCTCATCCTTTTTAAACACCTTAAGGGTAATCGACTAGAAACCGAAGTCGATTACCCCCTTAGTTTTAGCTAGAGGGGCTAGGGATGCCTTGTTCACCACTAAAATGGACAATCTAGAACCTCCCTTCGCCTCGTCTTGTTTAACGATCTTCCAATTATTTGTCGGAAGATCCACGTTACTTGCCCGAATTATTCGCATAATTTCATCTGGACAGGATGGCTCGATTGGCAGCCAGACGCATGCCCTTGGTCTGCTCGGGATCTCGTCGCTGTCAACCACTGCCAGTTTGGCGCCACGCCACACTTCTCCTACCCTAGCTACGGCCAGACGATAGGGGTCTGCCGATCTCTGATCCGCGCACACCGTTAGCTTAACGCGTCGCTGATCCCATCCTGCATCCCTACAAGATGGAGGTGGCCCCGGATTTTCTCCGAGGACCATTAGGAAAACGGAGTTTAGTGCGTTATACAATAGCCTCTATTTATCAAGAGTTATACTCCCATCTTCTTGACTCCTGTCAATGACGGCTAGTATCCCTGGATGCTCCTTAAGGACGCCACTGAACAGTCTTGTCCCATGCGTCCCAGCATCTCCCTGGGCTCCCTGCATTCTATATCGCTTAATATCGCCAGCTTCCACTTCGTCTTGGGACCGCTGTCGTCTTTTCGACTCCGCCGGTACCCTCCCCGAATTGTTGCCTAAGATGTTTATTATTTGTTGGTTTATAAACCGCTCTACTTTGTAATCTTACTATCGTTTCATTCCAAAGCTCATTTTAGACTGATGAGTCTAACTCTGTTTTGTAATCAAGAGGTGAATCACCCATTTCAGACCGCAGAGTGTCTATTTGGGTTGAGTTAATCGCTCCCCATACCACTCTGACCTAAGAGCACCTTTTGAACCATTCCCATACAAACTAATACCATTCCCAATTTTTGAGGATACGAGGGCTTTTCTTAACATGTCAATCACACTTGGATCTGGTGGTCCATCTAGCGTTTGCCGTTTGAACCATCGGTTATTTCGAGTGTGGCAACAATACGTCATTCGTGTTATGACATAAAATTAGTTTAATGTTTGACATTTGCCAAATGGGTCGCTTTACGCTTCAAAAAAATTGGAAAATATTGAAAACTTACTTTGAAAGTGGTGAGTCTTCTACCCAAATGGTAAGAAATTTTCGTGCAAATTTCAGAAGAAATGAAATGCCAATGAGGCAATTTTTGGATCAATTTATGAACGAGTTCATGAAGCTGGATTGTTATTGCAATAAGTGTTATGCTAACCATCCAGAGACTATCC
Organism: Tipula vernalis; assembly: GCA_958295665.1. Taxonomy (NCBI): domain Eukaryota; kingdom Metazoa; phylum Arthropoda; class Insecta; order Diptera; family Tipulidae; genus Tipula; species Tipula vernalis. Next base: position 321,162,408 of record OY282560.1, on the reverse strand, counting down.
AAGACTTTAAACATCAAATCGAAGATTGCCATTGAGAAGATAGGAGCCCATACAATCGAAAATGTTTTGAAAAATTTGGTTGACAGAATGGGGGGTACTTGTAAAGCCAGTCGTGGAAGTCATTTTAATGAAATTGTGTTTCATACTTAATGGCAATGTATACTCTTACTCGAACTCGTCTTTGTTCTGTGTTAAACTTTATATAAATACACCGCTCGTACTGTCTTGCTATAGTGTGTGTATATCTATCGCCGTTAGCTCATTGCTCAAGAAAAAACGCATCAATTCTTGATCAGATGGCTTAGCATCTGTCTTCGGGAACTGAATTTTTACCGTGTTTTGTAAGCTTTGCATTATTATCCACAACCTTGTTACAAACATGTATTTAATTTTATCACTGCGCCGAATTGCGCTTATCAAATTTGGATAGCACTAATCTATCACAATCTCTTTTTATTACCCAATTTTCACTAATTTTTATTTTTATTTTTGGAATTTGCTCTTTACACCAAAAACATTGACAATCGAATGATTCCTTTAGCACCAATTTGAATTATAACAGTTTCTCAATGAACTGATTTGGGCTCTTACAGCACACAATATTTTCAAGTGTTATACGAAATATTCCCTCGCAACTCATTATTAAGATTTAAAAGCTCTTAAGGCTGTATACATAAAATGCTAAACTTTCACCAAATATGGCACAAAAATGAAATTTAAATATATCACAAAATATATTTTATATTTAATTAAATTTAACAACAATAACTTCTCATTTAAGATCTTGACAACAACAACAAATCATGTTCTTTAAAATTTGACTTGAAATTATTTAATTATTTTTTATCATTTCAGGTAAGTTCCGAGCTTTGGCAAAAATTTCTACTCGTAAGTACCATGACTTTAGTTTCAAGACTGGTAGATTTTGTATAGTAAATTTAAAATAATATCAATTCTAAAATGTGTTACGTACGCTATAACTAATCACAATCATTGGAACCATTAAACTCAAATTCATAAAAAACACTTTAAATAATTTTAATGTTTCAATTTTTTTACGATCGATTTCAGTTACGCTTAATTATTTACAAAAGATAATTTTTTATTATTTTAAGAAATACAGTTATATATAATTATTGTAATAAAAAATTAGCATCATTAAGAAAATAAATAATTTTCTGAGAAAAAGTTGTCGTTATGGTTAGTTAAATGCGTCGTCATAAATTAAGGATGTGATTAACTGTACAAAGAACCAAAATACATAATTAATTTTTTTGTTACCAACTAAATGCTATTTCAAAATGGTTTATGTACGATTCTGCGAATTAGCGATAAATTATGTCATCACACTATATTATATAGAGTGATCTTTTACAAGTAGATAAGACAAACCACTTTATTTACTTTATATCACTTTAATTTGTATAAATTATAAATTTTACTTAGCTTTGTAGAAAAAAAAATTGCTTATGACTATTAAAAATTCATTAAAACCAATTTACCACCCTCTGTGTAGCATGTATGTATGTATATAGTATATGTATACAAAGCAAACACCTTTTTTATATAAGAAGGAAATATTTACATTAATATTACAATTTTTTGCTTTATGATCTTAAAAGGAAATCTTTCATGTTAGTTGTGTCTCTTTAAATTTTCTATGTATCAACTATAATCTTATACCTGCCTTGATATCCCATAAAGTGAATAAATACATAATTAATTAAGAAAAAAAGATTTTGTTTAATAAGCAAAGTGATTTTATGGGTAGGTTAGAATCATTGGGAAATTGTTTATCTTAAGAACATTAAATTTTAATGTTGAAAATAATCGGCCAAATGGTTAGGAGTTGTCAGCTAAAATTATGGCTAAGCTTGAAATAAAAGAATCGTTAAGAACTTTTAAAATTGCCAGGGTCTACAAATCTGTTCGCATTAAACTATCTTGCTGAACCAATGTTCAGCGTAATACATTGACTAAGTGATTGAGAAATCAACTGTTATGTCACACTAATGATATGCTGCACTAATAATCGCGATAGTTATATGTGAGTTTTTGGAGCACGATGGTCAGCTGTACCATAATTAAGAATTATTTGTTTTCATGGAAAATAGGGATATACGAATCACAATTGCAGATTTTCGATTTTTGTGGAAATGTCTGTTGGTCTGAAAATTACAGGTCTCACCGCTTCAAATTGGAGCACAATTGCAGATTTTCGATTTTTGGGCTCTGAATTTGTGGTCCAGGTGATTTTCAATAAAATTGAATTTTCTACAAAATGTGAAAATATTTGAGCGATCCAATAATGTCCGTGTGCTTGGAAATTAAATTACAAACCTCAAGGCCTACTCATAGAGGTATCAACTATCGAAATCATAGCACAATCGCAGATTTTCGTTTTTGTGGAAATATGTTTTGGCCTGGCGATTACAGGTCTCAACGTCTATTGATAGAGGTGTTGACCGATTTTCGATTTTTGATCTCTGAATTTGTGGTCATAGTTCAGGTAGTTTTCAATTAAATCGAATGTTCTATTAAATGTCTAAAAATATTCGAGCAATAAAAATGCACGTTGGCATGACAATTTTCAGGTCTCTACGCTTAATGATAGATGTATCAACCATCGAAATCGGACCACAGTTGCAGATTTTCGATTATTTGGCTCGGGATTTGTGGTCTTTAGTGGGTCTGTGTGTTCTGGTGATTTTCAATAAAATCGAATTTTCTACGAAATGTGTAGATGACTGTTGGCCTGACAATTACATGCCTCAACAGGTATTTATAGAGGTATCAACATCGAAGTTGGACAACAATTGCAGATTTTCAATTTTTGGGCTCTGAATTTGTGGTCTATAGCTCAGATGATTTTCAATAGAATTGAATCTTTTATGAAATGTGAAAATATTCGATCGATCCAAATGTCTGTTTTCATGGAAATTATGGGCATCAAGGCCTATTGATAGGGATATCAACCATCGAAATCGGACCAAAATTGCAGATTTTCGATTTTTGTGGAAATGTTCGTTGGCCTGACAGTTACAGGTCTCAACATAGAGGTATTAGCCATTGAAATCAGTGCACAATTGCAGATTTTCGATTTTTGGGCTCTGAAACTGTGGACTTGATTTCAGGTGATTTTCAACTAAATCGAATTTTCTACGAAATGTTTAGAAATATTCGAGCGATCCAAATGCTCAATGGCATCACAATTACAGGTCTCAACGCCTATTGATAGTGGTCGAAGTCGAATTTTCTACGAAATGTTTAGAAATATTCGAACGATTTAAATGCCATGGCTATTAAAGCTCTTGACGCCTATTGTTAGAGGTGTCAACCATAGAAATCAGAGCACAATTGCTGATTTTCTACTTTTGGGCTCTGAATTTGTGGCCATAGTTGAGGTGATTTTCACTAAAACTACGAAATGTATAGAAATAAAACAGCGATTCAAATATCCGTTGGCATGACAATTACAGGCCTCAACGCCTATTGATAGAGGTATCGACCATCGAATTCGAAGCCCTTTTGCAGATTTGGACTTTGAATTTGTGGTGTAGAGTTCAGGTGATTTGCAATCAAATCGACTATTCTACGAAACGTGCAGAAATATTAGAGCGATCCGTTGGCGTGACATTTAATGTTTTAAACGCATATCGATAGAGGTATAAACTCTATAGCGTATAGAAAAGCTCTTTTTTATGTTCTTAGTAATTTTTTTAAGTTTCGGTTCCAACAACAATAACAGAAAAGTTATTCTTGAATCGGCCAGGCTTCCACTTGAGTTCAATTTCAAAAGTCTGTCATAGCCTTAATAAATTTTAAAATATGTCAATAAATACTCAAAATTTAACCTAACTTTAAATCTTAAGCTTAAAACAAGTTTCAATAAATCTCTAAATCACTGTAACAAGATGCGATGTATATTGACTCTTAAAATCTCGACTAGCTAAAGTAGGTTCAGATTTTTCGCAAATCCTCAATTATTTTATTACATATAAAATATTGAAATTTTTAAATAAGCTCCAACTTCCAAACTAAACTCGATTATTTTTGAAAATTTCGAAAGTTATAAGCCCTTAATGCTTATAAGCACTCTTAAAAACTCCGATTTATCATTAGTTCTGAAATGTCATGCAATTGGCAAGGTGTTGTTGCAAATTTCAAGTAATATCGAGAAACTGGAAAATATTTCAAAAATTGTTCTTGGTTTTCAAACTTCTGCGGGCGTCCAAAAATATTGCTTGCCTTATCTTGGTTTTTACATAGTATTTAATTCAGATCGCTAAATTTATTATTGGCCATACAAAATGCTTGATGAACAAGGAATATTTCTGGTAGCCGCAAACTATTATGAACTTTTAAAAATTGGTTAAAACATATTTTACCCATTTTGGCATAAGGCGAATGTAGGGCCGACATGTTCCTCGATATCGACCCAGTGGAGCAAAAATATGAATCAATTTTATGTAAATTGAGATATTGCGTAAAGACTTTCTGAATTCCTTCCGATGTAATGACTTAGGATTTCTAATGAAATTATTTTGTTTTAGAAATCGAACTCCAGACCAAATGATATGGCCTAGAAATTCTTTAAGTCGTGATCTTTTCTATAAAATTTCAATAGAATACATCGTGCATGAGACGGAGTAAATAGTCTGGTTTGTCCAAAAAGCAAAAATAAGCTAAAATTTACAAATCTATGGTTGTGGAGGTATTTCACCTTAGGGCGAAACATTTTGGGGGCGATGAAATTATTGGTTTTATTTTAAAGGAACTATTTTCAGGGTCTACAAAATAACCATATAAAAATGAATTTGGCGAATATAACTTTTAAATCAAGGTCAACGATCAAAATATTATTTTATTTAACAAATCCGATCCCACAGATGATGATGAAAATTTCACTAAAATCTATTGACCAATGTGCTCGTTCAATTATATGGTTTTTATTTATGGCCAAAAGTATCGCTAGTAGTACCCACAATATTTGTTGAATTCTGATTATCTGACTATTATTTAAGAAACTCCATACAAGCTCCAAATGGAACTTCTGCGGTTAAGCAACTGACTTACTCACTAATGAATTAGTTGCAAGCACACCCAAAACGGTGAACCAAGTTAGCGAATTTGAAAGTGGTGAAAAGGAAATTTTTCCACACATTTGTTTTATAAGCAGTGGAGGGTGAGTCGTTGACGCTCGAAGAGGATAGACGTGTTTTTTGTCGTCCTCTTCGTAAATTTATTTATTTTAAATATGTAAAGTGCTTAATATAATTTATTTTATGTATGTTTAATTAATTAATTAGCAAAGTTGTGGAAGAGTGGTGTGAAGTTTTTGTGTACATACATTATTTAAGCAAAAATTTCTTGTCTTATGTGATTCTTATTATTATTAATAGTTTCGTGAGTATTTAGTGAGTGTTTTGGTTGGTCAAAAAATGCGTCATCGCAAGTTTTATTTATGTGTTGAAAAAAAAAGGTTTTTGCCTTGTGAGTGTCGCCTAAATAAATAAATCTGTGATTTTGTTAGGAACAAGGAAACATGAGCAGACGTGTTCAAAAAAAAAAAAGGAACACTAGCGGTACTCTCAGTTATCGTTATACAGGTATTTTCTCAACACTCATATTGGAATACATATGTGTGATGATAAATTGTGCAAAAATTTGCCTTTTTATTTATTAAAAAATATTGCGTACTACATACATACGTTGAATGTACAATATTTTGCGATCGGTGCCTGTGTGTGTATATATGTATTGTAATGAATCTCGGTTCTATTTAGGTTGTGTTGCTTATTTCTAGAATTACCGTTGTTCATAGGAGGAATTTTCGTCAGTTTTGTGTGTATACAGATTTTTATTAGTATATGTATAAGCAAACACATTTAAATACTTTTTGTATTTTGTGCATAGCTTTTCGTTTACTGTACATCGGATCGATTTGTTATTGTTTTTCAATTTGCATGGATTGAAAACATTGTTTATTACATGAACAACGTTGATAACATTTATGTTTTTGCGAAGGGAGAGTTTGTCAAGATTTTTGCAAGTTCGGTTTCGACAATTTAACTTTTACCAGTCAATCTCATCAGGCTATAACGACTAAAATCCAAACTACACTTTTCATTATTTTCTGTATATATATGGAAAATAATCATGTATAGTTAAGTATTAGCAAATTATACGCAAACCCACTAAACTCTCAATAAATTTCAATTTAATTTAGCGCATGAATACGATTTATATTTTAATTTTGTTTCATTTAATTGTCTAAAATACAGAAGTTTCAAAGTTCAAATATGGTTTGTTCAAATAATTTTCTTTGGGGCAAGGTTGGTAAAGTTTTGGATTCCTAAACCAAATTGAATTTGAATTTAAAATTTTCGATCAACAATTTATAAGTTTAGTAATTTAGTATGGCAACTTTGGGCTGTTGGTATTTAAAATGCTCTTGATTGGTTGAAACTATTGCGCAGTGCGATTTAAACGGAATAGAGTAATAAGTAATTAATTAATTAGTTAATTTGATTTTATAGGTATTTCTGGAATTGGTTTGTTAAGTGGTAAATTTGGAAGTTTAACGTATATGGTTTTAGGTTTTAGAAGATTTTAAATGTGAATTTTAGAATTTGTTTAAAAGTTAAGTTGGAATTTGTGTGATAATGTCAAGATAAGATCTGATCCAGTCCAGTGGAAGAAAACTACAATGCAAGGAATCAAGTTTCTTCAACAGCAAGTCATGATCAATCTTATCAAAGGCCTTACAGAAATCTGTGTACACAACCTGCACAATTTTACCTCTATATGTAAGGCATTAGAGACACAATTTATAAGCCAGGGTAAATTAGTAACAGTTGATCTGCCTGGAAAGAAACCATGCTGTTTAGGAGAAATTAAAGTTTTCACATGAAAGAATAATTGATCTTTAACAAGTTCCTCAAACAACTTGGGTAAGACTGAAATTATACAAATACCCTTATAGTTCTCAATATTACCACGAATCCCGGATTTTAAAATAGGTTTAATAAGCAATCGCTTCCACAGAGTGGGGAAATATCCCTCTCTTAGACTTCTATTAAATAGAAAGCACACCGGAGCGGTAATTGCGTTACCGGTCAATTTTAAAAATAAAGGCGGTAACAAATCAAAGCCGGCACTATGGTTAATGCCAAGATTTAACAATTCCGATAAGATTGTATCAATTTCCAAACGAAACATTGAACATTTCTTATTACTCGTGACATTATTCAAGCTGCAGAGATTAGAACCTGAATCTGAATTATAAACGCTCTCAAAGAAATCAGCAAACAAATTAATCTTATCTAGAATGTTATTACAGAATCGGTCTTTTAAATACATTGTGGAAGGGTAACCATCAGATTTTCTTTTATAGTTAACAAAATGCCAAAAGTGATTAAAACCTTAAATGAGTTGTAGTTTACTGTATTCGGAGATAGTTTATAAAGTTTATGAGCCTTATCCTTTCTATTTTTTTAATTTATCAATTCATTGTTATACCACGGTTCCTTCTTGGCGCCTGAAACTGCCAATCTAGGAATGAATGTTTCAATGCCCATTTGAACAATATTATAAAATTCGTTCAACATATCGTCTATATTATTACTATTATAAAATTAAGATCAATTATACCCATCAAGAAATGCATTTAAAGAAACATAATCACCTATTTTAAGGTTATAGATAACAGAGTCGGTATTATTTTCGATTAATTCACTGTATTCAAACAAGACTGAAATATTCAGCGGCAAATGATGAATACTTGAAGATCCAGCTAAATCATCACAGATTGTGACGGTCATCTCATGATCCATTGGCACAAAGGCTAGGGACAACACGTTATTACTGCAATTCTTGACATTGATACATTGTTTCAGTCCCAACGAAAATATTTCAGATATGAACTTTTCCACATCATCTGTCATGTTTATGGGAGTTAAATTGTTATCCATATACTCCCATACAATACCTTACAAGTTAAAATCACCAAGGATAAATAAGCGGTCCTCAGATTGAAAAAGTGAAGTAATATTAAGTTTCACGGTGTCCAAAACCATACCATAAACGGCGACGCTTGAATGACTTGGTATACATATATGGTATGTGACACAAATGATCAGCGAGTATGAATGTAACCGTAAGCACACAGCAACAACTTCAGTACCACAGTTGGTTAACGTTATCGGAATAGATGAGTATTTGTTAGAGACGGCTCTTAAAATACCACCCCCCACGGCATAAGTGTCCTGCTGTAGATGCCTGTCTCTCCGATAGACTGCATAAGTTGGTGGAAAATACTCCTTGGTTCTGTAATGGGCAGTCAACCACGTTTCCGTGATGCAAATAACGTCGTAATTCTCCTCCAAAATTGACAGACACAGAGCCTTAGATTTAGTTCGAATGCCGCTCGAATTTAAACCTTAGTCTCACGGTATCTGCTATAGCAACGGAGTGTGTAGCATTTTAATGTTTTTGATGTATACACGTATTTTAATTTTAAATTTAATTTGTTTGGTGGGTTGAAAATTGTGTTGTGGAACGCAATGTAGCTTAGCGGTGGGGAATCACAAGGTTCATATTATCATCAGAGTAGTGAGTGGTTCAGATGATAATATTAAGAAAGCGTCTTGTCCACGCAATGGGATTCTAAAATAGTTTTTAAATAAACTTCTGGAATATGGCCAGTTAAAATGGGAATTACCGATTATTTCTTTACCGTTTTCGATCAGCCTCATAGCAGATAAACCTCGACCACTGCATGGTTTATGAAAATTGCAACAGACAATAGCTGTTATGATATTGCCCGTTGATATTTTTGAGAATTTGCCAGCTGTTGAGGTTTCTCAGATTGATATAATTATTATACATCTGCCGGGAAGAAAAATGGATGAGAGCACGCGCAGCACCGGTAAAACTTCTAAGGTTAGTGTAGGGTCCCGACATTAGAAAAATCATTTTAGAATCTCATTTCCGAGATCTCCATGTGACCGAATTTACGTCATTTTACATAAAGTACTAAACTCTGTAAAATTTAGTATAGTTCATTACAATTGGATAAGGTTGCCCACGTAGACTGGCATATGGCCAAGTTATCCGAAAATATGGGCAAGACCTTGTGGACATATCCGTGATCTGCGGTACAAATCTTTTTAATTTATGAAAATTGTGTATTCTGCGAAATATGGTAAAGTTCGTCACAATTGGATCACGTTGGCCACAGAGATTGCTACTGAAAATGTGGATAAGACGTTTTGTACATGCGAAATATAGGAGAGTTCATCACAATTGGATCAGTTATCCGTAAATAAACTTGAAATTGTGTAGTCTTATGCTAAATAATTTTAAAAAAATATACTACGAACAAATTTACTAACTATCAACTACTTAGGTGTCTGGAACCGGGTTGGTCAGCCCTACTAAGCCAGTTTCGTACAGCAATTTTTATAAAAATTATATACGAATCATATTTGGGGACTTTTAACTTAGAATAGAAGCAGTACTACTGCAGCTGAAATTTAAATTGTGGAAGGATAGCAATAACTATATTTGTTATGACATTGAAGTCTACTTGGCTGCCAATTTGCTCACATCTTTATAGATTGTATTGCTCGGTAAAAGTTGGATAGTATCTGATCGATTAACCGAAAATTTTATATTTATACATTTACCTTAACCAGTTTTTATTTCTTTATCAGTATCGCCCTCAGCAGCTTTGGCGCGATTATTCAAACTATTTGCTCATTTTCAAACGTATGTGGTTTGTTTGTATAGGTTTTGTACTAGATCGAAATGTTTTTTGTTTTTGAAGCAGATAGTTGCCGAATTTTCAGCCATCGAAATTCATTTTACAATAAAGTAGTCGAAATAACTCATTCAATTTAAATCTATCAAATTGCAATCTTTCCAGTCTCATTCTAATATATAATCTAATCTTAAATAGCTGCCATATTTTTTAATCTGTCAGGTTCTAATCAACGGATTTTCCAAATCCGATAGATAAAAGTTCACTTACATTTTATCTAATTTGAATCTATCGAATTCTGCGGGTTTCCTTTTAATAACTTTATCGAATATCATTACCGTTGAAGTGACGTGCATTTAACTAAGCTTTATATCAGTTTTATAATAAGTATAGGATTTAGAATTTTGTTGAACAATCTATCGAATTTCATTCTAACAAGTTCCATTCTGTTTAAATTCAATGTATTCAGAGTTTCAATCTATTGGATTTTAATCTATCGATTGTCCACATTTATCGAATTCCAACGTAGTGAATTTCATAACCGATGTATCGATTTTCAATTTACGGCTTCCTAAGATTTCATTGAATTCAATCTGTCGATGTTTCATTCTATTTTCACTGTCTTGAAATCTTTGAATCTATCGAATTTCCACCTTTATCAAACTATAACCTATCAAATTATATGGTCCGAATCTGTCTGGTTTCAATTTATTAATTATCTGGATTTCATTTTACCTAAATACCCGCAATCTGCAGAATTTTAGTCTATTGAATTTCAATAATTAATTAATTTCCTGTAATCAATCGATTTTCATTCTATTTAAATTCAATTTATTGTATTACACTCTATCGAATTTTATTTTCTATATATCGAATTTGAATTTACCGTTTTGTAGGATTTGACTTTACTTAACTTTTAGTAATGTAACCAGCTTCATTTGATCACATTGCAATCAGCCAAATTTCATAGTTTAGGTATCGAATTTAAATTTATAAGTGACTAGAAATTCACTGGACCAAACCTTGCAACTATAAAGTTGTACTGAGTGTTGATTAGGCGCGTTGTCATATTTCGATGTGGCAGTTGGCCGGTAATAAATAATTTTGAACCATATCCGAATAAACATATCGAGAAACCGGTCATGAGTATAAATTTGGTCCTAAATACGATGATGGTACTGAAATTACGAATTTGATTCGAATGATGCATTACAAAAAATTTAAGGATAGCAATTATGCTGACTCGAAATTTGGTTCCTGAGCCATCCTTTATTAGGTGCAGAAACCGACTTCCAGTAGACTTCTCATTACAATAACTAATAAATAAATCGCAATGTAGCATCTTTGGGAATTTTAACTGATTCTTGTCCGAATAGTGTCTGTATAAATAAAAGAGTAGGTTGAACTCTGCTGGCCTTACAGTAAGCCATACCGTGAGTCCAGTATTCCAGAAGTTTTTCGATGCCTTCGGCGCCTATCTCGTGGATAACAGTTTCAATGTTATGTTGTGTTTCGCATAGCGTCTATCCTTACCGAAACCCTACAGAAAAACGTCAAACGGCGTCAAATCGCAGCTCCGCGTAGGCCAATTGACATCCCCAAACGAATTTGGCGCGCAAGAGATCGATTGTTAGTCGGTTAAAACCAAACTTCGTCCACAGGGCGATATGGCCCACCCTTTTATTATATCTGGTGGGATCCTACATGATGACCGCCACAATCTTCTATATTAAGGGTTAAACTTCTTATAATTTCGAATTATTGAATTTTCATTTGTTCACTTTTATTAACAATATTTTCTGCAAAATGGACAAAAATAATTAAAATGTGCATCGGCAATGGGATCAGACCACAATACACTGTTAGGTGAACTCTTGGCTCAATCATGAGACTGAACACAGAAATTTTTACACAAAGTAAATTTCCTAAGAAATGTGTAGTAATAACCAAGTGATTTAAAAGCACTTTAGCACAATATTAGCCAATATCAATACATCGTAAAGAACGTAAACTACAACAGACTTCATTCGAGTCGATCATTTAAAAAAATGATCTGTTAAGCTGTACATGGGTAATATTAATATCAATACCGATAAAATTATTACCTCGAAAACTCTTCCGTCATTACTCCTCCCTTATTTTTAAACGTTTGTGGTACGTCTGTTAGTAGAAACGATACGAACGATGTGGCTAATTTATTTGAGCTGTGCCTGCCGGGTAGTAGACTAAGCATTTTCAGGATCATTATTATTAAGGATTCTTAAGGAACAAATTTTATGCGAATGTCGTAAATTGTGGCTTTAATTCCTTGGTGATTATGTTTCTGAATTTTTTACGGGAGTTGAATCTCTGTATTGTTTTCTAGATTAGATAGCCAACACTTAGAATGTAAAGAGTTATGATTTTGCATTAATTCGAGTAAATAGAATTATAAAAATTACAATATTGTTTGTAAAAAATAATCGGTAAACTTAACATTCTGAATTTCATTATCAAACATTAAAAACTGTGACTTTGAAAGCAATGAATAACTAATCTAATTTTGTAAAACTGATTGCGGCGCTATAAATTATTTTACAAAATTGTATTAATTATTCGGAATTTGAGATAGTTTGAGATTTAGATTTTAAGATTTTAAAATTTCGTTGTTTCAAAATTCGATATTTTGAAATTCGTGGTTTTGATTTTGAGATTGTGATTTCGATATAATATCTGGCGAAATAATATACCTAACCCACTTAATTTATAGCATTACAATCTATCGAATTTCGTTCCATGGATTTTAATCTATCGACTTTCCAATTTTATCTCACCTCGATCAGTCGGGTTTTATTCTATACATACATAGATTGTTGAATTTTAATTTATCAGTCTGTAGAATTCCAATGTACCTAGTTGACAGAATTCTATCGAATTTCAACCTAATGATGTATATTCTTTTTAAATTCATTGGAATTTCACCCCATCGAGTTTTAACCTGTCCAACTTTCCATTTTATCGAACTCCAACCTATCGAATTAGAAACTATTGAGTTTTATTCAGATTCAGTCAAGATATTTCAATTAATCGATCTGTAGAATTTTATTTTACCTAATTTCAAGCTATACAATTTCAATCGAATGATTTTATCGAATTTCATAGTCTGTCGTTTCAATTAATTTATTCCAAAAATACGATTTTCGGATGGATTGTTTGTGGAAAAATGAAAGTAAATCCATACAAGCGCAAGCAATCTACCACATCAAACCTTGAATTCGGCACCGATACTCACGGATGACGAGAAATTTATTGAAAATCAATTCAACACCACACATTCCCGTACCAATGATGGAAGATATGTAGTAAGTCTGCCGTTTAAGCCAGACTCAGAGCAAAAATTTGAGACCAACTCTGTGCTCAAACACGAACATTGTCAATTTATGGACGAATACCTTCCACAAAAGCACATGAAAAAATTACGGGAAGCCGAAATACCAAAGAATCACACCAATTTGTATTATCTTTCACATCACTCTGCAGTGAAGAAGGCACACGGTAAAATCAAGCTAAGGGTTGTATTTAACAGCCAAGACAACTGCAGGAGTGGCATTAAATGACAACCTTTTGGCAGGAGCGACTCTGCAAAATACGCTATTTTCGAACGTGGTCAAATCCCGGAAGCATACTACAGAAGATGTACCGACAAATTCTTGTAGCGTTGTACAGTGGCTAAAAACATCCCCAAGAAAATGGAAAACATTCGTAAGCAACCGAACGTCGGAAATACATACAATTCCGTCACAATGCCATTGGAAAGGAGTTAATTCTAAAGAGAACCCAGCCGACCACACCACAATCATCATATTTCATCATTAATTATTTCTGACGTGCACCGATACACGTTACATGGTGGAATTTCAATTATGCTGTTTCATCTCCATCAACAGTATTGGATATTAGGTTGCCGATATCACGTTAAGGATTTTTATTCACAAGTGAGTTATTTGTTTCATGTCAAAAGTAAAGGAATCCAAATAGTTAATGGGCAACTTACCATCTGCACGGGTTTTAAATCCAAAACGAGCATTCAAAAATGTCGGAGTTGATTTGAATGCGAAAATTCAAAAAGAGTAAATAGCACTATTCGTGTGCATGGCAAGCAAGGCTGTGGAGCTATAGTCACGGACATGAGAACAGAAGCATTTATTGCAGCAATCCGCCGATTTATTGCCAGAAGAGGTTGCCCAAGCACTATTTATGGTGGCAATAGCAGCAATTTTGTAGGAGCCAATAGAGAACTCCAAAGATTATTGAGGTTATTTCAGTCACAAAAGCACAATGACAAAGTAACTAATCACCTGCTAACAAAGCAGGAATCAAATCTAAAAAGCAACATCTGCGAAAATGTATCGGCTGTACCATAACGTGCTGTGTCAGGTGTAATCAGTTTTAAACTCCAGACCACTACGCAGCGAATCTTATGATATCAATGATCTAAATTTTTTGACACCAGGTCACTTCTTAATTAGGGAAGTACTACTGTCCATACCAGAACCAAACCTAGAATCTATCAACACTAATCGACTAAGTAAATGGCAAATAATTCAGCAAACTACACAAAAGTTTGGGAAAATCTTTTCAATCGACTATCTTAACACTCTACAGCAGCGTCGCAAATGGCAGACAGTCGAAGCGAACTTGAAACCTGGAGATTTAGTTGTGGGCATCAAAAATAATTTACCACCAATTCATGGTTTTTTCAGACGTCTAATTCATAAGCTGGCCAAACTTCCAATTGATTCAATGATATTCTTTCAAGGTGCAGAGTGTGTTGGAAATAGAGAGCACATACAGTAATAATTAAGCCTTACATTAATAATTTAGAAATTTAAGTAAACAAATCTTAGTTTTACCTTTTGACTGACACAAAATTTCCAAAATTTTTTTTTTCCAAAATGCACAGCAGAAGTGAAACTGCTAATATGGTTTTGTGTCTCGATTTTTTTGTACACCTCAATGTTTTGCGATACCATGATATAAATATTTTCAATGTTGAAAGGATTATTTGTAAATCGCTGGCATTAACGGTCGCCATACATTATTTGTGATTTGTACCTTGATTGGGATTAATCGGCTGTTAGTGGGACAATATGATTTTACTTGAATGAAACGATTAAACTCCTAATCATGCCACCGATATGATTTGAGTTTTACTTTGTACTACAATCAATATTGTATCTGTTTTTTTATAGACTTACTTTGCTGGCAGGATTTTTCGCTTGCAACCTTAAGTAGTTATACATTTTTGAGATTAAGACTGGTTTGCAGTGCAGTAAGACCAGCAGAACCTGTCGACATCAATTTTTTGCAGATAATTTGTAAAATTGAATTCCCAAAAACAAAGGGAAATAACAAATCGTTATCCCAATCTTCAAATCTGCTAAACGTTATGACATCAAAAATTATCTATCATCCATACCTAAATTATTTGTACTGATTATAACTAATTATCTGTATTTTAATGTCAAATCTTAATTAGCAATTCAAAAAACATGGGTTCATCCGACACCGTTCTACCACAGATAAGAATATCAGAAAACCGAAAACCTGAAACTCAAATCAATTTTAATTATTTTTAATTAAGTTTACTGAGGTTCCATCTAACCTTTAATTGCTGCGTTCCATTTGACGTGGCAAAGTACAAATAAGTACTTGAGGGTAGATGGTAAATGGAACGCCGAAAGTTAGTTGCGAAAATAAAATTTAATTTAAAAAAATTTACGTGCAACATGGAAAGTTGGAAAATTAATTATTAATTTTAAAACTGATCAGCCATTTCTTACCGATTAGTTTTACTAAATATTCTGGTAACGAAGTCGCCATAAATTCAAAAAGCAAACTACTCATAAAATTTAGCAAGAGTAGCTGCGTGCAGTCAGAAGTACTTGTGTGTACTTTGCCACGTTAAATAGAACGCAGCAAAAGTATTTTAGTTAGCAAGTTAGCAAATAATTTAAATTAGGCACATTATCATATAGTAAGAATTCGTCATTTTTTTTGATAAAACAATAATGCTTGGCAAAAACTTAAAACACGAAATATTATAGAAAGAAAACCATTTAGATTAGCACGCATACTCTGTATGTTTTGATGAACTATCCAAAATGTATTAGTATTAATTAGCTTATGTAACGAATTTATCGATAAACTATTAAATAAAGTTAAAAATAGATATGTACACAAAATGTATCAACAATTTGTTTCATTCACTTTTCTAAGATGAATTACAGTATTTTTAACCCAACCATTTATCGGTTTGTAAAATTTCATTCTATGTAATTTTCCGCAGTTTTACGAATTTCAATCTACCGATTTACATTCTATTGAAATTCTACCTATCAAGTATAACTCGGCTAATCTCCCACAATCTACCGAATTTAAATTTAACAAGTTTCAATAAATTTAAAATCCATCTAGCGAATTTTACTTCATCAAATTTTTGTTTATCCAGTTTATCCTGTTACCGTATTTCAATCTATCGAATATTAATAGATATGTCGAATTTCATAGTCTATCGTATCGAATAATTTATTGGGTTCTAAAATTTCATTCTACCTAATTTCCCACAGTTTTACGAATTTCAATCTAACGAGTTTCATTCTATTTAAATTTTATCCTTTCGAGTATACTCTACCTAATCTCTCACAATCTAAAGAATTTCAATATAACGAGTTTCAATAAATTTAAATTTAATCTAGCGAATTTTATTTCATCAAATAAAAAAAGTAAAATTTCATTTTACGTAATTTGCCGCAGTTTTACGAATTTCAATCTAACGAGTATTTAAATTTTATCTAGCGAATTTTACTTCACCAAATTTTAATTTATCGAGTTTACACCTTTTACCGTATTCCAATCTATCGAATTTCATAGTGTAACGTATCGATTAATTTATTGGTATGTAAAATTTCATTCTATGTAATTTTCCGCAGTTTTACGAAATTCAATTTAACGAGTTTCATTCTATTTAAATTCTACCTATCGAGTATAACGCACCTAATCTCCCGCAATCTATCGAATTTCAATTAACGAGTTTCAATACATTTAAATTCAGTCTAGCGAATTTTACTTCATCAAATTTTTAGTTGTCGAATTTACCCTTTTACCGTATTCCAATCTATCGAATTTTAGTACATACATATGTATATGTATCGAATTTCATAGTTTAACGTATCAATTAATCCGGTCTGTAGAATTTCATTCTACCTAATTTTCCGCAGTTTTGCGAATTTCAATTTAACGAGTTTCATTAAGTATTTTCATTTTAATTTAATTCCTGTCTGTCGTATTTTAATCTAAAGAATTTCTGAATTCTAATCTGTCGTATTTCACTTTATCGATCTATAAAATTTTACGAAACGTAACTTTTTGCAATCTATCGAATTCAACTAACAATTTGGTAGTCTTGGTATCGAATTTGAATTAGGCGGTGTATAGAATTATGAACTTCAATCTAACGAGACTCTTTTATTTTATTCCTATTTATTGTTTTAAAGCATAGTCAAAAGCATCAGTTAACTTTATTTTACAAGTAGATGTAAAAATTTTAGCACACCTCCTTTTGTCCCTTGGGACTCCCGGGAATATAAATCTATTGATCGGATATGTTAAACTTTTTATGACAAATGGTAAAATTATTGATAAAGCTGATAACTTTCAATGACCTTGAAATTTGTTAACGTGAAACTGTTCAAAGCTAATACTAGTTTTAGTAACTAATACTACTACTCCTGTAGATTACCTGTGTAGGTATATAGAAGATTTTCATTTTGATTTGCCGGGTTTTAACAAATTTTTGTTAATAGTAGGCTCCTACGTAAAGATTTACAAAATTATTAAATCCACAATGATATTTCATGCAATCAATTTAATGTGTGCCGACGACATTAAAGATTTTCCTGTACTTAACACATATGGAGGATACAACAAAATTACTAGAGATGTAAATGACCATGTAATAAATTTTAGAAATCGAATAAAATATTTACAAAATAATAAAAGCAGATACATTTCTCCATAAATTACCTAGAATGCATATTCTAATATTAAAAAAAAATAAAATTAGCTTCAATTTAATTTTTTTTTTATTTATAGACCAAGTCGCCACTGATGAAAATTTATAAATATAGATACGCCGCAAGTGTATATAATTATCAATCATCAGTGCATTTAAAACAGTTTAACTGGCGCCTATCTCCATCCAAATGAAATATTTTGGATTTTCGAAATTAAATTATAATTTCTGTGTTTATATTTAACAATATAATTATTTATAACAAATTTAATTAATGAAAAATATTTTTCGATTGCTTTGTATATTGTGTAGAATTCATTTTGTTTGGAATTAATTACTTTAGGTATATAGAACGTAAAATGAAAATTTTGAAATCCGTATACCAACATATCTGCCATCCAATTATGTAAAAAAAAAATACGACTGTAGTGCATAAAACATATGATTTCCGGACCAATAAAACAAGCGGCTTTTGTATTTTCGGATTATTTTTTTTGCTGGAAACAATAATAAACTCAATACGTACTTGCAATTTGGTTTTAACATGTTTTTTTTTGTTATCATTTCGATATTTATTTTTTGTAATACAAATTGATTCATATTTTATATATGTGATGACAGTATATTCATTTGTACCATGTTTTATAAGCCATTGCGCTGTAGTTAGTTTGGTTAGATCGTTTATTTTGGTACCGAAAAAATGCAATAATAATAAAAACATTACTGTTGCAATGTTTTTATAAAATACAGTAAAATTTTGGCATGGAAGCTATTGGCTGATAACGATAGAGATAGTTGCCCTTTTGGTTCCAGAAAAGCAATTTGAATACAACACAGACAAAACATTACAAGATAAAATTACTTTTGTCTGTCCTGTATTAGTCATTATTCAAATAATTCGCTTCGGTGACTCCAAAACCAGAGATTAGATATTTCGTGCTTTCTGTAGAATCTAAGTTTACTCGCCAGAGATTATTTTCATATTAACAAATTAACTTGATAAATAATAAAGGTTATTAGTATGTTGTTCACGTGGGCTTTCCGACCGACGGAACCTCTGAGTAAAGACAAAAATAACAAATTCTAAAAGTATTCATAATTTCACCAATATACCTCTTTCTTGGTATAAATGTCCATCATCCTATAGTTCATCCGAATCTCGAAACTCAGAACCCACCTTAACAAAAATACAATCATTAAAGCATTTATTCGTTTAACATTTTTATTGCAGAGAGCCTCGATTCACTTTATAATGGACAGCCGATCCTATCTCTAATCGTAAAGTGAAACTTACTTTACCAGTACAATATATTATGCGAAAAAATGAGTTGTGGCATACTGTTAAAGTTAGCCGAAAGTTGGAAGCTGAAAATGAAAAGTCGACAATGCAGATTATATTACTCCGGCCGAAAGTCTCCAGCCGAAAATGAAAACAATGGTTATGCAGATTGTGTTATCATATGAAAGTAAAAAAATCGGTAATTCAAATTGTGTTAACCCAGCTGAAAATAAAAAACAAATTCGCTTTAAATCGGTGGTGTTTAGCCTAAAAATTACTAGAAGACCTTTGTCAATATTCCTATAATGGCAAAACCTGGCTCCAGTTTCCCGTGGAAAATTGTGGAAATTTCGCAAAACTCGAAAAAAAATGTTAAATTGGATTAAAATCAGCCTCTAATGTTATGTCTGGAGATATTGCAGGAAACTTTTTCAAATTTTCCGAGATTTTCCATGGGAAACTTAAACAGAATTTCATTCCTGCGGTAGCTATAGACAAGTCACACCAATGCAATGCATTCCCTAACAGAACACTCTAGAGGCTGTTTTTATACGATCATTTCTTACTTTCGGCTGGAAGCTTTTTCAAATTTTCCGATATTGCTTACGGGAAACTTGAACAGATTTTTTTTTCCTTAGACGGCTATTGGTAATTCACATCAATGCCACCCATATCCTGATACAACAATCAAGAAGCTGATTTTATACAAATTTTCTAATGATTTTTGGAAAATCGAATTTTCCTAGATTTCCCACGGGAAATTTGAACTGATTTTTTTTCCTGCGATAGCTATTGACAAGTCACATCAATAAAATACATCTCCTGACACAATACCCTAGGGGTTGATTTCATACAAGTTTCCAAATGATTTTTGAAAAATCGAATTTTCGCAGATTTCCCCCGCGAAACCTGAACTGAGTTTTTTTCCTACGTTAGCTATTGAAAAATCATTTAAAAACGATTTAACTTCAGATATACACCCTTGAGGCTGATTTTATTCCAATTTTGTGGATTATCATTATTTTCTGATATTTTCCACTATTAGGTTAAACAAAGTTTTCCACGTAAGACTATTCACAAAAATTTTTTTTTCAATCTATGCAATCCTATTTACTTAAGGCTGATAACCACCAAATTTCCACTAATTTTCCAACAGAATTCTTTTCAATCGCAACCGTTGAGACTGGAACTTGATGCAGGGTTAATTTTTGAAGGGCCCCAAAATTGAAAGCGTCTGCTCCAAGATTCTATATTCTCAACGCTATGTATGGTGGTGAATGCCACTTTTATTGGGATACCTTTCCGTTATCTGCAACAACAAATATTTGAAAGACAGTTCAAAGTAAATTGCTAGTTGCAGATGAACTTGTTTCGATCGTCTTTAAGTAGGTCTGTTTGTTTATCACTCAACAAATTTCGTGTCCTTCGCCTAAATCGATTTACAAGGGCGTGTTTTAATATATTAAATGCCCTGTTGAGCCTCAAAGACGAACATAATAAATTTTATGTTTCTACCTGAAATCTCAATAAAGATACCGGTATTATCCCAGTTAAGCTAAGAAACGAGTAGAAATTTTTCGTTGTAGGTACAGGAAATTCTGAATCAGCTTGTACTTGAAGATGATTCATTCAAGATCTCTAATACTTTTTAATATGACACTTTTTTTACCATTACCTATTGGTTTACCATTAAGGATACCTCGTAGCGATCTTGTGCATAAAAAACTGTGATAGAAAACTAAACTCGACATAAATTTTCATTGAAATTACAAATTACAAAATTGTGATTTATAATTCTTGAGAGCACTGAAGAGAGAGAATGCTTCATCTGATAAAAGCATTTCTGGCGTTAATTTTTGCGTACAGAAACTATGGCAGATAATTTATTTTAAGAGAGAGCGTTTGGGAGCGCTTTATCTGATCGAAGCAAGTCCACTGTTAATTTCTGTTAATTAATCACCACATAAATTGTTGCTCTATAGCGAGAGAAAGCCTCGTTTGATTGGAGCAATACCAGTGTCAATTTGTACGTAAGGTTAACCGTGGCAAATAATTTGTTCTAAATTAAAATAAATTATCTCTACATTAAATTTTAATTAAATCACAAACAACACAATAGCGACTTACAATGATTGAGAGCACTATCGGTGTGTTTCGACCTGTAATACTCCTTGATAACATTTTGCCCAATAGAAGGGGCCTTTAGCAACGTTAAACCGGTGGCAATAACTCGGGCCTTGTCGAGTCTGGGTGTGAATGAATCGCTCGTTGGCTGTGTGGGTAAATCGCTCGATGCTAAGCCTGCCGGGCCCCCCATTAGCAGATTTGTATTTGTGGGCACCACATAAATTACTCAGATTGGTTCTCTTACTTTAAATGGCATTAGCTTGACCTTTACTGATAAAGCGAAATACATGGATGTTATTTTGGATAGCAAACTGAGATGAAATGCTAATATTTTAGAGAGGGTGAATAAAGTTACAATAGCGCTAAGAAACTGTACCCCATCTACTTTGCACTTGTCTTCATCTAACGGATAGCAGATGAAAGTTCTTAGGAGCTCCTCTCCTCACTGTACCCCATCTACTTTGCACTTGTCTTCATCTAACGGATAGCAGATGAAAGTTCTTAGGAGCTCCTCTCCTCAGCGACCTGGCGGAATTGGGTGGACCTCAGGTGTATTCAACGCCTCCTTGTAAGCTCCAGATGGTTCAATGTGTATGGTTGAAAAATTTGCATGTGTTATGGCTACATCCCATTTTTGTGTCTATGTCGGTACTTAGGACAACCATACTAACCTTACTTAACCAAATAATGTGCAAATTTAATTATTTATACGAAATTCATAAAAATCGGTTACAGTCACTTAGGCGACTTTTACTTTTACAATAAGTACAGATATATAATAATATAATTAAGCTTTATTAAGTTTTATTTTGAATGATAGAAACAATTGGATATCAACTTTACCCAAACCACCTAAAAGTCAAAAACCGAAACAAACAGAATTTTTAATAACATTAATCATAATCGGCCAATATTCTGAAGTTGCATAATATGAATCGTCACTGAGTGTTGCCAACACTGCCACTTTAACAGTTTTCAGTTTATGGAACCGAAACTTTTAACAGAAATATCCGTCAAGGGATTTTAGGGTGTTCATTTTAGCCGACTAAACTCAGGGGAATGGCGTAGGAATTTCCCAAACTACATCTGTAACAGTTTACAACACACAGTTTAAACCACTCACTAATCTTAATTTTTGATGTTGGGTTAGAAAGGCCCAAATTAGTTTTGCCGAACTTAACGAAAAGCAATTGATTATTTCTAGTGATTTAGGCGGGAGCTTACAAATTAATTTCATAATGCTACGGTTTCGTACATAAAATAAGTAAACTCACAAAGCAAAAACTCCAAAATTTATTGGGGTTATGTTTTAGATTATCTTCGATAAACATTACATATTTAGAATAAAAGTAACAATTTCCACTTTCGAGACAATTACATAATTTATCTACTACTTATAAGTCCGGTAGTGTGAAAGATATTTGAATTTTTGTCTTAATAAAGATGATAATTTCGAAGATTATTTATCAGAACACAATTTAGCTTGGAGAAAATTATTTAGCTTGATATATAATATACTAGACGTAAGCGCGTGCTTAGCACGTGAGATATCAGTCGATAAGTGCTTATCTACTACCTCACAGGTCAGAAATATCGGATGATTAACATGCTAGCATACAGTAAAAATCTTTTTAGGATGTTTACTGAGTGCTAGCATGTTAATCATCCGATATTACTGACCTGTGAGGTAGTAGATAAGCACTTATCGACTGATATCTCACGTGCGTAGCACGCGCTTACGTCCAGTTTTTAATAAAAATACGCTTGGAATTAATTGAACCGTAAACAAATATATTGAAACCAAATTAAAATATGCAACAAAAGCCGTTTTGTAAGCTAAGCGGTTATATGTATGTAGTTTATTTAGATTTTATACCTACTAACTTCATTATATAAAATCTCAATATTTCTGTTTTTGATGCAATTTTATATATTTACATATTCGTACACATACCCGTATACTATATATACACCATAAACACAAAACAAAACAATTTACAATGCACAGTTAAATGTATAATGTGGTAATTGAATTATTATCCAAAAAGGATTTTCCGTTGAAATGTACCCAGGGCAGGGGACGTGGACATCCCTCTGATTGCTGCCCCACAGGCTTTCTCTCTTGGAGAAAGCACGGGCGGTACATTTGTCAAGAGCCACCGCTGGCTCGGTCAGTAACTACTGATCGTTACTGAAAACTTCTTTGTATACAACATTCGTAGTGTACATTTTGGTTTTGTCTGGACCAGTTCTACCTTGGCTAGTCTAACTGTCAAATATTTGTATTTCTACGTCAGATCCTCTTCTCACTCTTGAGAAGGCTACATAAAGCTGTCCATGGCTAAATACTGGTTCAGGTAAACAAATGCCCACTTTATCCATTATTTGACCTTGGGACTCATTGATGGTCATTGCAAAAGACAATTTCACAGGGAATTGGCGTCTCTTCATTTTAAAGGGGAGATCCCCATCAGATGGAGTGAGGTCTATTCTGGGAATGAACACTAAGTTCCCTTCCGCAGAACCGATTAGTACCTTTGCTCTAATTAGGTTTGGTTGGAGTTTCTCAACTACCAACCTGGTACCATTGCAAAGTCCCCTTTTTGTGTTAAGGTTTCGTAATAACATTATTATTGCACCCTCTTTAAGATTTAACTTGTGAGGGGGCATACCGGAAGGGGTAAAACTATGAAGAAACTCAATAGGGAAATTATCAATTTCCTGAGGATCATCGGATAAAACTTGGTCAATTCCAATGTAGGTCTTGCTTTCTACTTCTAAGGTATCCAGAACCTCCTCATTTAATTTATCCACATCCTCATTTTTGGGACACAAAATAGCAGTTTTTGCTAATTGTGGGATTTGATCTTTTGTTATCTTTTCACCAAAAGTATCCTTTATTAAAGAGTTTGAAAGGTATTCTTGAGGTATTTCGGTAACATCGCCCTCAATGCCATCTTGGTGTTTTAATATTCCATCTTCCATCTTAAGGAGGAGTTCACTGTATGGTGGGTCTTGAGGCCGCACATTATTTTTTAGTTTTAGAGTCTGAAAGTCTCTCCATAGATCAAATCTTTTGACAGTTGCTTCTAAAATAGAATTTCTCGTTCCATGTTTAATAACTGGAAGGCACTGCTGGAAATCACCTCCAAGCAACCAAACTTTACCGCCAAAAGGTTGGTTCCCTACCTAGCTCACCTACTGATGTGTCATGTAGATTGTATATGTGAATTGGTTAATATAATTAATTATAATGATACTTTAGTTGTATTAGGTGATTTTAATTTAAGTAATATTCATTGGTTGGTTGATAGTGAAACTGAGTCTTTGGTGTTACTCCCTTCGGATATTCTATCTGCAAATGATGCAGCGGTGGTGGCTGCACTGTTTAGTTTCAATCTCAAACAAGTTAATTTATTTTGTAATGATAACAATTCGTTTTTAGATTTAATTTTTGTTAATAATACGGAATATTTGTCAGTTCATGAGTCTTAGACATCTTTCAAGGAAAATGATATTCATCATAACTCCCTCGAGATTATATTTCATGTTGGAAATCGAGATGATAAATGTCGGTTTTTTTTTTGATGGTTCGTTTTATGATTTTAAGGAATGCGACACACCTGGTCTCTCTGAATATCTCCGTTGCATTTGTTGGTATGATTTTTTTCGAGCCAATGATGTTAATGAAAATGTAAAAAATTTTAATGACTTTCTATTTGTTGCTTTTGATAAATTCGTACCTTTGAGGAAAAAACGTAACTATAATTACCCACCATGGTTTGATTCTGATTTGATCAACTTACTTAACCTAAAAATAGAGCTTACTATAGATTCAGATCCAATAATTGTCAACTGAATAAATCCAAATTTGTTGATCTACGTGAACAATTTAAATATGTATTTCATTCTAAATATTGTCAGTATATAAGTGGGATTGAAACTAATATCAAACAAAACCCTAAAACATTTTGGAAGTTTGTTAACGAAAAACGTAATACAACTGGCTTTCCTACGGTAATGATTTTTAATGGAGGTAAACTGAGCACGGTTCCTGAAATCTGCGAGGGTTTTGCTAGTTTCTTTCAATTGGTGTATAAAGTTAATTACTGATCCTTTGATAGCGACCCTACTGTTAGTAATTGCCAATTTAACATTCCGTACCTAACAATAACTGAAGATGACATTTATGAATATCTGTCAGATTTTAATGATGGATGTGGGCCTCATGGGATACCTTTGTCAATACTTAAATGTGTGAGCTCATATATTGTAACTCCATTATGTTATCTCTTTAACCAATCATTAATTTTTGGACAATTTCCTACAGCTTGGAAAATTTCTCACATTGTTCCAATTTACAAAAAGGGTAACCGTTCTGATATATCAAATTATCGTGGTATTTTAATTCTTTCGTCTATACCAAAACTTTTCGAATTAATTGTGTCGAAACATTTGTTATTCCATTTCCAGCATGGTTTCACCAGTGGAAAATCTACGACTACCAATCTGTTGCAATTTACTAAATTCACTATTGAGTCACTTGAATCTAAAGACGCCCAAGTTGATTCAATTTACTTTGATTTTGCTAAAGCTTTTGATTCAATCGACCATAAAATTATTATTGAAAAACTTTCGGTTATTGGTCTTCATCGAAATTTTCTTAAATGGATTTCTTCTTATCTAGTTGGTAGGAAGCAGTATGTTCTATTGAATGATGTTTAGTCAGATTATATCTATTGTCATTCAGGAGTCCCTCAGGGGTCCCATTTAGGCCCAATTATATTTCTTTTATTCGTGAATGTTATTCCTAATATTTTTAAATTCTGTAAATGTTTATTATTTGCTGATGATTTGAAGATTTTCATGCTTATTCAATCTGTAAGTGATGCTGAGGTTTTGCAATCTGAAATTAATTTATTGTCTAGTTGGTGCTCTAAGAATAAATTGTTCATCAATGTACAGAAGTGTAAGGTGATGTCGTTTTTCAGAACACTCAATCCAAATATTGTCAATTATTATTTTGATGGAGATCTACTTTGTAGAGTAAGTTCAACTGTTGATTTAGGAGTTCTGTTTGATCAGAAATTAACTTTTGCGTTACACATAGATAAAATAATATTAAAGGCCAACTCTATGATAGGTTTTATTTTTAGAATGACAAAGGATTTTATGGATGCATTTTCGTGTGTTAGTCTATATACTTCTTTAGTAAGATCTCACCTTGAATATGCTGTAGTGGTTTGGTATCCTCATCAGGATGTGCATATTGCAAGATTGGAATCTATTCAGAAACGTTTTACTATCTATATGGCCAGGAAGCTTGGTTATTTATCTGATCGTCATCTACCTATGTGGGAACAGGTGCGAAGTCTCCCATCGTATGTGATTCGGTGTGAGTGCCTTCGTATTGATACGTTGGTTAAACGCCGAAAAATTGCCTCAGCCTTGTTTGTTAGTGATCCTCTTAGTGGTCGCATTAAGTGTCCTGAACTCATTTCTGCTTGGAGCATTTATGTACCTACCAAAAGCTTGCGTCTAAGGGAATTTTTGTTTGTTTACTTTTATAGAACGAATTATGGTTCCAATGAACCAACCAAGTTCAATGGCTAGAATTTTTAATGAATTTTACCATTTATTTCATTTTGAGAGATCCAGAGTGTATTTTCGGAAGGCAATTAGTAATTGCAATTTTTAATCTCATTTTACGTTTTTAAAGTTTTTGTTTTTTCAGGTAATGTTCCGTATTGTTAGTATTCTTTTTTACTATTCATTAAGTTTTTAACTGTAGAATAGATGTAAATAAATAAATAAATAAAAATAAATATTTGTCTAATGCTGCCATCTTAAAGCTTTAGGATACAAAATTTTAAATTTTTCAATTCCTTATAATGCATTGAAATGCCGTTATAAAATAAAAATAAAAAATAAATAATGCAGAACGTCCTTGGTGAGAATCGAACCCGAATTTTTTTTGTAAATTATTAAATATTGAATGAAATAATTTGCTGTATCAACCTAAATATTGATTACCAGTTTTACAAAATTTATTACATACTTATTGTTTTACAATACAAAATTTTATGTTTTTCAATTCGTATTAAACCAATAAAATGTTATGAAAAAAAAATATTAAAAAAATTAATTAATACGGACTTTGATGAGCATCGAACCCGAAACGTTTTCAGTAATAAAACGAAGTTTGTTATTATTATGTCATTGTCAAATCGTCAACACCTATATCACTTAGGCTACTGAGGTATAAAATATGAAGATGTAAATTGGAAGTATAAGAAAAGCACTAAAAAGTGTTTTTATGACCTTTGACCTTGAAGGAGGTCATCATTTCCAAATCAAAGGAGAATGGGGCCGCCTAGATTTTTTGTGTGATTTTTAGAGCTATAGCATGAGGCTCTAGGACATTGGGAAGTAATTTTACACAATACAATATTAGGTATGATTGAAAATTTAGTACAACTTAAGGATCATATATGTATAATAGAATTTACTGAACTATTCACATCACAATATGCATTAACATAATTTCAATC
This sequence comes from Tipula vernalis, assembly GCA_958295665.1. Lineage (NCBI taxonomy): Eukaryota > Metazoa > Arthropoda > Insecta > Diptera > Tipulidae > Tipula > Tipula vernalis. The sequence continues at coordinate 321,134,635 of OY282560.1, read as the reverse complement.
AAAAGCGTGCAATTGATCAACGATTTGGCTTACCTCAATTGTTTTACAGCTAAGATCGGACAGCAAAATCATGTCCTTCCACATTAATGCAATCCATCTCCAAATATGTTGAGATACTGTGGTAAAATTAACAATACAAAGCACGGATCAAATAAAACACGGATATGTACTTGAACAAAATAAAAAGGTATTCAACTTTCAACACCCGTATAATTTAAAATTTCAGCCCTAAAGCTTTCGATCAATTCATATGTTTCATCGGGCTCTGCGGCTTCGTCAACATGTCGACAATCATATCACCTGTAGATAAACACCTCATTTGAACTTAATTGAATGGCATTTTTATTATCACAATAGATGGAAACACATTCTGAAGTGTTTTTCATACGTTCCATTTGAGGACCTTTTAACCATAATGCTTTTTGTATTCCAGAAGCCATAGACATTATATTCCGCCTCGGTCGTAGATAATACCACTGTTGGTTGTTTTTTTTAATTTCATGAAATCGAGCCATTTCGATATACAAACACATATCCCATTGTAGATCGTCTCTGATCTAATTCGTTTGCCCAATCTACATCACAATAACCAACCAAATCATTATTTTGATTGTTGATTTTGCATTCGACGTTCCTTTAAGGTATCTCATATTTCGCCACTCCAATGAGCTTTACCTGGGTTGTTATTAAAACGACTCATCATATTCATTGCCAAATTTATATCTGGTCTGGATATCTGGAATGCCAATAAAATAATTCCAACGACTTGTTAATAAGGAAAATTGTACATCTCATTGCAGTCTTCTTGATTTCTCGGACACATCTCACCTTTATAACTTTTGATTTGCGTCTAATGGCGTAGAAACAGCCAGCGTGTAATTTGTATCCCTAATACATAACGAGCAGGATCAATATCAAGTCATTAATCCCCTTTTTAAATCATTTTTAAAATTTTTGTCATTAGAGAATGTCAAAAATCATCAACATATACGGCAATTATGATTATTTGGGTAATCTGAAATTTCAAATTAATATGAATTATTAAAGCACCATCCAGTTTAATATTCGTTTAATTTTTCCACGTCTGATTTTTGATTAATGAGCTATATTCACTTTTCATTGTGTTTTTGCAAAAATTGCAGTCTGTTCTACTAAAAGCTTCTGCAGACATTAACAACAGTCAGTCATTCAGTCATCAACAACAACCAAATACTCGTAGCCTCTTTAAATTTGGATTTCTGCCGGACCTCAACTCTTCCGGTGTTTTTTGTTGTAATAATCGAGGAGTGAACGATCATCAAACCACATGTAACGTGCTCCCTCAACTATTGTCTTATCCACTCGTTTAGATACACCATTTTGTTCCGGTGTATTAACGGTTGTTAACCGATGTTCCCTGCCTAATTTACGGAACAAGTCTGTTCGTAAAATTTTTATCGTTTTGTTTGTTTGATTTTACACAAAATTTTAGAAGATTTTAGAAAATAAACAGTTACTATTCTGGTGTAATCGTGGATAAAAGCCATAAAATGACGTGCACCTTTTAATGAAGCTTCTTCTGTGGGACCACATAAATCTGAATGGGCAATTTGTAAAACATCACTTGCCCCCGTTCCAACATTTTTGAAAGGAAGTCGAGTCACTTTCAGCTTTATCAACTTTTTGTGTGGACTATCAAAATTATTATGATCCATTCTATGATGATAAAGTTGCTAGATCATCTACTTGCATATTGCTAGCTGCAAACTCTTGTTTGGGCTGACTTAGCTGACTTAAAAAAACAAATCATTGCGACGGATTACTATGGCAATCAATTCATTTTCAGCACTATAAACTTTTGCCCCTTATTTATCAAATATCACATATTAGCGATCTGACTAACTGGCAAAAAATTTGCACATATATTTGGTACGAACAACACATTTTTAGATGCTTACTTCTTCGATATTTTTATCAACATTAACACTTAATTTGATATTACCAATAGCTTCAACTTTCATACGGGAACTTTTATCAGTTATGACTTCATTGTTCACTGGTTCTAAAATATCGTTGACAAGCCTTTTGTTTCATTTTTTTCTTTGTCCGAGCTATTCCTTAGAAAATGACCTCGTTTATTACACTCGTCACATAGATTTAGGATTACCCTTTTTTATTAACGTTTAATTCTTATTAATTAACAGTGCTACTGCTCTGAGATTCATTTTTGACAATCTGGTGGTTATTAAATTTCTCATTAAATGAACTCTTCGCGTTAATACTGAATTCGTAAATGCTTTTTCTAAATTTGCCCAAGCTTCTTTAACCGACCTCGCATCTTCCACATGTACATAATTTACAGGATCAATTAGTAATGTAATTTTGGCTGACGTTTTAGTTACACTCTCAGGTTTCTGTTCATCTTCCGTCCATGAGTTTTGTAATTGAAAACGTGGTGCCTTACATTTTTTGTTTGTATAATTATTAATACTCATTGATTTTTATTTGATTTTCATCGATGGAATGGATCCATCACCTGTTGAAATGAAGAGCACGTGTCATGTGTAACACCAGCTTATTTTTGCAAGAAGCAAAATCGTCAAGGGCTATTCTAGTTAACGGGAATCCTGCAACTGTACCGAAGTTGATAAAAAACATAATGTTCATAACAACCAGTTGTATTGTATCGTTCGATATCGTTAAACCGGAAAAATTGGCGAGTTATTTTGCACGTTTTGATTTATACTTGCAAGCCAATGAGATCGAGGCAGAGTCACGGAAACGTGACTTTGATTTCCTCGTCTCATTGGCATCATCTAAAGAGGTAAATACTCTTACCCTAGAAATAATTAAAGATACTCTAAAAAATCATTTTTCTCCCAAACCATCTGAAATTGCGGCGTTCTTCAAATTTTTTAAACGGCACCAATTATCCGACGAACTATTCGCATAGTATTTTGCTGAGTTACATCGATTGGCTGTGGATTGTAACTTTGGTACCTCGTTGGATAAGATGTTCTGTAATCAACTAGTTTCTAGCCTTCGAGATGAAGGACTACAACGAAATCTCCTAGCCGAGGTAGGGCTGAACCTGACCTAGGTTATCAATCGAGCTCAAACAGCTGAAACAGCAATAAAAAATTTTCATGATATTCGTCATCCGGAAAAAGTTGAGCAAATTTCGAGACCGCCATTCCTACAAAAGTAACAGAATCGACCACAATCTACAATTCGACCTTTTAATGGATGTGGTGCATATGGGATTTAAACGTGTCGTACAATGGCCAAACTATCCAAAATCTACCGATTGTTATTGTGGTAAAGGCACGCGATCCAACGTTTTGGATTGTAACTGGTTTTCACCGTTAGGGATCAGTTTTCTAGGAGTCAACCGTGTCGATTTAAATCGACTGATTGAGCAAGGCATTTCGGAATCGATAGAATACTCAGACTGGACCATAACCATCGTTCCAGTACCGAAGAGCGATGGCACCATACGAATTTGTGGAGACTATAAATCAACGATGAACAAGGTGTTGAAACCACACTGTTTCCAAATACCAGCAATTAGCACACTATTGTCGCAAATCGACGGAGGAATAATTTTTGCTAAATTGGATTTAGCACAGGCGTATCAACCATCATCTGTTGATCAGCAATCGTCTATGCTCCAGACGATAGTGACCCACAAGGGAGCTTTCCGAGTTATCAAATTATAATTCAGAATCTCATCTGCTCCCTGCGGTATTCCAAAATTTAATCGAGGGATTGCTCATAGGTATTGTAAGCGTTCTTCCATACTTCGTTGATATCGTCGTCACCGCGCGCGATGAAATTCACCTGGCTGAGCTATTAACCGAAATTCGTCTTCTAGAACAGAATTAAAAGTGGGAATGGACCAAATTCATCAAGAGGCATTCGATGATCTAACAAACATGGTAGCGTCCGACCAAGTTTTGATACACTATAACGAGAAACTGCCTCTCTTGTTAGTATGTGATGCCTCGCCGTATGGTCTGGGTGTCGCGTACTCTGTCACCGTATGACCGACGGAGTTGAGAAACCGATATCGTTATATTCAAAAACACTGTCAAAAGCTCAGCGAAACTTCGCACAAATCGATCGAGAATCTGTCGCCATCATAAAAGGAGTTAAAATATTCCACGAATTTTTATTTCTTCGACATTTCACAATTGCCACCAATCACCGACCGCTATTGGGAATATTTAATCCACACAAACAGACTCCGAAAATCATCTTAACTACAATGCTACGCCGTATAATATTTCTGAGTGCCTATGATTACAATATCATTCATCGCTCAGGCGCTAAAATGGGAAATGCTGATTTTCTAAGCTGTCTGCCCTTACCAGCACCTGAATTAACATCCGACGAAAGTGAAGATGTCCTCATGATCGAAACTATATATCGAAACCGGTACTCGACGCCGAATCTATCGTAAAAATGACATCAAATAACTCTCTTTACCGGAAAGTTCTCAGCTGGGCATTAAGGAGGTGACCGGAGAAGCTTCCTGCAGGCGAAGAAAATCTCAAACTATTCTTTAATCGCCGAAATGAAATCTCGTGCATCCAAGGATGATTATTGTGGGAAATTCGTAAATTATTCCATCTGATGGCCAAGCGACAATTCTCCACGCACTACATTCCGGACATCCTGGAATTGTTCGCATGAAAGTTTTGGCCCGAAGCTATGTTTGGTGGCCAAGCATTGACGCCGGTTGCGAACAAAAAGGTCACGGCATGTTAACCTTGCCAGAAGAACCAACCGAAAAATTAACAGGCAGCTGTTTATTATTTCGAAACTACACAACGACCGTGGTCCCGTATTCACATTGATCATGCCGGGCCGTTTCGAGGAAAGATTTTTTTCATCATCGTGGGCCCTTCCTCGAAATGGTTAGAAGCGTTCATCGTCAAATCTATATGTCATCACGATGTAGCATCCAGCACCTTCGATTACTTTTTGCCACTCATGGTTTACCAGATGACATTGTATCGGATAATGAAACGGCATTCTCATCCGAAGAGTTCCGAAAAAAAAATACCAAACGATGCCGATGTCCAATTGAAGCTGTCTCAGTTCCTGTTCAGCCAACACATCACAACATCACAAGAAACAGATTTTGATAAAATTCATCCTTATTCTATAGGAGCACAAAAATAAGCATCGTCAAAAAACGACAAACCACCGAGATTATTTAAAGAAAGTGACCGGGTCTGGCGCAGCAATTATGCAAGAGGGCCGAATTGGATCGCCGCCACCATTCAATCAGCTATCAGACTATTGTCATACAGAGTTCGGCTTAAGTCTGGTCAAATTATGAAGCGCCACATCGATGTGCTGAGAGTTCGTGCCGTCGATTTACTAGAGGTTAATTCACCGTTACCTGTTGCAACTCAAACTAAGACATTATCAATATTATCGCCAACAACTCGAGAAACTCTCGAATCATCACGGTCAGAAATCGAAACAGCTGTTTTGTCTTTCGACGGAGTTTTTTCACACCTGACAGTTAAGGGGTGTCGTGTATAGCAAAAACTAATCGCATATACCTTTTACGTTTGAGTTATACCCATTATTAGTTCAACTTGTATGTTAACTCAAAAAGAAAAATCAGTCTTGTTCTGATCTCGTTGTATGAAGATTATTAATATCAATAAAATCGTTTGCGTGAATATTAAAGTTTTGTGTATTAGTTATTTCGCTCGAGTCGACCACAATAGCACGGATTAAATAAAACACGGTTATGCACTTGAACATAATGTAAGACAAAAAAAACTTGCATGGTTGCGCTTTATTATGCGCAAATATAACACTCTCGAGGCTTGTTTTATACAAATTTTCTAATGATTTTTGGAAACTAGAATTTTCCCAGATTTCCCACGGGAAACTTGACTTGAAAATTGTTCATATCACTGCAATCCATCGCCGAACATAACATTCTAAATATACTGTTAAAGTTAGCCGAAAGCTGCCAGCCGAAAGTGAATAGTCGATAATGCAGATTGTGTTAGTCCAGCCGAAAGAAAAAAAAATGGTAATACAGATTGTCTAATCCCAGCCGAAAGTGTCCAGCCGTAAGTAAAAAGTCGATAATGCAGATTATGATACAACATTCAAGCCGAAAATAGAAAATTTAGTAGTTATCAGCCGAAAGTAAATAGGATATATAGATTTAAATAAAAAAATTTCTAAAAAAATTTACGTGTAAAACTTTGCTTCGTATAAAATGTCGGAAAATCAGAAGAATATACAAAATTGGAATAAAATCAGCCTCTAGAGTATATAGTTTATCTGAAGCTGAATCGTTTTTATGTGATTTGTCAATAGCTATCGAATTAAAAAATTCTGTTCAAGTTTCCCGTGGGAAATCTCGGAAATTCGATTTTCCAAAAATTATTAGAAAATTTGTATAAAATCAGCCTTTAAAGTGTTATGTCTGGAAATGAATTGCATTGATGTGATTTAGCAATCAATAGCTATCGCAGGAAAAAAATTCTGTTCAAGTTTCTCGTCGGAAATCTCGGAAAATTTAATTTTCCAAAAATTATTAGAAAATTTGTATAAAATCAGCCTCTAGAGTGTTATGTCTGAAGATAGATTCAATTGATGTGATTACTCAATAGCTATACCAGGGAAAAAATTCAGTCCAAGTTTCTCGTGGGAAATCTCGGAAAATTCGATTTTCCAAAAATTATTAGAAAATTTGTATAAAATCTGCCTCTAGAGTGTTATGTCTGGAGATGGATTCAATTTATGTGATTACTAAACAGCTATCGCAGAAAAAAAATTTAGTTCACTTTTCCCGTGGGAAATCTCGGAAAATTCGATTTTCCAAATTTATTAGAAAATTTGTATAAAATCTGCCCCTAGAGTGTTATTTCTGGAGATAGATTCTATTTATGTGATTACTCAATAGCTTTCGAAGAAAAAAAATTCAGTTTAAGTTTCCCGTGGGAAATCTCGGAAAATTCGATTTTCCAAATTTATTAGAAAATTTGTATAAAATCTGCCTCTAGAGTGTTATGTCTGGAGATGGATCGCATTGATGTGACTTGTCAATAGCTATCGCAGGAAGAAAATTCAGTTTAATTTTCCCGTGGGAAATCTCGGAAAATTCGATTTTCCAAAAGTTATTAGAAAATTTGTATAAAATCAGTCTCTAGAGTGTTATGTCTGGAGATAGATCGCATAGATATGGCTTAGTAATAGCTATTGCAGAAAAAAAATTCAGTTCAAGTTTCCCGTGGGAAATCTCGGAAAATTCGATTTTCCAAAAATTATTAGAAAATTTGTGTAAAATCAGCCTCTAGAGTGTTATGTCTGGAGATAGATTTAATTGATGTAAATACTCAATAGCTATCGCAGGAAAAAAATTCAGTTCAAGTTTCTTGTGGGAAATCTCGGAAAATTCGATTTTCGAAAAATTATTAGAAAATTTATATAAAATCAGCCTCTAGAGTGTTATGTCTGGAGATAGATTCAATTGATGTGATTATTCAATAGCTATCGCAGGAAAAATTTAGTTGAAGTTTCCCGTGGGAAATCTCGGAAAATTTGATTTTCCAAAAATTATTAGAAAATTTGTATAAAATCAGCCTCTAGAGTGTTATGTCTGGAGATGGATTCAATTGATGTGATTACTCAATAGCTATCGTAGGAAAATATTTATTTCATATTTGCCGTGGAAAATCTCGAAAAATTCGATTTTCCAAAAATTATTAAAAAATTTTCCGAAATCGGAAAATCGAATTTTTCGAGATTTCCCACGGGAAACTTGAATAAAATTTCTTTCCTGCGATAGCTATTGACAAGTCACATCAATGCAATCCATCTCCAGACGTAACACTCTAGAGGCTGATTTTATACAAATTTTCAAATAGTTTTTGGAAAATCGATTTTTCCGAGATTTCCCACGGGAAACTTGAACTGAATTTTTTTCCTACGATAGCCATTGAGTAATCACATCAATTAAATCCATCTCCAAACATCACACTCTAGAGGCTGATTTTATACAAATTTTCTAATAATTTTTGGAAAATCGAATTTTCCGAGATTTCCCACAAGAAACTTGAACAGAATTTTTTTCCTGCGATAGCTATTGGGTAATCACATCAATTGAATCTATCTCCAGACATAAAACTCTAAAGGCTGATTTTATACAAATTTTCAAATAATTTTTGGAAAATCGAATTTTCCGAAATTTCTACAAGAAACTTGAACTGAATTATTTTTCTGCTTGAGCTATTGACAAGTCACATCAATCCAGTTCATTTCCAGACATAACACTATAGAGTCTTTTTTTATTCATCCATTTCTTTCTTTCGGCTGGAAATTTTTTGGAATTTTCCGAGATTTGCCACGGGAAACTTCAACTGATTTTTTTTCCTGCGATAGCTATTGAGTAATCACATCAATTAAATTCATCTCCAGACATAACACTCTAGAGGCTGATTTTATACAAATTTTTAAATAATTTTTGGAAAATCGAATTTTCCGAGATTTCCCACGGGAAACTTGAACTGAATTATTTTCCTGAGATAGCTATTTAGTAATCACATCAATTGAATCCATCTCCAGACATAACACTCTAGAGGCTGATTTTATTCATCGATTTCTTACTTTCGGTTGGAAACTTTTTTGAATTTTCCGAGATTTCCCACGGGAAACTTGTACTGAATTTATTTCTTACGATAGCTATTGACAAGTCACATCAATGCAATTCATCTCCAGGCATAACACTCTAGAGGCTTCTATTATTCATCCATTTCTTACTTTCGGCTTGAAACTTTTCTGAATTTTCCGAGATTTCCCACAGGAAACTTGAACTGAATTTTCTTCCTGCGCTAGCTATTAAGTAATCACATCAACTGAATCCATCTCCAGACATTACACTCTAGAGGCTGATTTTATACAAATTTTCCAATAATTTTTCGAAAATCAAATTTTCCGAGATTTCCCACGGGAAACTTCAACTAAATTTTTCCTGCGATAGCTATTGAATAATCACATCAATTGAATCTATCTCCAGACATAACACTCTAGAGGCTGATTTTATATAAATTTTCTAATAATTTTTCGAAAATCGAATTTTCCGAGATTTCCCACAAGAAACTTGAACTGAATTTTTTTCCTGCGATAGCTATTGAGTAATCACATCAATTGAATTCATTTCCAGACATAACACTCTAGAGGCTGATTTTATGCAAATTTTCAAATAATTTTTGGTTATTCAAATTTTCCGAGATTTCCCACGATAAACTGGAACTGAATTTTTTTTCTACGATAGCCATTGAGTAATTACATCAATGCAATTCATCTCCAGACATAACACTCTATAGGCTGATTTTATACATATTTTCTAATAATTTTTGGAAAATCGATTTTCTAAGATTTCCCACGGGAAACTTGAACTGAATTTTTTTCCGGCGATAGCTATTGAGTAATCACATTAATTAAATTTATCTCCAGACATAACACTCTAGAGGCTGATTTTATACAAATTTTCAAAAAAATTTTGGATAATCGAATTTTCCGAGATTCCCCACGGGGAACTTGAACTGAATTTTTTTCCTGCGATAGCTATTGACAAGTCACATCAATCCAATCCATCTCCAGACATAACACTCTTGAGGTTGATTTATTTTCGTCTGGAATGTCAATAACATAATCTGCATTATCGACTTTTCACTTTCGGCTAATTTTAACAGGGTATTCTAAATGCTGATTTTAAAGAAGATGATTTATGTTCAGAAGAGAATGATTCATCTTCAGATACACACTTCACAGCAAGCAGGATACATGGATTGCAATAAGAATTTTTGTAAAATAAAAAATAAAAAATTAAAAAAATTTTGAAAAATATCGGAAAATCAGAACAATCCAAAAAATTGTAACAAAATCAGGCTTTGTTACAATTTTTTGGATTGTTCTGATTTTCCGATATTTTTCAAAAAAATTTTAATTTTTTATTTTTTATTTTACAAAAATTCTTATTGCAATCCATGTATCCTGCTTGATTTAGGCTAAAAACCAATAAATTGTTTAAATTCGACTGGAATTTTAAGAATATAATCTGTATTATCGACATTTTACTTTCGGCTGGAAGCTTTCTGCTAACTAAAACAAGGTGTGTTATCACTATTTTTATCTTTCAGAGATTGTACCTAATTGCGAATTAAATGTTTAAATTTTTATTAGTACTAATGCCTCGAGCTTTATTTGATGGTATCCGTTTTAGCATATAAAAAATATAGCGGATCGTAAAGGAACTTGCAAGTATAAAAATATCGGTTCTGTTATGATTTTTGGCAGTTGGCGGAAAAAATCCTTTCTGCTTTATTTCTGTTAAAAATCATAACATAAAACGAAGGAATTGTAACAGAAAAAGTGTCTACGATTGAGAAATCGATTAATTCGAAGGAATTCTGTTTGGTGGCCTTCCTGGATATAGAAGGCGCCTTTAATAATGTGAAAGCGGAGGCAATCAAGGAGGGATTGTCATTTTTGCAGGTGGACGTTCCTCTGATAGGGTTAATCAATTATATGCTGGGAAGCAGGATTGTTAGCTCGAAGTTGGGGGACTCCACCTTAAAGAGGCGAGTAACTAGGGGAACTCCGCAGGGGGGGTTCTGTCCCCTCTTCTCTGGAACATAGTGGTAAACGGGTTACTACTTGAATTGGAGAGAGAGGGTATTGAAGTTATTGCGTACGCAGATGACGTAGCTTTAGCTGTTACCGGGAAATTCCTGGGCACGATTGTAGACGTAATGCAGAATGCGCTTACCATCGTTACGAAATGGGCTAGCAAATGTGGACTTGGTATTAACCCGTCCAAGGCAGAGCTGGTACTCTTTACTAAGAAATACAAAATCCCGGTAGTTGTCCCTCCTACCTTAAATGGCACGAGACTTGCTTTTACTGATAGAGCTAGATATCTGGGCATTATCTTGGACAGTAAGCTTAGTTGGAAGCCTAACATGTTGGAGAGAATAAACAAAGCTACTATTGCTTTGTACTCCTGTAGGAACGCCATTGGTTATAGATGGGGTCTGAAGCCAGAGCTGGTACACTGGCTCTACACCGCCGTAGTGAGACCTGTACTCATGTACGGGGTGGGTGTTTGGTGGCCAGCTCTGGACAAGATAACTTACAAAAGTAAGATTGAGAGAGTGCAAAGAATGGCCTGTATGCTTGTTAGCGGGGCATTGAGGTCGACACCGACAAGTGCCTTAGAGGTTATGTTGCACCTTCTTCCTGTCGACATTTTTGGCAAACAGATGGCGGCAAATACGGCTGTACGACTTGCAGCCGTCTCTCAGTGGAGGTGTCTTAGTATAGGACACTCTACTATCGTCAGATCGTTGAAGGATGAGCTGGCGAATCTTGACTACATTAAACCTACTCTACGCTTCGAAAAGCGATTTCGGACCTCCTTCCCTTCAAGGGAATCCTGGAGGGATAGACCGTCATCGGAAACTGAAGCGTTGCAATTCTTCACAGATGGCTCCAAGCTAGACGGCAAAGTAGGAGCTGGAGTATTCTGTGACAAATTAAATGTAAATATTTCTATTCGTCTCCCTGATTACTGCAGCGTGTACCAAGCTGAAGTCGTAGCGATTGAGGAGGTCATGACGTGGGTTAGCATAATGTGTTTTCCTCAGACGATATCACAATCTATGTGGACAGTCAAGCGGCGATCCGGTCGTTAGAATCGGTGTCTTTGGCGTCACGGGTGGCGTTGAGTTGTCACTCATCTCTAAATGAGATGGGTGAGCATTTCAACATCCAGGTAGTCTGGGTCCCAGGTCACTCGGGCGTCATGGGGAACTGCAGGGCAGATGACCTTGCTAGGCATGGTACGACTCTCCAGCTGCAACCGGAAAGGGCAAGTCTGGGGAGGCCTATCACAGCGCTGAGACAAGCACTTGGGAAGCAGGCGCTATCCTCAGCGGGGGAAAGGTGGTCTAACACCCTAACCTGTAGAGTTGCAAGACAAGTTTGGCCAAAGCTGGACTTGGGGCGCACTAGGGCATTAATATCCTTACGAAGACGTGAATTAAGAACGGTCGTAGGAATACTCACGGGACACTGCCTTTTTGGAGAACATGCAAGAAGGCTGGGTCTGGAGGCTAATGACTTCTGCAGAAGCTGCTTGGACGAAGAGGAGGAAGAGACGTTGGTCCACTTCCTTTGCTCGTGTCCAGCATTGGCTCTCAGAAGGCACAAACACTTAGGTAAGTTCTGGATGGACTGCCTCTCGGATCTCGAAAACATTAAAGTGCGGGACGTCTTACGCTACATAAGTAGCTCGAAATGGTTCCAATAGGGGTAAAAGGAGATACATCCTGTGGTATCACAATGGACCGTCACCGGTCTAAGTGTGCGTAAGCAGCCACTCCAACCTAACCTAACCTAACCTAACAGAAAAATAATTGAAGTTGCTTTGCTCTAGTAAAATTCAGCCTTCTAAATTCTAGAATACGGACTTCTTAAGACTACAACTTTTTCGGCCTACCATTGAATTTCCTAATCGAAATATTCAAATCATAAATTTCAATCTCAAAGCTCTATAGTCTTGAATTTTTAAATCTCAACTGTTTCGTCTACTTTTATGCTAAACTCAAAATACAAATCTTTGCTTATTCAAAACTTCTTGTTTGTATAGTAATTTACAATTTTTCTTACTAGAAAGTCTACTTGTAAACTTCTTGTGATTTGAAAAGATGAAATACACAGCCTCTATGGTAAACAAATCGAAAAGGACCAAGTCAAAAGGCTTTGTTCAGAGCCATCTAGTGGTCAAAAACAGGAGTGAAATTTTTGTCAAGAATGTATGTCTGTGCCCGGAAATTCAAACCCATTCTTCATTTTACAACCCTTATATTTCGAGGTGTATCAATCCAGAGCCATTGGATCAAATCCAATCAAATATCAAAAAAGAATCCAATACTTACCTACAAATGCTTTTCGATCACTCTGTATCTGTATTAATATTAAATAATTCGCCAATATAATTTTGCAATGACATCTATTAATGAACAGCAAAATTACAAAATCAAAAAAACACCAACAAGAGAAATATTTTTTTTTGCCGCCCAATATCAGGTCATCAAAACAAATTTAATTTTGCGAATTCTAAATTATAATAAACCAAAATATAATATTTACATAATCTGTATATGCGAAAACATTCCGCACAATAAATCAAAAAAAAAAAAAAAAAAATTCGCGCAGTCTAACATATACGGAGTATTTCATTAAACCGAGGAGAGTTAATTTATTGTTTGATTCATTTCGCGCCCAATCAAATAAACAAAAAAAAAATTGCGATCTGATTGATTAATTTGATCGATAAAATGTTATTTTTAATAATTCAATAATTTTTATTTTTGAATTTTTTTTTTTATTTATTTTAACGATCCAATCAAATTTGTTATGACGTAAAAACTGTTTTAGTATGGACTCGATCTCTATATGTTCCACTTCTTCATCTTTATAATTATATACAATGTATATTATGAAGGTGGATACATCGATCGATTTTTAATTTAAGTAATAATTTACCTGTCTGATTATTTAATTTAAACAGTTTGAAGTTCATTGAAAAACATCAGTTTATTCGCATATCTCGCCTACATAAGTAAACTAAGATTTTTTTTTTTTTAAATTCGTTTCGAATTTGATTTTAGTCAAGCTAATTAATATGCATTAAATATTTTGTGTGTGCGGTGGGTGAAACTTTTTCGTTTTCTTTTTATCAAAAAAAATAAAATAAAAAATACAAATAAATAATCAAATTTTAATGGAGATTAAAGGTAACATGTACAATCTGTAAGTTTAAACGATGTTTATTTAAACATTTTTATTTTTTGTAAATTGTTAAATATTTGTTTATGTCTGGATATTATTTAGCATAAACACGAGTTTTAACGTCATCATGATACCCCGAGGCCGACATAATAAATATTTACAGGGATACCCGTTTCGTTGAGAATTTTAGTACGAAACGTAAGATGTAAATTCAATTCTAAATAGAGATACCAAAATGACATTTCGTAAAGGGACCATACTTGAAAATTATAAATTACAAAGCTAAAGAAATTCTGAAACAATTAAAATGTACAAGAGAATTTTACAATTTAGTAATTCTAAAAGTTCTCGAAATTCTAATAAATATAATCTGTTATCTTTAAATGGCAAATTCAAAGAGCTTTTGCCTACTTTGAAAGTTTCGTAACTTCCAAAATGTCATTTAAAAATTTTTACAAATTAGGAAATTCTTAGAATTTCTAGCACATTCAGTGAACCTAAATATCTAGAATTCGGAAGCACTGTTGATTTTATATTATCATTATTGCCGATTAAAATTTGCAAAGAATTATTATTAATAAAATTGGCTGAAACTCACAGACACCCGACAGTAAACTTAACGAGTTAAACTAGGGGGTAGATAATAATTTTTTTAAATCCAAATAACAAAATGTAAACATTTCCATCCGAATTTCATTAAAAGCCCTTATAATGTATGTTCATTGCATAATGATAAGTTCCAATCGGGAGGTCCAAGATCAGGGAAATTTACAGAATTTGCTCTTGAACAGTAATTTAGAAAATATATATTTAGAGAAATTGGTTTAAAAAAACTCCAGCTCTAATAATTCGCCTAAATCGTTTTGACAAAATGCCTGAACAAAATAAAAATTTTTGAATTCAAATTAAAGAAGTGAAGCCAATTTGATTTAATCAAAACGTAGATAATTCGATTTAACTAATGTTTAACATGTTTTGTGAAATGAACGAAATAAAATGCAAAACGTATAAGAGTATCCGCAAAATGTTCAAGCTATTCAAGCAACGAATGGACATTTATGTTAAAGGGGAAATGGTATGTTAAACCACAAAAAATATTACCCTCGAAATTTTAAATCAGCGAAAAAAATTCAAAAATTTGCAATAATCTCCTTGATACCTCTGAAGATATGTTTCGGGACCTTTCCTGATTATTTACATACATTTCAAAGAAAATTCGATTTTTTTTGAAAATCACCTTACTAGAAATCAGCAAAGTTTTAGCTGTACAATTTCAAAAGCAGCAATTCTGCTCCGATTGCTGTTCTTGATATCTCTAAACATGGGTTTCGGTACCTATAAGTATTGTGCCTACGCCTCCTTAAATTGTTAGATTCACCTTACTACAAATCACCAAATTCTGAGCTAAAAAAAAAATTAAAATCTGCAATTGTGCGTCGATTGCGGTTCTTAATACATGTCAAGATAGGTTTCGGAACCTGTCATATTTTACCAACGCTCATTTAGATAGCCTGATTATTTGCATACATTTCTTGGGAAATTCGATATTTTTAAAAATCACCTTACTATAAATCACCAAATTCTGAGCCAAAAATCCAAAATCCGTAACTTTGCTCCGATTGCGGTCTTAGATTCCTCTAAAAATCGGGTTTGAGGCCTAAAAAGGGTAGATTAGCACATTTAAACAAATTTTGCAAGAAAACGAAACTGGATGTTGCGCTGATGTTTTATTAAGTCTAATAGAACTAACTGAGGCAAAGATAAAAAAAAATGAACATGGTAGAAAATTCAAAGAGAACGTTTCGGCGGCCATTTTTAAAAGAAGAAATTAAAGATGGGACCATTTTTATAGTTATTTTATAATCCCTATTGATTTATCTTTAAAATGAGCACAGTTTTATAGTTCTCGGATAGTTAGTTTTTTTTTCTATGGTAACAAATACAACACCAAGTGCACGAAATTTTTAATTATTTGGGGTTGGGGAAAAGTATTTGATAGATTTTTTGTAATTTTTTGATTCAATTTTCCTTTGATTCAAAATTAATTTAATTTTAGTTAATATTAGCCATTATTATCTATGTCCTTTTGCAATTTTGCGGAAAATTTCTTAATTCTATCGGTATAAAACTTCTTTGCTTTATCAGCGAGAAACTTAGCCAATTGATTTTCACAGTTTTTTTTAAGTAAACTTTAGACCATCAAGGAAGATTTGCAGAAACTGGAACAAATTGTAGTCAGAGGGCGGAAGGTCCGGGCTCTACTGTGAATACATGAAAACTTTTTAGCCAAGCTATTTGAATTTTGGCCGTGTTATTAGAAATGTGTATGACCTGGCGTTATCATGATAGATCCTTTCTATTGATCAATTTTAAACTGTTTTTTTCTTAATTGCCGATAGTAGAGATAAGAATCAATCGTTTGACATGGTTTTAGAACATCATAATGTACGATGCCCTTCCAATCCCATCATACACCCAGCATAACCTTAAGGGGCGTCAATCCTGGCTTTGAAGTCGTTTGCGGTATCATTACCTTATTTTACTCATTTCTCATTCAGATCATTTCTTATTCGCTGATAGCGAATCGTTCAAAGAAATTTTTAATAGACAATTCTTGCGACACCCTTCGAGCTTCTTTGTTTATCCAGCCTTACGCAAATGGTTTGATACTGTTTTTTGATCAATATTAGCAATTTCAGGGCTTCTTATGTGTCGGTCTTCTTCGATTTTTTTAAGATTTCATCGAATTTTTCAGTGATTAAAGTGAGCAAACCATACATACTGTTGCATTCGATAATACTTCTTGACTAATAACACAATAAATTTTTTACTGGGATTGGGCAGCCTTTTTGTCTTTTTCAGAATTTTCACTCATTTTCACACTATTATAACTTTTGACACGATTAACAAAATACAAAACTATCTTTATGAAAATTCTAGACCGAAATGGTCACCTTTTATGTGTGTTTGACGGACGCAATCTGATTAGTGTTGCCTGATATAATATGCCACCAGATACCGTCTAGTGATAACAATTTCTCAATACTTTTTCTCCAACCTCATATTTGAGACTGTTCCTTAAGAAACAACCACAACAAATAATCATGTCCGATCATTTTTTGTATTAATTAGTGCTACAGATACAAAAAATAAAAAATCATAAAATTAAAACATGACTTCCAAAAAAAAATTATTTGACATAATTGTTCACCATTAATAATTATTAATAATTTATCCTCAAATTATTCACACATTATACACTGAAGAATAATGAATTAACTCATAATAACTATTCACTGATTATTCACTAAATATTATATTCAGTAGTTACTCAATGATGGGTGATGATTGATTTATCCTCTTATTATTCACACATTATTAATTTATTTATATATATATATATATATACGAGTATATATATATATGTATATGTACATGACTTTTGGTACACTTTATTTAGAGCAGTAGCTCATTCATAATGATTCATAAACACAAATTAAAAATACTGCCTCTGCCTCTACAACATTGCAAATTCGATTATACACATTTAACGCTAAATGCATCAATGAAACGATTATTTTAATCGTGTATTCTTAGGAATCTTCATTATTCGCGATGACACCACCAAATTATTGGGTTAGGCCGATTTTTAATTCCGCCTTGGTATTATAAGTACTCCTTTTGCAATTTTAACTTATTAAAACAGTGTTTTCCATATTGACTAGTTACAGCTTACGTTTTGATTTTAGTTAAATTTTCCGCAGTGGTAATTTGTCAATGGGGACCGATGCTAGATTGAAAGGTTTCCTGTGATATTAAACGTTGTATTTAGAATATTTTTCACAGGCCTCGCATTGCTCTTCGAAAACAAGATATGGATGGACACTACCTCAAATTGACATTTTTTCTAATTCAACAAGGTAATTGGACACTGAATCGAATTGATGTATAATATTCAGATGGTTCCCGCTTTCGAAATTATATTAAATTTGCAATCAATAATTTAGAATTTCGAAAAAACTGACGAGAAAAATTAAAACAAAAAATTAAAGCTTAGAAAACAAGTCTGACTCGCTTGGCTATTACGCAGATTTCTCTTATTATTCCCTGATTATTATCCTATTATTGCCCCATAATTTGCTCACTGTTCACTCATTACTCAAACATTGTTCACTTTTATTTTCTGATAAATTATAATTTGACTCAATATTCATCCGTTATTCACACACTATTCACTCAGTATTATTTAATTTGTCACTCATCGTTTACTCACTGATTATTCATCCAAAAATTATTCACTGTCCAACTTTTATTCATTCATAATTCACTGATTATAATATGAAAAATGGTTAATTGAATGAATAATCAGTGAATAATGAGAGAATAATTAATGAATTCTGCTTTCTGCATTCATCAGTAAATAAAGGTAAATAAACATGGATATTCAGTGGACTTTGAGTGAATAATAAATAAATCTGTTTTCATTTAAGGAATATTTAATGAATATTTATCGAAAAGTGAATTAATAATCATTCATTATTGGCTATTTTGTCACTTACTTTTCAACGTTCTAGTACATTTTATCACAATTATTTTTATATAAAACAGATAGATATAGGGTAGGTGAACTATTTAACACCACAAACGATGCATTCTACCTCAAAAATTAAACCAAATACCACTTAGAGTTTATCTAACTCGTACTTAAATCACCGGCTCTTAACTCCCACTTTATCTTTAATCCAAGTGCATCCCTTTTAATTTATTTTTAAATACATTGATATTCTAAAAATATCATTGTTATTTATAATAATATTCCCCATGTTCTCGTATATACATATATAAGCAAATCGCATTCATTATTATTACACATATTACATGCATGTAAAGCAAATTATTTATGTACGGGTTAAGGTGTACATAGAGAGTCGTTATATATTCATACATTTAGTATTGTTGAACTTTATAAATAAATTATATTATAGCTACGATATAAATAAAATTTTATGAGTTAAATAGACTGGAAAATATATTTTTAAGATTTCCTGATTTTATGTATATGTATGTATACGAGTCGATTATGTATACTCGTGCATCAAAGAAATTCCTTTGCTGTTACAGTGTTTCTATTTCATCGTTTGTTAAAATACAAAATATGTACGAATGTTTTGAAATGAATTTTATATATGATTGACATGTTTACCATATACATTCTCGTACCTTTCTACAGCAAGCTTCAAGTACATAGTAAAAAACAATTATCTAGCATAAATAATTTATAAAAATTTTGATAAAAAGTTATAAACAAAATTACATTTGTAATAATACGGAGAATGGAAAATTACAAAGAAAATTTGAATTGTGCTGCTATGGGTGTTAAAATAATGTTAATATAGGTCATACATAAGTCATATTATTTTAGAAAATCCGATTATTATTTTCATTTGATTAATTATTCAAAAGTTTTGACGGAATATCATAATATTTACACCAAAATGTGGTTTGATTGTATAAAGGTTAATGTACGAGTAATACGATTTAATTGCTTATGTATAGGTTATTTTTAAGCTCTCTACTTGGTGGTAAAGGTGTTAAGTGCTTTATAAAAAATGTATTTGTCATCTTTTTTGTTTAATTTTTTTTTGTAACGAGTCTCTTATCAATGTATGTTATGAAATTCGTTTGGTTAAAATTATATTTTTCTGCTTTAAGCTTACAACCGTTTACAGTTACTCGATCCATCATTTTTTGGAATCAAGTTTTAAATTGTTTACCTCTTGGCCAAATATATTTTGGGCTTCTGGCCAATATACGATGTTTATGCGATGGACAAATTTCAATTTCATCGAAACACTTACAATTAACAATAACAATACGAACAAACAGTTTTCTCTCTATATAGATAAATGGATCAATTCTTAGTTGTTACTTTTTTCACTTTTACTTTCACTATTTATTTTAATTTTTTCTTTTCTGCACGGTTTTTCTTCACTTGTCAAAATTAAACTGGTATGACAACGGAAGTGCATATGTTTAGTAACTCTCAACTGTTTGGAAGAAAGTTCACAGTTCTATTTGTTTACGATTTTAGAATTCTTCTAGAATAAATGGAACGTTTGAACTGAAAATGATGTCAGCAAAGATATTTCTCAGAAAAAACTGGGACTTTTAGAATATTCTAGAATAAATGGAATTTCTATTCGATTTTTTAGACATTTCTGGACATTTTGAGAATATTCTGGAACTATCAACTATAACGCAAATTTAAATCTGAATCTCCCCCTCAAAGAGAGTGGTTTGCTTGCCGACCAAACTACCCCTTTCAATGGAAGGTCAAGCTATCCACTATAAATTGCCGGAATATGGCCAAGTAAGGTGTAACTTGATTATTATCTAAGAGATTTTAGTGAAATTTGGCTTGTGTGTTGGAAATGGAATTCTAAAATGATTTTTACGTGGCTATTCCGTAACAGATTATGATGAAATTTGGCATGTGAGTTTGAGCTGGGATTCTCAAATTATTTTTAAATGAAGTTCTAGCCGGCAATATTCCACGACTATATCTAAAATAAATTTAAAATCCCATTTCAATCACAAATGTCCAATTTCACTAAAATCGGTTTAAAAATTGCTAAGTATTATCCTAATAGGCGATATCTTAGGCTGTAACTTAGCAATTTTTAAACGGATTTTAGCGAAATTGGACATTTGATATTAAAATGGGATCCTCAATTTATTTTTGACATGCACTATGGAAATGAAATTCAAAAATAAATTTTTCTAATCCGGGACCCTACACTACCTACCCAAGTAACACTGTGTTAACTATTAGTTCTGACATTGCTATAAAAAAGTTGTAAAACAACAAATGGGGAGCTATTCACCACAGTACAGCATGAGTGCACACTTCAAGCTTTAGTGTAAAAAACGGTGGCTCTTCAAAGTATGTTTGCAGCACTGTTAAATTTATTCTTTTAAAGAGCTGATTATAAGAGTAATACAGTAACAATTACAGCTGTAATACAGCAAACTTTTATAAAGTTTGGTTTATTAAGAGCTTGTTAGTTTATTTAAATTAAAAGTTATACGCTTATGAAGCTTTTAATAAATAACTCGCAGCTTTCTGATTCTATTTCGTGCGCTCGATTTTCTTGACTGCCTTTTCTCTTGAGTGAGAAATTTTGTGCCGTTTCTAAGCAAACTTATAAAAATAAGCTGGGTTGCAAGGCACTGTATAATGTTCTTAAAAGATAGGAAGCAAATTTGCCATCTTCTATGCTCGTTGATCCGCCTGTTTTCGAGCATTACACTAAAAACTACCTTTGAAAAATACTATTGATAAGCTCGTAACAGCGTGTCTACCGGACTTTACGATCATTTCTCCCTACGACATACATCATTTGAGCAACCTAAAAGAACACAGTACAGTTAATTAAATTTTATTAAAACCGCAGTCATTTTCTTAACATTAAATTCATATAATCCAACCTAAGTAAAGAATTTAAAGATGTTGCTTCATTAAACGTTGAAACTTTTCGAAAAATGTTCATAGTAAATTGATTATCGCCAGTGGTTTCTGCAACGCTGCCCTTTACCAAATTTCCCATTTGCTTGAATATTTTTAGAAAACCATTATTCGATTCGTCCTTGATTCCGTCTTCTTTTTTTAAAATCTGTTCGCTGACCTACTCTTCTCAAACTGGTTCATCGTGTGTTACATCAAACCTACCTGTAAGTGGCCTCTGAATTATTCTAATGGGCTGATGCAACTGTTGGCAATGACATGTTTGCAGTAATTACGTCGAAATCAGGTTGGGGCGAACGTGTAACATTAAAAACTTTTGTTCTGTTGCTCATTTCTGTGGTTGTTTGGGTACTTTCGCCACTTTCGATGCAGTCATCTCCTATATAGTGACGTTTTTAGCCAGTAGGTCCTCCTCGATTTGCTAGGCCAAGGCAGTCGTTTTTATTTTGTTTTTTTTGACAAGATATGTCTGGTTACCCAGGTCGTTTTATCTGGTTGCGCTTAGGTATTTTTTGCATTTTTTGTTGAATACCAAAATATGCAATTTAACTCAGAGATCAGGCTTTCAAAGCGCTGTTGCGTAGAAGAGCAGCAAATATTACTTGGGTACCATTTGAAGTTTACCCAATGCGACGTCTGCGGTCACACACTTGTTTTTATATTCCTTGAGTTATGATTAAAAATTTCCCGACAGATTTACAAAGAAATATATCAATATGAGACTGCAACAGCTGCCAGATTCACAAAAACATTAACAGACAATAGGTATCATAAAAGCTATTGTCTCTTGTGGTTTATGTGAACCAAGCCGTGGTTGAGGTTTATCTGCTGAGGCTAGATCAAAAATCGAATTGGCCATATTCCAGCAATTAGTTTATCACATTTCCAACGCATATATCGAATTTTATTTTAATCGGTTAAGGAATAGCCAACTTACACCCTATTTCGCCATATTTTAAAACTTTATATAAAAACCATTTTCCAACACACAAGCAAAATTTCTCTAAAATCGGTTAAAGAATAGTTGAGTTCCATTCTTCTCGACCATATTCCAGAACTTAATCAAAAAATCATTTTTGGGATCCCATTTCTAATGTACATATCAAATTTTACTAAAATCGGTTATGGAATAGTCAAGTTCCTAGGCGATATTCCAGGCCTTTACCCAAAAATCATTTTAGAATCCCGTTTCCATCGCACAAGTCAAATTTGTCTGAAATCAGATCTCACTTTCTTCATCTATTTTCGATTATTTGATTAATAGTCTGCGATTAATCAGACAATCGATTAATCGGTTACTTTATCCATACTTCACATAAACAAAATTAAATTTAAAAAAAGGTGAACTGACAAATCAAAAAAAAACCTAGTACACACAGTGTATTGCAGTGCGAATATTCCACACCTATAAACCGTGCATGAGGGTCAACTCGCTCCGTACGGTGTACACTGATTAGAATTGTCCGCTCCGTACCAATTATCAAACAGACCCATTAACAACGACGTTCTTCCTATCTCATCTTACAAATTGTACAGCCAATGGCCAAATTGATGTTGAAAGAATTTAAAATGCAGATTTATAGCTCACCTTATATAATAAAATCTACAAAAATTTGTTTACACTGCTAACAAAAGTTTATTTAAAAATCCTGGAAAACTTATCAAGACTTACACCACAACGAATTTTCCAAATACTTTTATGGTTTTATTGTTATCCACACAAGAAGATTGCTATATTAGTAGCCCAATATATACAAAAGCATCATTTGCATTAAAGCCATTCATTTTTAAAATGAGAGAAAGCTTTTATTCGGCTAACCAGTTTTACATTCATAGGGGTTAGACCAAATATACATTTGTGGAGTGCGTAAGCAGCATTGGATTATATATTTACATTTTTTTGCGGAGGGATCATAAGATAATTTTTTGATGATGGAAAAATGCATTAATGTATAGTGAAGCGACTAAACACTACATCGTCACACAAAGTAGGTTTCCTTGTTCCAAACCGCGACATTTTTCCCGAATTTCGGTTTATGACAGATACTGGAATCTGCCGCCTCTCATCATCACTAGTCTCCTCACCTTTACTTGTGGTTCAAAAGAAAGACAAGGACTGGTGCCCCTATGGAGACTATCGACAGCTCAACACTGTCACGATCCCTGATAGGTATCCTATTCCACACATACACAGTTTCTCGTTGAAACTCGCCGGCACCACTATTTTCTCAAAAATAGATTTGGTCCATCAGATTCCTATGGCTGCAGAGGATATTCACAAAACAGCGATTACTACCACCTTCGGGCTTTTTGAGTTTACCCTAATACCTTACCGTCTTCGCCTTACGGTCTTCGTCCTAAAAGGGCTGGATTTCATTTAGTCTTATATCGATGATATCCTCATTGTGAGTCACTCCGAGATTGGAACATAGAGAAAATCTCGAGTTACTTTTTAAACGTCACTCCGCATTTGGAATAAATATTAAAGCTTTGAAATGCATTTTCACGTAGCAATTAAACATTTTTGCCATTTCGTCGAAGGCCAAAATTTCTCTATTTTCAATAAACCATAAGCCTTTAACACCAGCAATTGCGTCAACATCAAAACGAAGTCCCCGGCAATTTACGACATCTCGAATATATTGCATAAATCATTACCGACATTCAAACCAAATGTGGTGAGCAACTGTTTATCACGTTCTGGTGAATTACCTTCACAGGAAATCAACGTCTCGTCTTTTGCAGCAACGATGTGACGAGGAATTGCAAAAATTGATTTTAGTTCGTAATCCGAAATCAAAAGTAAACTTACAATCATTGATAGTCTGCATGGCTTATCACATCCCGGCATCCGTGCCACGGAAACTGGCGTTCTGGCCAAGAATGAATTGATACAAGCAACTGGGCGAAATCTTGTATCCCATGTCAAAAATCAAAAGCTCACCGCCACACAAAATCAAAACTTGGTAAATTCTAGCTACCAAGTGGCAGGTTTCAACACATCCACATGGCCCTAGTTGGTCCACTGCCCCAATCGAATGGCTATCATTACATTCTAACGATGGTCGACCGAATTATCCGTCGGCCAGAAGCTTATACAATCCGAGAAATGACTGTCAAAACCGTAAGTAAAATCTTCTACAGTGAGTATATCTATAGATTTGGTGTTCCTCTCTATATAACGACATACCAAAGAACACAATTTGAATCAACAATGTTCACCGAGCTCATAAAGCTCTTAGATTTACATCTCATTAGGACAACAGCTTATAAGCCGAAAGCGAATGGTCTTGTCGAACGTTTTCACAGGAACTAAAAGCCGCATTAACACCTAGATGCAATACATCCCATTAGAGTTCTGACCTTCCAACAGTTTTGGAAGCAAGGCCTCAACTGCACGCCAGCAGAGCTCGTGTATGGTTGAAATATCAAGGTTCCCGGTGAGTTGTTTATCAACGATCAAAATTCGAACCCAAGCACAGATACTTCGGATTTCGAAGAACAGCTTCGTACAACAATGAGAGCCTTAGCCGACCCAACAGGATACGTACTTTACCAAAAATAAGACAGAGTTAAGGGTCCTTTGCGTTACCGTATTCTGGACCATATCCAGTGATCCGCAAATTGCTCAAATTCTTTGTTGTGGACATCAACGGAAAACCCACGACAATTGGTATCGACAGGCTTAAGCCAGCCTACGGAATTCTTGTGGTTATCCCAGTCGAAAATCATAATGTCCGCAAAACCGTGAGATTTCACTTCTAAACACTATGGTATCCGAAGCAGGACTGGAGTGATGTAGCGGCTAAACACTACATAAATATACATACAAGTATTTTATATCGCGCCGCTTAATCGAGATAATGATCGTTGCTGAATATAAATATTTCGCACACTCTTTAAATATATCAACAATATAGATTGTCGATAAATATTGCGACAACTGAAGGCAACCAAAATATTTTAATATAAAAATCGTCCGCAATCTATAATCGAGTCAGTCAAATTTCAAAATTAATACAAAATCAATCGGGACTCTAATAAGTGCAAATTTACGTAATAAATTTTAAATACAAAATTAAAAATAAAATCTAACTAAAATTGAATTCAATGAAATCTAAACTAAATAAATACAAAATAAATATAAACGTAAACTAGAATCAAATAAATAAATATTGTGAATTAAAAACTAATTAAAGATAATTGTGTGATTAATTTTGCTACCCGAAATCCTACTATAATAGCTGATTTACGATTCAGCGTACATCCTTGGACTGAAGATAATATTACCGCAGTAATCATCGCCATCGACAATAATTCTAGTGCTTTTACTAGGATGAAAATTTGATCAATTTTTCAATTATAATATGCGTTAAAATTTTGAAGAAGTCATCTTCAGAATTTGTACTCTATGTTGAGCATAAAATTCACGAGCTCCTAGTGCTCACGATTTTCATAAATAATAAAATACAACATGTGCGCTGCTTAAAGGCATCTGTATATAGCGTAGCGATTGCTCAAATTATCTATATAGGGCAAACCGGAAGATCATTGAAAACCTTCGTCAATATATTACGAATTAACGATTGCATCTTAAAAATAGAAGAAACGAAAATATTTGGACAAACAAAATCGATTCTAATTCCATGATGTTTCGTTTCCAAATAAGTACAAAACCAATGACCGGTAGAATGTGAAAAATTAATTTCCTGTATACCAACAAATAATTATTTGTTTTTCCTCACTAATACATGTACGTAATACCTATAACACAAACCAAAATTTAATAAACTAAAGAGAACGTAAAAAATCGATCAATTGAACAAAACAAATATTCCAATTAAATTCATGCTGAGAGAGAAATTGTTGGTTATTTTTGGCTTCGGTTCGAAAATCCATAAATTTTATGGTAATTTCCTAAACGAAATATGAAAATTGATTTCTTATCAACACCATTGATTAGGTTGAACTCGCATTATTTAATGTTTATATTGTATGTAGTAAAATCTTTGCTTTATTCTTATTATTTTTAATTTTAATTGTTTCAGTTTTAACAATTGAGAAATTCTAAAAAAAAAAAAAATGATCACGCTTTTTAATTATTTTGTATACTCGTTTGTAACATCAAATTTTGATGTTTGAATTTCTTTGAGATCATGACAATATGTAAACAATATAATGCGGGTAGAATTTTGTCGCCTGGTTTGTTAAGCAGGAATGTTGTATATTTTCATACCTATCGTTAAATTTCTTTTTTTTTTTTGTAAAGCTCTTACATTCTGGAATAAGCTTTCAGTGCTCTGTTGTTTATGTAGTTGTAAATAATCAAAATTTTGGGTTTGTATTGCAACGAAATGGCCCGCGCTACAAATATTTCTGTTCACTGCAATTAGCTGTTTATCAATGAGATTTTGTTTGGGTATATCTTATAGACAAAATGTGCTCCGCTAATATAATGTTATGTTGTTATGAGATAAAACAGATTTCGGTATTTTTTTTGTATACAGATTTTGTTGTTTTGGTTCTTATTTTGATGTTTAAATTTAGAATATAAATTCATGTTTTATTATTTAAATGATATTTACGCAATCGGTTTGTTTGCCCGAACCTGTAACTAACCTTTGTTCGATGATGATAAAGTATTTAAAAAAATTAACATTTGAGATATTTCCGATACCAAGTGGTAGTGGTGAGCAAGCGGACAAATTTGTTTATGTTAAACCCAAAATTCTCGTGATCTATATAAAGCTTATAAATGCAAATGTGGCGATAAACAATTTGCAACCACCTAATTTCTAAATTTATTTATTTTGTTACTCAAGAATAATAATAATAATAATAGTACTGGTGGTTATTTGATAACCAGTCTTAATTCGATCGTACTTGTTGTACCATTTTGTCAAAAATCTCCGAATGCTTAACACTGTCAAAATACATACATAGCGACATATACAAGATATTTCAAGACACTACTTCAACTCGCCAACCTAGTAAGGCAATTTCTGGACTTGGTGTCAACAACATAATTCACTTATCACTTGGGGAACACGTTTAAAAGTAACCCGACATTTTGTTCAGAACATTTTGGGAACTTGTTCGAGCAAGCTCTATACAATGATTAAGATCGTAGTAAGCAACTGCATATCGATTTTATGATAGAATATTCTTTGACACTGAACCACATGAGAAAACTATAGGGCTTTGTCTATCTAAAATTTGGCGTAGACCGCTTATCTATTACGAGTTATTATCACTTGTGGTATTCCCTCGGGTTGTACAAATTCGACATGATCCATTGTCAACTGGGGGGGATTGAAGTCCCACGAGATATGAGTACTTAGAAAATATAATGGCTGGTGCAGACACTTTAAGCGATGCAGCTACAAAACAATTGTTTTGTAACATAATAATTCAATGTGGATGGTGTGGGAATTTTCGCAATAGTTTCCAGTACTTCCAAATTAACTATAGTTGTGTCTTTTTAGAGAAGAAAGAATTAAAGCTGGGTTAAAGTAATACTCCACGCCCTATAAAGGGCATCCAAAGAGATGTCCACCAATAAAATTTGCATTGTCGCGCTTTACTAGTCAAAACATTAGTATGTCAAATGTAATCATCAGCTACTGGGCGGTCTCTCTATATGTAGAGTATTACAATCAGGACGATTCTCTAAATGATAAAAAACCAAATAAGAAAGACTGTATCAAGTTTCTCACTCTACTTTGACGGTTTGTAGCTCGAAGGGATGTTTGTCATTAAGCCTATTTTCGTAATGGTACCAATTTCGTTTTTCTGCCAGACAATTGTTTAGCTAACGTTTTAATCCTCCAACATAACCTTAAAATGAGTAATTGTTATAACTACACTAACAAATGATAAAGTTCAAATCAAAGTTTAAATCAAGTTTATATCATATGTATTTGGGATTTAAAGTTGCTATACGTAGCATAAATTTACCAGTGAATAAATTGGCGATTGACAATCCCCTACATGTTTGTTCTACATGTAGGATGAGATAATCGATAACGGGTAGTAGCCGTCGAAACTTAAGAGGAACTGGATTCTGGTTGTCAGATGCATTTATTGTTTCATTTTGTCTCCAAACTTTCGCGATCCATAAATAAAAAATCTGACTGACCAATGTTGATTCGCGAGCCTTATGTTTAACAATAGCGATTTTAGATAATTGACATTTGAACTCTATCAATATGCTGAATGCAATTTTAGTACAAATTACGGCTGGAATTTTTGATGTAATCTGGGAGATAGCTAACTTTTCGCTTAATAGGTTTTATCATAGTTCAATAACATATTATTAGCTCACAGTTGTTATGTATGTCAATTCAAACATGTCAAATAAGCAAGAACCAAATGACGAGGTCTCTGTCTGAAACGCAAATTTTAGGCTGATAAATCTTTTAAAAGTGTTAACTTCAATGCATATTGAACGGCCGCGGTGTTGCAATATTATCAGGCTCTGTAAACTCCAGACTTCCCTAAAGATAATCCAGCAAGGCTGAAGAACATCAAAATTGGTCTTCCATTCAAATTAATTTTTCTGAGTGACCTGAACCTAACTTTTTAAATTTATGACAATTGACAAAATATGTGCGTGTATCTTAGTAAAAGTACAACGCCACACATAAAAAAACCTTACAACAACTAGTACACTATAAAAGAAATATTAACAAACAAAATCATATAGAAAAAATTTGCCTCCCGACCTCTGTATTTTCCATCATATTATTTGTACTTAGGGAAATTGTGTGTACCAAACATAATATTTGCTCAACCCGTCAAGAGTTGGCTCCCGAACTCGCAAAAAGGTTGATAACATCAATAATGTTATCCAAAATTTAGATCAAAGTGTGCATAGTGGCAATAGTTTGAAATCTTAAAAATCCGTTTTGGGAAAGCATATTGAAGAGTAGGATTCTGACATTGATCGCGAGACGCCAGACATCACAAAATTGTATAACTTTATCTATATAACTTACTAGAACAACTTGATAACAAGAAGTCTGAAAGATCATTTTGTAGTCAGGACAAAACAATCATTCCAGGTAATCAGTTAACGACCTCAACCATTATTTTATTATAGATGCTATTATTGAAGAGCAAACCGTTCAATTTGATAACACCAAGATTACAACTAACAAGTTTCTAATTCCCCTGGTATTTCATAAATCAAATCCAAAGCAAAAATCAAATCCACACCGAACAGCATAAACGTGGTATGACATTTCAAGATCTGTATCACCATCCGACCTAAATATGATTTGCGAAAATACAATCCAACAAAATATTATACAATCACAGTCTTCGGTAAATGAACCAAACGTGATTCTAAAACCAATCAAACCGCCATCGTGATTTGACGGAAATCCTCTCATCTGGTTGACTTGCAAAGAGATGTTCATCTCTGTAATATACAATAGAACAGATTTAAATGACGTTGTGAAACTCAGTTACGTTATAAAACATTGGGATATCAAAAGCATCATTGGGCTTAGGCCACGTAACATACGATAATAATTGTAAGAATACGATAATAATTATATTTTAGTTGACAGTATTGCAATAAGGACCATCATCTGCTTTGAGAAACTTATTGAACGCTTGCCAACTTCATGTGAGTACAATGAATACTTTGAATTTCATTGTAAACTCAATTAGTGAAATGATGCTTATAAAAAGCAGATTAGATTCAGCTATTCGTAAGCTATTCGTTTATCCAGCGCAGATATCAAATCTCGAAATTCGATCATGGGCTGGGAATGTCCTCAGGTTTTAATATTTTATTTTACTCATTTTGCTCTATTGGGCGATCTAAATATCTCTCATATTGAGGCTACAGGACTATGAGAAGGGAATACTAACAGCTTACTCTTGACATAAATTTATCGAAATGGTTCAGTGGCAACTTGCCGAAAATCGAAAATGGGCTGGGAATACCCTTAGGTATGAACATTGTATTTCACTCACTCTGCTGTTATGACCGAACTGAAAATCACTCGGATCAAGGCTGTAGGAATTTGAGATGGACGTACTAATAGATTTGTCCTGACAAGAATTAGGCGAAATCGTTCAGTGACAACTTGTCGAAAATCGCAAATGGGCTGGTAATATGCTAAGGTTTCAACATTTTATTTCACTCGTTCTGATGTATTGACCGAAATTTGACTCATTTTGCTCTATTGGGCGAACCAAACATCTCTCGGATTGAGGCTACAGGACTATGAGAAGGGAATACTAACAGATTACTCTTGACATAAATTTATCGAAATGGTTCAGTGCCAACTTGTCGAAAGTCGCAAATGGGCTGCGAATACGCTTAGGTTTCAACATTATATTTCACTCACTCTGCTGTAATGGCCGAACTAAAAATCTCTCGGATCAAGGCTGTAGTATTTTGAGAGGGACGTACTAACAGATTTGTCCTGACAAGAATTAGGCGAAATCGTTTAGTGACAACTTGTCGAAAGTCGCAAATGGGCTGGTAATATGCTAAGGTTTCAACATTTTATTTCACTCGTTCTAGTGTATTGACCGAAATTTGACTCGTTTTGTTCTATTGGGCGAACCAAACATCTTTCGGATTGAGGCTACAGGACAATGAGAAGGGAATACTAACAGATTACTCTTGACATAAATTTATCGAAATGGTTCAGTGACAACTTGTCGAAAGTCGCAAATGGGCTGGGAATATGTTAAGTTTCAACATTTTATTTCACTCGTTCAACTGTATTGACCGAAATAACAATCTCTCGGATTGATGCTAGAGGGTTTCGTGTTGGGCATACAAAAACGGCTTACTTCTGACGAGAATTAATTGAAATCGTTTAGGTTTATGTTGGGATTATTCTAAGGTTTTAACATTTTATTTCACTCACTGTGCTGTAATGGTCGAACTAAAAATCTTTTCGATAGAGGCTGTAAATTTTTGAGTTTGGCATACTAACGACGTTGCTGCTCCGTGATACATTCTTGGACCATCTCGCCCAAAAATCTTGTTGCGATTTTTGTAATTTCCGCCAAGCAGACAACCGGTTTACTGGTATCTCCGCTAATAATGTTTCATAGGGTGTAATAATCGGTTGGCCAGTCAGAAAATGACCCGGTGGTAATGTCGATAAATCTGTTGGATCATTACTTATCGGTGTCAATGGCCTTGAATTCAAACATGCCACAATCCTCGCCAACAACGTAGCCAACTCCTCAAATGTATACAACTGCGCTCCGCCTATCCTTCTCAGATGATGCTTGACCGATTTGACGGCTGCTTCCCATAGACCACCTTGGTGCGGTGCATTTGGTGCATTATAGTGCCATTGGATAGAATGGGTCTGGAGACAACTCATCACCGTCAAGTCCTTCCATAACTCGCCCGCTTCACGAAGAATACGGTCAGCTCCAATGAAATTACTTCCATTATCACTATACATATGATGAACCGAGCCGGCTCGCAAATTCACAAACCGGGTCAATGCGGCAATGAATGAATTGGCAACCAATCCGCCAACTAACTCCAAATGAACAGCTTTGTAAACCATACAAACAAACATTGCAATGTGACCCTTTACGTTTACGTTACGACTTTGTTCTAACTGTATTGGGCCTACTTCTGACAAAAATTAGTAGTAATCGTTCTGCGACAATTTGTCGAAACTCGATCATAGACTGTGAATACTTTAAGGCCTGTACTTTTAAACAGCGATAAATCGGTTACTTTTTGTAATTTTAATCGAAGTTAAAATCGGCGATATTCGATAACGATTTTCGAACTAATATCTGCTTGCTGGGACATTTGTCAAATTTTTGTTTGTTTTTCCTCTCAATATTTTTTGTTTTCTATTTATTGTCAATATAATATCGTGATTTGTAACATTCCTGTGCAAGGAAAAATTAAGATGGGAAGCGATCGGTGCACGTAAGTTTTGTTTAACAGTGCACACATTGTTTAAATGTTATTATTTTACAGATCATAAAATATAAATGGAAAGGATAGACTCCTTTTAATGGAATTTGTGGAGAAGCAGAAATATATATTGTTTGTAAAATGACTAATTCAATTTTTAATAAAAAAAAAATGGAAACTTGGGGGCAGTACGTATAGTATATATGTAAGTCGCGGCGCGTTGGTGCGGACTAAAATACACAGCAACTTAAATTTTCCTACAACAATTTAAAGGGAAAGGTACGCAAAGTTGTGGCAGCCAAACGTTTGGAGAGGTTTAAAACGGGAGGCAGTCTTTGCTCGAAAAAAGTTAAGGAAGACCCATAATTTTGTGCACTGTGGGAAACAGTATCACCCCAATCCGTAATCCATACGACTCCAGCGCTAATCTTTTTGGTGATACGGTATATTATATACATACTAATAAATTCAATTTTAAAATTCAATTTTAAGAAGAGTTGAATGGTAGTAGTGAAGTATCTGCACAAAAAACGTTGATGGCGACTCAGCCAACTGCTGTCCCATCCACACCTGATACCCAATGCAGTGTTCACGATAAATGTCCATCAACGCGAAAACGCTCTATGCCACGAAAAAAATCGAGTTCGAAGGTGAAAAGAAATTAAGAGAGGCTCAGATTCTGAATCTGAGTGCTTCAGTTCTGAATAAAGTTTAATGCCATTAAATATTATTTTATTGTAAATACTCATATTATGAATTTATTTTCTGATTTTTTTTTTTAAATAATATGTCAAATGAAAATATGTGGTCCATGAAATAAAATTAATGAAAATTAGTTAA
Source organism: Tipula vernalis (assembly GCA_958295665.1). Lineage (NCBI taxonomy): Eukaryota > Metazoa > Arthropoda > Insecta > Diptera > Tipulidae > Tipula > Tipula vernalis. Next base: position 321,101,537 of record OY282560.1, on the reverse strand, counting down.
TTGCCACAATAATTGTTAAAGTGTTTTGTATGTACAATTGTAACTCTAAGTAAAAAATTGTTTAATTAAATACAAATTATGAAGAAAATAAAAGCAATTTTTTTACTTATTGCTAGAACTGGAAACGTTCTCCTCCACTGCTCGAAAGTACTTTCTATTAAACACCTAGTTGACGATAGGATTTTTGTAAAGCGTTATTAAATAAGGTTTGCATTCATTCCAGAATCGCCAATCAACAACACACTGCTGAATTGGTTTTGCTCAAATCAAGCCTTTATTTGTGAAAAATTAAATATTGTCTGGTCATGTGAACATCCAAACCACCTAAACAAGGAGACGAAAATTGTCTTAAAATACAAATGAATTAAATAAATTGAAACTTAATTACCTTGCAACAATATCGAGAAATTTACCATCAGCATCACATATTGCTTGTGTATTAATCGAAAAATATCCTTTTCGATTACGATACAATTCTGCATCGTCTCCACCAGGAGATTTGATTGGTATATGAATACCATGAATGCACCTAATACTGTGAGTTATTCCCCTATTTCCTCCTCGCTTTGTTATACAAATTTTCCTGTGTTTCGTTATCTTCCTCGCCCACAGGAAGCTTTATAAAATCTTTTTTTTTTCGAGCAAAAGCTCTTTAAACTCTATGAATTATATCAAAACAACCTTGATTATACCAAAGCCAACTTAATAAATAAAGCCTCCATGTTGACGATATTTTTTTAAAAGCTTTTTTTAAGGTATCAAAAAATCCAAAAGAAAATGTTTATTCCATAGTTTTTATATGGAGAGATATGACCTCAGTTTATTCAAAATATATTAATGAAAATTGACTCGAAATTAATTTTATTTTGATTCTATTGAAACTATAAACTTTATTTTCCACCTGACTTGGACGATTTTTTCGTGAGCTTTTCCAATTTACGGTAATAATGATAACAAAATAAGGTATTTTATATCTGAAAAAGCTTAAAAATAGAGTACATGCATGTAAAAAAGAGATATAAATATAAAGGAAAAGGCGCAACGTTTACAATAATAAACATGACAAACAATATAGAAACAAGGTAAACATAAGAGAAATGAAGCAAATACATAATATGAAGCATATTATCAGATGACAGCAAATAAAAAGCAAAGCCTACTTAATAAATAATTTTTTTTAAGAATTTAATTTGTCTGTCTGTAATCAGTTAAATATATTAATTGTTCATGGCAATCCCAATATTTTCGATTTGGTAAATCAAAAAAATACAGAGGCCAATCGCTCATAATATATCTACTGGGAGGGTTCTCATTTTTGCAGAGTGGAACATTGGTATAACTCTTTGGGCCTTCAGCCAAAATTACGGGGAGGGGGGAAGATATTTCTACTTTTTTTCAGTAGATATATTATGAGCGATTGGCCTCTGTATTTTTCTGATTTACCAAATCGAAAATATTGGGATTGCCATGAACAATTAATATATTTGTCTATAAAAAATGCCGAAAAATCAACTGATTACAGACAGACAAATTAAATTCTTAAAAAAAATTATTTATTAAGTAGGCTTTGCTTTTTATTTGCTGTCATCTGATAATATGCTTCATATTATGTATTTGCTTCATTCTCTTATGTTTACCTTGTTTCTATATTGTTTGTCATGTTTATTATTGTAAACGTCGCGCCTTTTCCTTTATATTTATATCTCTTTTTTACATGCATGTACTCTATTTTTAAGCTTTTTCAGATATAAAATACCTTATTTTGTTATCATTATTACCGTAAATTGGAAAAGCTCACGAAAAAATCGTCCAAGTCAGGTGGAAAATAAAGTTTATAGTTTCAATAGAATCAAAATAAAATTAATTTCGAGTCAATTTTCATTAATATATTTTGAATAAACTGAGGTCATATCTCTCCATATAAATACTATGAAATAAACATTTTCTTTTGGATTTTTTGATACCTTAAAAAAAGCTTGTTTTCATCATGGAGGCTTTATTTATTAAGTAGGCTTTGATTATACAAAGCCATAGTCAAAAAAACGAAGCTTTTATAAGGGAATTAGAAACGAGGAAAAAAACCAACTTTTCATAGTAAAATAATGGGAAATGACATTTATTCCTATGACAAATTTTTAAATGAAAACTTTACAAATTCTTAATTATGATTTCTGAAATACTTTCATAAATGTTTGAATCTCAACATATATGAATGTCGTTTAAGTAAATCGTTTTTATTTTCTTGTAATAATTGATTTATTTAAATCAACATTTAATAAAAATTGCTTAACAACAGCATTCTGGTCATATTGAAAAAAAAAAAAAAAAAAAAAAAGCTTACTACAATTCGTTGTTCATTAAGTCAATATACATTACATAGATGGCAGTAATAGCCGTAAAATTTGGGAAAATCGTACCAAAAATTTCCACCTGGGGAAATTTACAGTTCAAAAATTGTAGGAAAAACAAAACAAAGTCACAAAATGTTAGGAACGTGTGATAATTTTGAGATTAAATAATTTTTTTTTCGTAGTTTTCTGTAAACATTTTAGACATCTGACGTACACTAGTTAAACTAAAGATAAATTAAGCAAGTAATATTTCAATTCGTCAGAGCCAACTTTGATGTATTTTCCAAAATGAAAGTTCGAAAAAATATATTTTAGAAGTAATTTAATTTTAATATTTCTGCAATTAATGTTTACTTAATGCCAATATCGCCTTCTTGTATATTGTTGTTAAAGATCTGTAGAAAACTTTTATATAAACTTTTTATAATATTTCTGCTATCTTCATTGAAAAATTTGAAGCTAAAAACACCATTTTTACTATGGATTCCTATGGAAATCAGTGAAAAGTTATACCACTAAAAAAGCTTCTAAAAAATACGTCATCTTGATTATGGCTCTATACTCTAGAAGGCTCTGATTATATTCCCAACTGCATCTCTGGCTTACCACTAGTAAATCAACAATCACAATTTGAAATGATCCTGTAGCATAATACCTCAAACATAACAAAATTTGTTGAATTGTAGTGAGAGGTTATCTACGAAATCCCTACGAATAATGAGCAAATAATGAACACCTACTTTAGAAAACCGGAATCGGCGCCGAAACTCTTCCTCGTCGCAAAACTCCGTATCTATCCTATCGTGAAATATTTTAGGATGTTTAAATTATGGATTAATTATTATCTCGTAATCTGATTCACCAGACTCTGATGATGGAGACGAAGATTCACAATTTTCTATTTATAATTTAAATTGTCAAATATTAATTTAAATAATTGAAATTTCTAATTCACTATGTATTTTTCATATATACCATATAATGATTCGTTCTGATATTTCGACCGAACTAAAAATCTCTCGGATTGAGGTTATAGGTTTTAGATAGGCATACTAACAGATTATTCCTTGTGAGAATTGGTTGGAAACGTTTCGCTTGTCGAAAATCGATCGTGGTTTGGAATTATTCTAAGATTTTAACATTTTATTTAACTCACTCTGCTGTAATGGCGGAACTAAAAATCTCTCAGATCGAAGCTATAAGATTTTGAGATAGGCATACAAACAGCTTAATCCTGACATGAATTTATCGAAATGGTAAAGTGACACTTGTCGAAAATCGAAAATGGGCTGGGAATACTTTTTGAAGATTTTATTTGACTCACTCTGCTGTAATATCGCCGAACTAAAAATCTCTCGGATCAAGTTTATAGAATTCTGTGAAAGGCATACTACTAACAGCTTACTCCTGATAAGAAAAGCTTACACATTTTATTTCAATCGTTCTGGTAGAATAATCCCAGCTTATGATCGATTTCAATCCGAGAGATTTTTAGTTCGTTCAATTTAGGCGTATTGTTTAGAAGCACGTATATAGATTCTATTTTATTCATGTACGATGTGCTAACTTGTTTCAAGGGTATAATTGTTTAATTTTTCTAGTGTTGCCGGATTAAATTTTTTACTCTTCTGGTATAAAAAGCCTAGAATAACTTCACATACATGGTGGTATCCATATATTAGCTAGTACCGTATCCTATCTGGATATATAAGTTAATTATTTATTATTTAATTTATATAAAAAAAAATCAATTTCTGATTTTTTTCTTTTCTTTATTTTTTTATTTATTTATTTATAATCAATTTATTTAATTTATAACACTTTTAATAACCTAAACATCTAACTTAAACTAATTTTGGATTACAACTGATTTCTTAATGTAATTAAATTAATAACTAGCAACTGCACTTAAAAGGATGTGCTGAGTTGCAATAATATAAAATGGAACGCGCGATGGTTGTTATCTCTAGACAGAGGAATATGATCCCTCGCATAAATGTGGGAACCATGAAGTTTGATGTGTTAACTCTTCCCCTCTTAAATTCAAATGTCCCATTTGACCTTTAGAAGAATGGCGTTTCGTAAAATTTTCTTCTGGGAGGAACTGTACCTGCTACCTTGGAAAAATCGGTGATTGTATGTTGTTGAACGTCATCGTTTCTTGTAGCTTCTTTTGCATGTTGATGGTTTACTTCGTCTAATACTTCGTGATTGATAGAATTGGTAATTCGCAATGTTCTCTTTCTTTTTAATATGGTGACAATAATGAGTATCGTGATGATAATGCTTATAGAAGATAAGCTGATGCCCATGGAAAGCTGGAGAAATGTTTCTTGTTGAAGGAGTTCAATCGTTTTCGTGTTAATAATATTTAGATCTTTCATCAACTGTATTGATAGTATTTCCCTATATTCATCTTCTTTAGGTGTAGGTTGTAGGATTGCTGGAAGCGCTTGAACTGTTGATTTTTCGTTAGCAATGTATTTCAGGTTACCAATGCTCTACAAACCTTGAACCCAAAATTGGGCAAGCAGCAAACACCAACAATTAATTCACATTGTTCAATCCAACCTGAAAAATAAGCAAACCTGGAAATAAATAACATGCATACATATAGTTTTCTCAGCGGATTTGATCAACGCCTCATCCAGTAACAGCCGCTGAAACATAATTTAGTATTCTAATTATTAACTTATAGGAAATAGTTAAAATCATTTATACTAACTAATATTACTACTCATATTGTATTCCATAAGTTTTTTTCCATATAAGTTGTTCACTGTAATTATATTTTTTCAATGTAACTTTGACATCCGATCATAACCTTAAAAAGAGAAGAGAACACAAAGAATCGTTTGATCACAATTAAATTATTATTTATACTTATCTGAAATAATTTGTCCATCAGATGCTCCTTTGTTTTTTCTTATCATTTGTTAGCTGGAAATGAAAAATTGTATTTAGTTTAAATTTGTATTGTATCTAGTCGTTTAAACTTACCACCACCAAATTGCAAATTAATTTGTTTACTTTGTTTTGACATTTACAATTTTAATACAAGCCGTAAAATATTATATTAGGTATGATGTTACATTTCCAAGAAAATTTGTACTAAAATTGTATGTTGCTCAATTAAGTTTATAATATCTATTAACAGATGACTCTTTATATAATTAGGAATTTTCCATAAATAATTTTTTTGTATAAATTTTTTTTCTGGAAGCAGGTAGTACGTTCTTGACCTTTGTGAAATAACATAACCAAATAAAATCGTAAATTAAATAAATTAAATTTGTATTTGAAACTGGAGAACTCACCCGAGAAAAGAAAATATTGTGAGCAGCCACATCAGGAACGAGGAGCATATATTACATTAAAATTTCCTGCGAGTTTATTGCTCACCAAGTGGTACTGTCTTGTACAGGAAAATTTTACTAGGTATGTCCCATTCAGCTTGCTTCTGCATTTCGTTGTTAATAAGAATTTCCCCATCGTATTGATTTAGTAAGATGACCGATACCTCTTCGATGTCTAGTATGTGTTGGCTATTAGTTTGGTTGCATTTTGACGGACGACTATTGAGCAAGTTTGGCAGGCATGAGGTGTTACTTATATCTAATACATTTTTTTGGTTACAGATTGATAATGAATTGATTGTCTTACAATTATTAGTAATGCTATAAACTTTGTCATGGTTTCTAAAGATATGTTCATATTCGATCTCAATGACCTTTTGATTTTTCTTGACCGCTTTTAATAATAATCTATCGTAAAGTTCAATGGTTGTTAGAGGAATGTAAATAATGTAAAGGAGACATAATTTATCTAGCATCTGTATTTTAGCGTAAATAGCGCGTGTCGCGTATCTGTAATTGGAATAACGTTACGATTTAATGTTACTTTTATGTACTAATCTTCCTGACTCAGTTATTACAGTAGTATTTTGGTTTTCTTTAACTATTTCTTGTTTATATCTAGCTGTTAGTTTTGACCCTAATCTAATGTTTTTTCTTACGTAAATAGATTGTCCTGGTTGGTACTCTTTTATCGGTTTCCGTTTCTTGTTATGGTACGCTATGTCCTGTTCTTGTTTTTGTACTAACCTTTCTATACTGTTGAGGCGTACTTGCTCAAATTCTTCTGGAGAAATGTTTGGACTTCGTCCGAAAAATAGCTCTACAGGTTTTCTCTTGGTAGTCGAGTGTATCGAGTGATTATATTCGTTTACCGCTCTTTCGAGTAATTCTACGAATGATCGTTCGATTCCATCTGTCTTGAGGCATCTCATGATTTCTGAAAGAGTGGAGTGGAATCTCTCAATTTGGCCATTCACTTCGCTCTTGTAGGGAGGGACCTTGAATACTTTAATTTTTAGAGAATCTTCCATCATGGATGTGAATTGTACTTGAACTAAGTGATGGTTCGTTGTCGAGTACGACAACTTCGGGTACACTAAAGGAAAATAAAATATCTCTGATTGGTTGTTTATGATCCTCTATTGCCCTGGATCTGATTGGCTTACAAGTAGCAAATTTTGTTAATTTGTCTATGGCTGGTTCTCAGTGGAGTAGATATCTATGTGAATAGTATGTCCCGGATAGTTGGGAATAGGTGTGGAAGTAATTTCTTGTTTCTTCGGGTGCCTATCATATTTACTTTCTTTACAAGTGGCACACTGTTTTACCAGAAATTTTATCTTCTTGCTCATCCTTGGAAAATAGTAGTTTTGGATGATTTATTCCCTATTTTCTTCGGCATTACGATGAGCTCTTCTATGTGTTGTAAGAATTTTATCGTCTTGCTCCTCTTCACTTATGATGTCTGTTACTATTCTACGAGTGTAGCGTTATTTTGTAATTTCTAAAGTGTATTGGATACACTTCTTGAATTATTCCCATAATTCTCTCAGTTGTATTTAGACCAGTTATTGTGTTGGGGTTTAAGTATCTCTTAAATATATTTATTATATCAGCGGAAGTGAAATTTGGTTTGGTTATAGTGTGTCGTACATAATTTGGAAAAGGGGTTTGAATCTGATACGAGTCTTCTTCGTCTATTTTTACTATTAGTTGATTTTGGAAAACCTTAATAGGAGTTTCAATTGTAGGGATTAGATCGTGTGCGGAACTTTCGTCGCTATGTTGCGTTGAGGTCATTGTATTCGTTTCAGTCGGGATTGTCACTCTTGAGAGAGCATCCGCTACTACATTCGTTCTTCCTGGCTTGTATTTAAGTTCAAAATTATACTCTTCTAATATAGCCTTTCACCTCTTCATCTAAGAGTTATTATTCTTATTACTGAGGGCGAATGTCAAAGGCTGATGATCCGTAAAAATTTCTACTTTCTTACTTCCGTAAAGGAAATTCCTTAGTGTGGTTTAGGACCAAATAATTGCCAGCATTTCTTTTTCGTTGGCTGCATAGTTTTCCTCTGTTTTGTCTAGGGTCCTAAGTTGGAATCATCTGTGGTCAGTTGGAATTTATTATGAAAATCAGGGAACGATAATATGACCTCGTTTGAAATGAGGGAACTTTTAATTTTATTGAATGCGCAAATTTGTTCATTAGTGAAACTCACTTGTTTAGTTCTTGAAGCAGTTTTGGACACATGTCCATCTTCCCCTCTTAAGAGTGAAGTCAGGGGTTTCGCTAGTTTGGCGTAATCCTTGATGAAACGGCGGTAAAAATCCAGCCATTCCTAGAAAGAATATAAGTTCTTTCACTGTCTTTGGTGTAGGGGATTCCGTTATGGCCTTCACCTTTTTCTTGTTTGTTTTAATTCCGTCTTTGGTGATGATGAAGCCTAGAAACTCAACTTCATCTCGTAGGAATTCACACTTGTCTAGTTGAATTTTAAGGTTAGCCTTTTCCAGAACATTCAAGATTACCTTTATGTTCTCGAAATGTTCCTTTTCGTTTTTCCCAAATATGACTATGTCATCAATATAGACATAGCAGCGTTTTCCTATATGTTCGCGCAGGATATCATCCAGGGCGCGTTGAAAAATAGATGGCGCATTTTTCAGGCCGAAGGGAAGTCGGGTAAATTCGTATTTACCGTAATTGACCTAAAAAGCTGTTTTCTCGATGTCTGACTCTCTGAGTGGAATTTGATGGAAGCCGCTCTTTAATTCTATTATGGTGAATAATTTATTTTCACCGAGGTTTGACAAGATCTCATTTATCTCCGGAATTGGGTATTTATCCGAGATTGTTATCGCATTTAATTTACGGTAATCGATAACCATCCTATATTTTTTCTCTCCCGACGCGTCCTCTTTTTTTCGTACGACCCAAACCGGGGAGTTATATGGTGATTTAGATGGCCTAATTACTCCGTCTGTCAATAACTGATCGATTTGTTTTTCTACTTCGTCTTTAAGACATACAGGGTAAGGATGGGGTCTAGAGTAAACTGGTTCTGTGCTATTGGTTCTAATTTCTCCCTTTACTGTTGTGGTAAACGTTAATTTCTCTTCTGGGTCGGCGAATAAATTAGGGTTGTCGCCTATAATTTTGTCTAAAATCCCTTTTTGTATCGGGTTGAGATGTGATACTCTTAAATTTATATTGTTCACAGAATCCGATATATGCTGTTTAAGTGGAATCCTGATATTGGGATAAATAATCATAAGTCCTCTACTTGTATGAATGGTGGCATTGAGTTCTCTTAGGCTATCGTTACCAATTATGCCTCCAAATGATTTGAGGCTGGGCAGAATGAAAAATTTTAGTTTTCTATCCGGACCAAAAAGGTCAATCATAGCATGATGGGTGATTTTTATGCTCCTTGCTACTGAGTTTGCTATAAATGGTTTTTCATTTAAGATGGGATTACGAACGTATTGAGGTTGTATGTAATTTTTGTTTGACCCTGTATCTATTAAGAATTTGACAATTTTGCCGCTCTTCGCTTGGTGTTCTAAGTAAGGGAGCGAAGAGCTTTTTAATCTAAAAAATTAATATCGTCTAATTGTTCTGGCATCTCGTGATCGTCATAACTTTCCATGGTATTGTCTTCGTTCGGTTCAGGTATAGCTTCTGAGTTGGTGTATTCGACGAGGGTTTGTTCTTGCTGTGAGTCGTATTCAGCCAATTCCTCTTGATACTGTTGTAAGGCTGGGTCTTCTACGAACTGTTCGTAGTGGTATACTCTTTGCGCTTTGTTTGGGGGATGATTTTGTTGTGATGAATTAAATAAAGGTCTTTTCATAGGGTGTTGGTTGTTTTGAGGCCGATTCATGTAATTCACATTTTTTGATTGACCGCTACCGTTTATTGACATTGGTGTTGGTTTTAGTAATGGTTTAGGTGGATATCCTGATGGGTAATTTGGATATTTGAATTGCGGTCTAAAGGGTTGTTGTGCTAATCTTGGGAAATTTGGGTTTGGATACCCAAATTGATATTGATTAGGTTGGAATATATTTTTTCGTTCGAAAGAATTTTGTGGGTTATGTAGAAGATGTGGATAGAATGGTTGTGGTCCATTAGATATCGCAATGTGGTTCTTGCGGTGGAAAGGAGATAGCGGAACTGGTGGTTTCCGTTGACTGTTTTGAGCACCATTGTTTGCATATTGCGCTCGATAATCCATATTTTGCAGCTTTAAGCATAAGTGTAATGCTTGGGGTAGGTCTGATGGCTCTCTGATACTGAGCAATCGCGGTAGATCTCCTTTTAGACCCCTAATGAACGTATCAAGTGCCTTATCTCTATAACTTTCCGTTAAATTGGTTAATGATTCTTGTCCCATGTCCATGCAGGACAATTTATTTAATATCAACGATAAGTGTTGGTAAACCCTTTGATAAAATTCGGGGATTGTTTGGCTACCTTGTATCAGCGTCATCATTTGGTACTCAAGTGTACCCAGATTCTGCTTATCTGCATAATGCAGAGTTAGACATTTGGCGATTTTCTGCCAATTGAGTGGACTGTTGTAGGATTCTAAAGCTACATCGGCATGGCCTACTATTTTATTTCTAATTACGTTTAAAATACCATAATACTTTGGCGTGCCTATTAGATGTTCATAGATCCGTAAAACCCTGTCTACGCTTTTTTTGCACGAGCTAAATTCTCCCGGTTGTCCTGAGAAATCGCGGATACACTTTACAATGTCGGGGATTTTATCTAGGTCTGTGAGGTTCGCCCTATATTGGTCGTCTATCGTTTGGTCTGTGTCGTTCCTATGATTATTGAGCTTTTGATTTTGGTCGATTATAATTGCTGTTACAATATCTGTTAGTTGTTCGAGATCGAATGGTTTAGAAGTTTTGCGGTCTGTTGAATTTTGAGATTTTAAATCGTTAGTCATTTTTGTAATGAGGAAGAAAATTTGCTATTATTTCAATTTTACACAGTTTGTACTAGAATTTTTGTTCGACCGAGATAGATTCCTGTAAGAACTATTGACTTTACGAGATAGTTTTACAAATGTAATTTTCAATGAATGTACTATTATAGTAATATAGTAATATAATGTAATATAATGTAATATAAAACTTTGATTGTATTTGAATAATTTCAAGATTAATTACTTTGATTTAGATGTGCAAAAATAATTGAATATCTCAAATTTTATCTTAACTTTACGTTGCTTTTAATATTTCGCTTGATTTGTAAAAATTTTCTTTAGATTAGAATTGAACGTTTTTATAATCTTCTCTTAATTTTTATTTTATTTTTTAATATTTCGTTTCTTTTTAAAAAAAAAAAATTCTTTAGATTAATATTGAAAAATAACTTACAAAATAATAAACAAATGTATGGGTTAACATTTGGAGTTGTAATCGTTAACTTGCTCAAGTATCGTCAAAGATGATTGGGCCGCTGTTGAATGGTTTTAATGCGGCTTGGTGTCCGTTGTCCTATTTCAACTCCCTTTTTTCCTGTGTAGGAGTACTTTGGCGCTTCGTTTCCCAATTCTGTTACTTTAACTTTTTTTTTTTATCAGCTGAACGTGTTTATTGGTTATTCACATTCACTTTGCACAATTATGATGTAGGTAATCACAATGTCTCTCGCTTTTCACTTTTGGTTATTATGATTGGCTTATTTAAATTGGTGTGCACTAATTTTTATCACTGGTTAGATTAATTATTGGTACCTGGCAAGGGTCCCTGTTTCGGCGCCAGTTAATTATTTATTATTTAATTTATATAAAAAAAATCAATTTCTGATTTTTTTTTTTTCTTTATTTTTTTATTTATTTATTTATAATCAATTTATTTAATTTATAACACTTTTAATAACTTAAACATCTAACTTAAACTACTTTTGGATTACAATTGATTTCTTAATGTAATTAAATTAATAACTAGCAACTGCACTTAAAAGAATGTGCTGAGTTGCAATAATATTAAATGGAACGCGCGATGGTCGTTATCTCCAGACAGAGGAATATGATCCCTCGCATAAATGTGGGAACCATGAAGTTTGATGTGTTAACTTATACACCACTAGTTGACTCTAATGGACGTGTACAAATTTAGTCTTTGTCTTAATATGCCACACTTACTTTAAGTGTATCAAAGAATTAAGGTGTTATCATAAATTTGCAGAGGCCTACATATTGCAAAAATAAAACTTTGAATTTTTTTTAGGTAATTTTCTAATTAATATGCAAATTTTATTTGGTTTACATTTAGATATTTCTAGAGTTATAAATTATCCAAAATTAAATTTTTTTACACTTTTTTGGGATAGCTATTTTTCAGGACGATGCTACATTTTTACGACATCTACACATTTTCTGAATAACTACCATTTAGCCAAGAAACGAGCCACATTTTTCTTGTTGAGATTTTGGGCCAACTTCGGCGGCTTGTCATTTTCTGCATAAGTAGAGTACCACCGCTGCCAATATGTTACCAATTACATATTGTAATAAAACACAAAATGCTGCGCCGCGCTGCATATAAACATATTTACATATTTACTTTTCTAATTTGTTATGTCAATATGACATACTAAATGAAATATGAACAACAAAAAAAAACAACACTTGAACCAGAGAAAACAAAAAAATATAAAAATCGTATCGATTTAATCATAAAAATCAAAAATGTATACTACCAAGCATCTGAATATGGATTTTCTAAAAATAAGTCAAAAACCAAAAAGCAATAAACTTAGTTTAGAGACCACTTGAACCGGAGCATATGAATAATTCAATATACATAAACCAGTATATACATGACAAAAAATTGCTTACATGGAATTTATTGTTCGCCCCCCCCCCCCCCCCTTTGAGTTAACGACTGTAATAGGTATATAGTGACACAAATTTATTATATTTCTGCACACCATGCGGAAAATTATGAAAACATTACGGCTAATGTGTGAACAGTTTGCTCAATAATTTCCAATTGGTTAATTTTTTGCTTTATTGGTTTCATCGTTTTCTCTTAATTCATCTCTGTTGTTTGTTTATACATTTTAGTGATCGATGGTATTTTCATTTTTGTTTATACACGCATATCTTGGTATATATAGCTGCGAGAAGAAAATTAGTCTACATGTATTAATTTTAATTGTATGTTTGTATTGTTACAACCACCTTATATTTTGCGGCGTGTATTCGATTTTAACGAAATACCAACTATATTAACTTACGTTGTACCTACAGACAGATAGGTGGTAATTTATTGGATTTCTGATCATTTGAGTTACATCACAAATTATTAAATAAAAATATTTGTTTAAAAAATTTCCACCTGTCAATTTTATTTAAAATATCAATCTTTATTTTAGTTATACACTTTGCTTTATTTTGCAGGGTTCTATAAATAAAATCAATGTACAATATAATATGCGGTTCTTGAGTAGTGGTTGAGTTGTGAAAACACTTAATATTTAGCAAGAAATATGCAATTTGTTTTTGTTTTTGCAGATTCAAAATCATAACTCTGATGAATTTACACAAAAATTAGAAATTTGTTACCTATGGTAATGTTAGTTAATACTGTGATATGGAATTTTATCCGTTTTAGTCCGGTTTGACTGTTAATTTCAAAATGCAGAAATATTATTTTCACAAACAAGAAAATTCGATTATTTTATCTTAATAATGAATGAGACGGTGGAATGTCCTGAATTCGTTTTATTTTTTGATGTGGAAACATCTTAGCATGTATGTGTGAATATCGCGACCATAAAAAATTTTATTTTGTTGTGACTATGGATGGAAATGGAAATAGCGAGCTGTGAAAATGGCAAAAGTTTTTGTTGGTATGTTTCAGGTTTTCTTCGAAAGTAAGCAACGCTTTTCAACGAAGGTTGGGAAAATTGGCTAAGAAACAGTAAAGTTTCATGCTACTTGGCCATATTCGAGAGCTTCATCTAAAAACCGTTTATCTATCTCATTTCGCATACATATGGAAAATTTCACTAAAATCGGTTTAAAAATAATAAAATTCTATCCTATTTGGCCATATCCCAGAAGTTTAATGGAACTTTGCTATTTCTTAACCGATTACAATGAAACTCGACAGATATTGAGATGAAGTACTGGAATTTGACCAATTTGAATGAAACTTGACTGTTTCTTAACCAATATTAGTGAAATTTGACATATGCGATGAAAATTGAATTCTAAAATGATTATTGGGTCAAATTATGAAATATGGCTAAGTAGAATGAAACTTCTCTAGTCTTTAACCGATTTTAGCGAAATTTGACACGTGCCTTGTATATGGGATTCTAAAACGGTTTTTGTGTAGAGTCCTGGAATAATAGCCAAGTAATATGGAACTTGACTTTTCCTTGTAAATGGGATTCTAAAATGAATTTTGGTAATTTGTCGTATTCCAAAAACGTTTTTCATAATTTGCGCTGCTTGCTCTTACTTGTCATCTAGTGTACATTCCTTGACACCGTCTGTAAAAAAATGAATACCCGGGCGAAATACAAAACACCGTATGATATTGTGAATTTGAACCTGTTTAATATAAAACACAGTGTGTAGGGTGAATGTTCACCGGTTGAATAATAAAATCGCAGTGTTTAATTTTTACACCTATTGTTTTAGAAGTGTTTTTTTGTAAATTGCGACAGGCTGAATGTGTTGGAAATAAATATCGATTAAACGTGTTCTGAATGCTGGTTTATATGCTGGCCTCCTATTATTGACTAGATGTATCCTTATTCAAACTTATCCTATTAAAGCGATATTCAATAGAAGAAATCCAATTTAAATGTATTCCTTTACTATCGTTATCATCTCGGGTTTGGTTTCGATACGAGCGAAACACACTGTTGGTATTTAGAAATAACTCGCTTGTATTGCATTGTATTGTATTTGCATTCCTTTTAAATTGCACAAAGGAGATCAACGAAAACCTTCATCAATAAAAATTTACCGGTTACTATTCGATAAATTTAGATTTTGGTTAGCAAATGCTAAGATTGATGCAACGGCAACCTGCCGAAATTAAATTTTATGAGTATGACAAATTTATAATACTCGTACGTTCTCGGAATGACAGGAAACTTTGTTAACGACAGAAAGTAAATAAATTTTTGTAATTTGAGGTTTTTGGTTTTTTGAAAGTACTATCACCAGCCTCTCCATTAATTGGTTTGACTCGTAAACCCTGAGCAAAATAAACCTGGTGTGGGTTTGCTTCTAATGTTCTCGATTGGAATTAACGCTTTTTCTGGTAACGTGGCTAAATCTGGATTATTAGTACACTAAAATTTCAATTTAAATTCCATTTCTTCGGAATTGTAACGTAAACGTGGGAGGTGGCATAAGAACACAATCTAGCAGAAATGCTGTTTTTCAAGTATTGAGTTTATATATTTGAAAGTGAGCAGCTGTGAGAAATGAATTTCTCTAATTATTAATTCATTTACTGGATGGTCCTTTGGTAAGATGACTGAGTATTTTGTAGCATAATTTAGCGGAGAGTTTCGTAACCGTCCCCCAACTCGTAGTAGGCCCTTGGAATCGATGAATGGATCTAGCGATGTAATAAATGATGTTTGCTTGATAAACTGCCCTTTGAAATAGCTGTTAATTCTGGTTCAAACGGTATTTTTGGAATATTACGGAGTATTATGATTTCGGCTTCGTTCAATTCAGCTGGAATTATGTTGATTTTTTGTTGTTGCTTTTTATAGTGTTTGCCAAATCTTAACACGTAGGTCATAAATTTAAAAGTTGCATGACGATATTTTCTTTTGCGGATATTTCCAAAAAAACGTCGACGAATTTGGACATTTCTTCGCAGCAAACCTCATTTCTAGTTATTGCAGATTCCTTTGATTTTAGCCAACTTTCTTGGAGTTCGGACAGCCATTTCGGACTTTGCCACCAATGTTCTAAATTTGACATGAATTGTGGCTTTACTCCTCTTGTTATGTGATCAGCCGAATTTTGGGTTGATTCGACATGAGCCCATTTGTTCCTTGGAATATGGTACTTTCAAGTATTTTTGATGTTCGGTTGGCGATGAAATTGGAAATTTTTCCACCTTCTTGGCATGGCAGAAAGCCGCTTGGCAGAGATATCTGTTTCAATGGAACAACCTTACCCTTTGCTGATATGATGTTTTCTGTTATTTCACCAGTTTCATTCACTGCTCGTAAGTAAATCACACTGCCGTATTCCGCTTCAGAAGCATCGCAGAATGCATGTATTTGAAGAGATTTTCACGTCTTTAAAGTTGTTAAACATCTTGCAGTTTTGATTTCTTCAAGATGAGCCATGTTGTTGTAAATGTTTCATTATACTTTGAGGATGTTATCGGGTAAACTGGTGTCTCAATCGATTTTCATTAGCCGTAGAGTTTTTGCAGAATAATTTTGAGTAATATTATTGTCGGTGCTAGCCAACCCAATGGATCATAAACCTTTTACGCTGCCGACGTCAGCTGGTTGAACCTTGAATGCAAAGGTATCGGTATCGGCGTGCCAGAGGATTCCCAAAGTCTTGATTGATGAGTCGTCTTCAATTAATTTTGGTATCGTTTTAATCTCATGTTGTGAGATTGACTGCAGAAATTCTGATGCATTAGATATCCATTTCCTGAACTTGAATCCAATATGCTGTCTAAAACCGTAATTAGTTGATTTTTAATAAGTAAAGCTTCATTTAGTGTGTCACAATCAGTTGCGGATTCAAATCTTTAAAATTATCGGTTGACCTTTGAAGGGTCCTTGCAGTCAAATAGGTTGCACAAGCGTAAATTAGCTTCTGTCGAGTTTAACTTAAATTGTCGGTACATTTTTTCGACATCCGCAACAAATGCTTGTCAAATCTCGTTGTATGCTGTGTCCCACTTGCAGTACATCATTCAGAGGATGCGTCAAAAACTACTCTGAGTTTTGTGGTGCTACTGGTTGATTTCATTACTGTGCGATGGGGTATAAAATATCTAAAATCATCATCGGTTGGAATGTCAGACCATAGAATACAAGTCATATGGGCAAGCTCGATGTACTCATTCATAAAATCCTTATAACCCTTACAGAACTTTGGCGAGATGATGAACCGACTTTTTATTGCTAACAGCCCTCTTCGTGCAGCTTGCAATGAATTGACTAAATGTTCTCTCGGTTGCTTAAATGGAAGCCTCACAGAAAATCTACCAACTTCCCAAAATCATATTATTAGCTGGTTGATGTTGTCTTCATGGCCATCTGTTGTGGATGTATTAACGCAAGAATGAAAATTTTTGTTACTTCAGTTAGGCATGACATTAGCGCACCTGCTACCAACCATCCAAATTTCGAATTTTGTAAAGAGTGTAAACCGGGCATTTTTTTTGCCTTTCTTCAATCAATATTTCAAAAAATGCGTCTGCCTCCTAGCAAAATGTCAATCTCGTTGCGTTTGTAGAAGTCCGGATACGCCAACTCTAATGACTTAAGAACTGGATATTGTGTACTGATTCTTGGTATGATATTGTTGTTGTTTATTTACTCGAGTAACAATCGTCACAACAATTTTTCCATTTGTAATTCCAGTAGATGTTGATGCTAAGCCTTATATAGAAATACGTAAATGTGATCGTTTTAGACGTAGGTTTTGAATGTAAGATTCTGTAACAAAGGACATTTGCCAGCGAGAATCAAGCAGAATTCTTGCTAGCCGGAGTTGTCCTGTAGAGTTAGAAATATTCGAGCAATCCAAATGCAAGATAGCAAAATAAATACAGATCCTGAAGCCTGTCGATATAGAGCTATTGACCAACGTAATCGGAGCATTTTAGATTTTTGCCGTTCAAAATCTGTGGGCTATAGCACAGTCGATTTTCAATAAAATCGGATTTTCTATGAAATGTTTAGAAATATTCGAGCAATCCTAATGCATGTTGGCAAAATGAATACAGATCCTGAAGCCTGTTGATAGAGCTATTGACCAACGTAATCGGAGCATTTTAGATTTTTGCCGTTCAAAATCTGTGGGCTATAGCACAGTTGATTTTCAATACAATCGGATTTTCTATGAAATGTTAAGAAATATTCTAGCAATCCTAATGCAAGTTGGCAAAATAAATACAGATCCTGAAGCCTGTTGATAGAGCTATTGACCAACGTAATCGGAGCATTTTAGATTTTTGCCGTTCAAAATCTGTGGGCTATAGCACAGTTGATTTTCAATACAATCGGATTTTCTATGAAATGTTAAGAAATATTCTAGCAATCCTAATGCAAGTTGGCAAAATAAATACAGATCCTGAAGCCTGTTGATAGAGCTATTGACCAACGTAATCGGAGCATTTTAGAATTTTGCCGTTCAATATCTGTGGGCTATAGCACCGTTGATTTTCAATTCAATCGAATTTTCTATGAAATATTTAGAAATATTCGAGCAATCCAAACGCAAAATAGCAAAATAAATAAAGACCCCAAAGCCTGTTCATAGAGCTATTGACCAACGTAATCGGAGCATTTTAGATTTTTGCCGTTCAAAATCTGTGGGCTGTAGCACAGTTGATTTTCAATACAATCGAATTTTCTATGAAATATTTAGAAATATTCGAGCAATCCAAACGCAAAATAGCAAAATAAATAAAGACCCTGAAGCCTGTTCATAGAGCTATTGACCAACGTAATCGGAGCATTTTAGATTTTTGCCGTTCCAAATCTGTGGGCTATAGCACAATTGATTTTCAATACAATCGAATTTTCTATGAAATATTTAGAAATATTCGAGCAATCCAAATGCAAGTTGGCAAAATAAATACAGACCCTGAAGCCTGTTCATAGAGCTATTGACCAACGTAATCGGAGCATTTTAGATTTTTGCCGTTCAAAATATGTGGGCTATAGCACAGTTGATTTTCAATACAATTAAATTTTCTATGAAATATTTAGAAATATTCGAGCAATCCAAATGCAAGTTGGCAAAATAAATACAGACCCTGAAGCCTGTTCATAAAGCTATTGAGCAACGTAATCGGAGCAGTTTAGATTTTTGCCGTTCAAAATCTGTGGGCTATAGCACGTTAGTGTACTCGTATGTTACATATACTAACGCTGTGGGTAGTATAGTCTCATGTGCTGAATATAGTGTGTGTAGAGCGGTTAACTGGTTGGATTGCGTTGACGGTAATATCAAACTAGACTCGACTGAATTCATATCGGTAATTTGTGATTTTAACGAGTCACTGGAACAAGTATGGTGACTCGCTACTGAGTGTGAATTGGATATTATTGTGTGTGTTTTAGATTGTGAATGATGAAGCAACGTATGATGACGTTTTTTACAGATCAGACAAGAAGGTTTGTTGTAGTAAACTCATTATGAATTTTGATTAACATTTTTGGTCAAAAAATACTTGAATTTGCGAATTTATAATGGGATTTATCTTAAAATACCGGTTGCGAAGTTTATCCCATACCTCTGTATAGTTGACTTCTGTAATGCTGATATGTCTAATTAATGAAGCTTGCTTAAACCATTATTCTTGAACACTGTAGATGAAAATAAGTCATGAAATGATGGCCAATATTGGTAGTTTCAAGAAAATGGTTCTATAGTTACTTTAGGAAGCGTGCTTGTTTTGTCGCATTAACGCCGTCATAAAGGCTTCTTTGTTGTACAATAAAATTTTCAAGGGTTATGTTTAGGGTAGGTGGCTCCGTAGATATTTTGACGACCCTGGCGTAAGCAATGTACGAGCTGTAAAATAAATTTTTGGGACTAAAATTAGACAAACGACGAATTAGAAATCCATTTGAAAATTTAATAACTATTTCGCTATACAGAAACAATATATCAACTTGTGTAGAGGCCTGAAATCGCTAAACATAACAACTAAAACATCAATCACTTTAATAACAGATAAATCAATTTTGTTTCTTTGGTTAAATGTTGAAGTAATAATTTGTTGCAAAATTATAAGTTTGTTGTATACAACTGAGATTGATAAAATTGTTTAGAGGTTAGCGTAATTTTCAGTGAAACAAACTAGTTACAAAGTTTAATTTCAAATTATTGCCAAACATAATCCCACCAGCACCAACCTATATAATTGTATAAATTCCCTACACAATAATTTCCCACCAATTTATGTACTGCCATAAAAAAACACAAAACCAAAATACAAGTAAAATACAATGAAAAAATCTAATCAAAAACATCGTCACAGCACAACAATATAAACATGATACATGTGTATGGAACATTTTCGCCATTAAAACTCTAATACACTTGAAATGAAAGCACATAAAAAAAGCTCACATATATAAAAATTATTTTATGTCACCGGAATTTATTACAAATGTCGGGTTTAATATTTGACTGTACATAAATGTGCATATACGAATTCAGGTATTCGAAATGAAAAATCCATAATTACCATAAACTTGTTTTGTAATCAAATTGAAAATTGGGAAAAGTTCTGTGATTTAATATCGAAATTTTTATTTTATTTTCAGTACAAAAAATATTCGAGCGCAACAAGTTAATAAATTATTTTTGTATTACAAGAAGGATTAAGAACAATCACAACAACAACGTACACAAAGATAGTTTGGGTATACAAATACGATACATCGATATCATATACGATAAAAGCTTTAATTTTAATGCCTGCCATATATCTTCATATACGTCAATATTTCAATTATTTATGGTTTCAATTCCATATCTCTCTCTACACAGGCCAGTTGTTTCATTTTGTTGTTATTGTTGTTGTTTTTTGCGTACGTGTGTAATAAATAATTAATTTATGGTAACTCGTTTAGAGTTTAGAGACGGAACGCCGCTTAAATTTGTTTTGTTTGTGTTAGGTATGGTATATGCATTATATGGAAATTACTTTTCACTAATCCTGATAATATTCTGCATGGTTAAATTTTATTATACTAATCTGGATATTATAAAAATTATTTTTTAAGTAGGGTCGTAATTAAGAATAATCCTAATTCCATAAATTTGAAATAGTTCATGTGAAAATTTGTTTAAAAAATGTGCATGCGATAAGGTAAGATCAGAATTCTTCTAATCTGTCATTTCTAAAAATATCATCGCCTTTGTATGATATTATTTGCATACATTCCTATATAAGTTAAATAAGCCATTATATGCTTGAAAAGGATGA
This sequence comes from Tipula vernalis, assembly GCA_958295665.1. Lineage (NCBI taxonomy): Eukaryota > Metazoa > Arthropoda > Insecta > Diptera > Tipulidae > Tipula > Tipula vernalis. Next base: position 321,080,626 of record OY282560.1, on the reverse strand, counting down.
AGCCTGTCATTGAATTGTTGTAGAAAGGGCATGACTTTCTTTTCAGGCTAAATATGTATACACATATTATAAATTCACAAAAGAAAGGACGCTTGAAGCTCATACAATTAACTGTCTTTATCAATGTAAAGTTTATATTTCATGTAGCGCAAAGATTTACGAATAAAACAAGTCACAATGCTACCAACGTATGTTTAGATTGTCTGCTTTATATTGGATTTAACAAGACTGACATTCAGCATAGGGTGAGGTTTTATTAATTTCGGGGTGGAAAAAATCGAATTCGTCTGAATAGCTAGGTGTTTTCTTGTTTGGATACTAGTAATAGGATAAAGTAGAAGATTAATAAATTTGGAAAGTAAAAAAATGTTCAGTTCGGTTGAATTGTATTGTCAGTTTGGTTTATGAAATTTAAATTTGATGAACGGTAAAGATTTAAAAGAGTCATAATCAGTGTTTCAGGTCATATTACAAAAAAAGCTTGAACGTTAATCGAAATCACTAATAATAATAAGGGCTAAAACCTAACAACGTCATCTGGTCTGAAACACAACGTGATTATATGAAATAATTTCATCCAAATCATCATTCAAAAATTCAAAATTTTTTTTTTTTTTTTTTTTTTTTTTTTTTTTTTTTTTAAACTATGCAATCTTTTCTGGGGCTCAAGGCACTCCCAACTCTTTCGCAGTTAATTTTACCGTCCTACTTTACGCAGTATTAGCCAAATCGAGGACGTACGGCTATAGACCCGCTTTGTATAAGCCACCTGCACATTGCATTGCTTCATGCCAACCTATAGTGCTGACATGAAAGGTGGGTCGGCCCATGGATTCTGCACTCTCAACAGGGGGTCATAGTTGTGTTCATCGTCATCACCGATCGTAATCAGATGATGAAAAATCCCTTTTGCATCCCGCCCCTATCGGGATTCGAACCCGGTACCTCCCGATCCAAACGCCGCAGCTTTAACCACTGCGCCGTTTGCTCGGTAATTCAAAATTTTGTGATTTCACATAATTTCTAAAATTTAATGTGTTGAGTTTAGACGGAGCTGACCTTTAGAAGTTAGGAAATTTGTAAATCGGGCAGAAGGATTTGAGTTATTAAAAAATGTATATTTTTCGAATTTTGTAATTTAATTTAATTTTAAAAATTAGGAAAAAAAATGATTTATTCAATTTAGAAACTATCAGGCTTACGGTAGTAACCTTAAAAGGATAACCCTGTTATACAGGTTAAAATTATTACTCAATGTTCGTTGAATCTCCTTAAGCTTGAGAACATTTAATATTGTTAGTAAGCCACCACATACATTATTTGGAAAACATTTCTTTATTTAGCATGCCATGGAATATTTACTGGCTATCTACGATAAATTATCCATTTACATTCTAATCCTGATCAAGATTAGTTTAATATTTCATTTATATTAAATTTTAAGCATTTAGGTAAAGTAGTTAAAAATTATTAAAAACTTATCATTTCCGAAGTATTGATTTTTAATAATTAATTTAGGGATGCTAAAGTTTTATAATTTTTGGTACGTTTTTAATTTTGTTCGCTATGTCCTCTTGATCTGCTACTGGTGTCGTGTATTTATCTTCTAATTACATAAATATGCCGCGCTTTGACCAAGGCACATAAAACGACAGGCCTACTTCTGTAGCCCACAACTTTAAAGCGAAACAAATAAAACTGAATTTTATTTAAAATCGCCCAAGACAAGAAGAAATACATTTTGTTGAAAATCACAAGAGGCAGGCAAGGCAGCTCCAATTTTACGCCAAAGTAATAACGTGATGTGTAGCCTATACATTTAATGGTAAAACAGAAAATTGAATTAAATTAAAAACTAGTCGAGCTCAAATAAGTTTTTTATAATAATCAAAGAATTTTTCTAAAAAAAAAAAAAAAAAACTTCCAAACAAAGTAATATATCGGAATTGGCAGGACCTATATATGATACCAATGAAAATTTATTATATTCCACATTTGAAATTGAATTTGTCGATCCTTCCATTTAAATGATTAAAGTAAGATTTTGAGATAAAGGCGTTTAAATTTTGCTACTTTGAAGAAACCTCCTAAACTGCGAATTTCGGTATACTAAATTTGTCCCTTAGTTTATATAAGATTTGGAATTGGTAGAAAGTTGTCCGCAAAATTCTTATGCTTAAAATCAAAAAGTTGTACGTTTTCAGAAAATAATTTCGTCATAATATAAAAAATTTAAGTTCGAATTAAGTTTCAGCATAATCCGCAATTACCTCATCGATCTCATATACCACGAGGCATTTACAATGTTCTCCAGTACGTTGTAATGGAATTTCTCTATGTCATCTTGACATTCGTTTACTTGGTACAGCACCAAAGCTATATATAGTAGGTCCATACCACAAAAATATATTTGGGACTGGAAAAACTTCACACTTGAGTGAATGTGGCATAATTTTATTATTTTTCCTTGATTTAAATATTTTATTTTCTAGGATAAAATCCTAGCGATTTTTTTTCTATACAATTCGTAATAGTCCCAGGAAGCATTCAGAATTGTACATTGCAACCAATTAATGAAGAAATAATGAAATTAAAAATGCAAAATTTATTTAAATCTTAAACCTTAAAATTCTAAATCTACAAAATTCTAAAATTTTCAAAATTTCAAAATCCTTCAAGTCTAGAAATTCAAAATTCTAAAATCCTAGATTCTAATGTTTAAAACTTATCCTATTATCTAGAAAAAGTATTTGAAACCTAGTAATAGAAAATTTTTAAGATTTTAATTTTTTTTTTTACAGTAATTTTAATTTTTTCAAATTTCGTGTTTCCGAAATTTAAAAAGTAGGCCTATTTTTAAATTTTGAGATCTCAAAATTTCTAAAAAAGTACTTTAAAAAAACTAAGATGTTAAAAATAGTAAATTATTAGCTTTAGAGTGACTTTCTGTGTGAATCCATGTTAAAAATGGAATTATACGATTTCCGGCCAACAGCACAGTAAACGATTTTCATATGCTGCAAACACTTAAAAAGTATCTTCGCATCGACTATACTAGAAGGTAGGGATTTAAATAAAAAAATCTCTAAAGAAATCATCTAAAATTGTTACATCATCGAATATAAAATTACTGAACTTTTGTAAAACGAGCTTAGGAAGCTTTACAGAATGAACTGTTGAATATGACAACGGTTTCCGCCTAATTAGCGCTAAAGGCTTTCAGGGTCAGTTAAGCTTTAAGAGATATTGACAAAAACTGAGCTTTAGTGTTGGCGATCTAGGAGCAAATACTTCCGAAGTTAATGGAAACAAAGAATACGCTGTTATTAATAGCTTTTGTCAAGTTGGCATTACAAGGATTCGCTTTCGGCAAACATATACGGCCACTATACAGCTGGGTATTATTTTTACAAGGTAAAAAGGCTGATCAAAATTGATCAAGCCAAATTTGAATTCGATGGAATTATGAGGTTATTATCTACTCTTAATTATTGTTAATTACTATTTTAATTAGTAAAACTCTCCTTTGTTCACCACACCAGGTTAGGTCTTATTATATATATATATATATATATATATATATATATATATATATATATATATATATATATATATGTATATAATACATATATATATATATATATATATATATATATATATATATATATATATATATATATATATATATATATATATATATGTATATAATAAGACCTAACCTGGTGTGAACAAAGGAGAGGAGTACATATATATATATATATATATATATATATATATATATATATATATATATATATATATATATATATATATATATATATATATATATATATATATATATATATATATATATATATATATATATATATATATATATATATATATATATATATATATATATATATATATATATATATATATATATATATATATATATATATATATATATATATATATATATATATATATATATATATATATATATATATATATATATATATATATATATATATATATATATATATATATATATATATATATATATATATATATATATATATATATATATATATATGTTAGGGAATACCTTAAAAAATACGTAAATCCACATTAAGTGACAGTATTGCAGTCACAATGTTGCCATACATACATATACAGTTAAAAATAATCTACGGGAATTTCACTTCCAAACTACATCTTATATCGCATAGTTCATATAGGTTGCAGCATATGCTTACCCGTCTGAAAATTCACATATTCGAACTGTATTTTCTTCTTCCGTTGATTTCCAAACTGCATGATCCAAAATCACATTTATGAATCTAATTTCCAAAAATTACCACACTCCAAAAGGTTATGTCCCTACGTTGATTAATTGAAGATGTAAAATCTGACTTGGCTTGGATGTTCTCTCAGTTAAGATGCAAACAGAAATTCAAATATGATAAATGTTCAGCTATTTTAATAGTTTTCTTTCTTTAAAAAATCGCTTCTTTCAATCTGTTAAAAAATGTTCCTTTAAAAATATTTTGATTAGATTCAAACTAATAAAATTGCAACTTCCCAGCTAGAGAAAAGGGTGTTAATGACAAGAGATATACATTTTTCTCGAAATACTTGTTCAGTTTATGCTGAAGCCTAATTTTAATACCAATGAAAGTTTTATTCTGCATTTTCCTAACTTCGCGGATTATTTGGTCTGAATGCATGCAAATGCTTTTTAATTTGTAAGAACATCACCCTCATTCTTACTGAAAACTGAAACTAATCTTATTGCAAAACATGACATCACTTTAGCATTTGATGGTCGTAGCTTTTAGTTTATTCAAGCAATTCTTGAAAACTTGACAAAATGTTTAAGTCCAGTACAAATTATTTAGAAATTAAAGAAATTTGGATATTCTTTGAAAATTGTTTTTTTTTACATATCACAAAAATTATATACAGAAACGCTATAGTACTCGTACTTTACCAGTTCTTGTAATAATTTCATTCGTTTTAATAAATTTAAATTTCTATCGTCGTACCTATATCAAATATGTCTTTCCAAAATTTTAGTGGATGTAAAAAACTTTAAATTTCTCATTAAATTTGTTAAATTAAATTGATTAATTTAAAAAATTACTTAAGCTATAAATATCTAAAATTGAAAAGTTATTTCTAAAATGTAAAATTGTTCCTAGCAAATTCTGAAATCTTAAATCTTTATAAAATCGTGAAACATCTTTAATTTTAAAATTTACAAAACTGACAAAATTTTCTTATTTACTATTAACTTCTGACTAGTTTTACTACTGTATGTCAGATGTATAAGTTGTTTACAAAAAAATACGCAAAAAAAAACCAAATTCAACACACGTTCTTAATATTGTATTTTCCTACAATTTTTGAACTTGAAATTTCCCCAGGTGGTAATTTTTCGTTCGATTTTATCCATTTTTTGAGGCCATCACTGCCATCTATGTAATGTTTCTTGACTTAGTGACCACTCATTTCGTAGTAAGCTTTTATTTCTATTTGACCAGAATGGAAACGATACTAATATATGTTGAAATTCAAATAATTATGAAAATATCTCAGTGATCATAACTGAATTATGAATTTGTAACGTTTTCAAATTTCAACAATTAACAGTTTCAAAATTTTTCGATTTGAAAAATTTAACAAAACGCAAAACAAATTTACAAAATGTTACAAAACGATGTGTACACTACCTTGATCAACAAGTTCTAGGAATAACCACCGTGTGGCGCTCCCATCGTTCCGATTTGAGTTCTGTTTTTTGGTTAAGTTGGTACATCTGTTGTTGATATTCCCTCTAAATCTTAGCGTCATAGCTTGACATTTGCAAAAGTTACTTAGTCAAGAGTACATCTACTCTGTGTGTGTTGGCGATTTTTCCATTATTTCCTCTCGGCTGCTGAAACGCGTTCCCCGTAATGGTTTGTTAACTCCATTGAACAGAAAGAAGTCACAGGGAGTCAAATCAGGTGAATTCGGTGGCTGTTGGATGGTATTTGTTGCAATTTTCGTCAAAAAATTACGAATAATGATGGCACTGTGCGACGGTGCGTTATCATGGTGCAAAATCCACAAGTTTTCTGCCCACAATTCTGATCTCTTTCAACGAATTGTTCACGCAAACATCTCATAACGCCCAAATAATACTCTTTGTTTACGGTCTGGCCTTCTGGCAAGAAAACATGATGCACTACACCGTTGTAATCCATGACAACCGTCAGCATTGCCTTCGTTTTTGACTGAAAACGACGTGGTTTTTTTTTGGTGAACGCCATTCACTTGCCTGATGTCTGGATTGCGTGTCGTACTCATAAACCCACGTCTCGTCTCCAGTAATGATCCTTTTGATGAATGTGGGATAGGATTCAGCCTCGCAAATCATGTCTAAAAATGTAAATAATTTCTAAAATTGTAAATAATCGCCAACACACACAGAGATAGATGTACTCTTGACCAACTTAGCAAAAAAAAACAGAACTCAAATCGGAACGGTGGGAGCGCCACACGATGGTTATTCCGAGAACTTGTTGATTAAGGTAGTATGTGTAAAACTATTAACATCTGAAGTAAATTAGTAAAACTTCAACAGATATTAAATAATATTAAATTACTATTAGAAACTATAAATAGTAGCGTTTTTCCTTTATTTGGTGTGATATAATATACATGGATTCGGCCATCCGGGTCGTAACATCGATGTTTTGTTTGTCGATTTTTAGATATTCTTCAGCAATTTTTGTTTCGTGCTGTAAACGCTCATCTGCCAACTTCGTAATTTTTTGGACACATTCACTCACGGCTGTTGAGGATGAAGAATAATTTCTCTTTCGAATGGGAGTTTTATTTGTAATCAAGGTGGTGTTGTGAAACATATAAAACCCAAATAAGATTAAAAAATTACAAATTATATAAAACTCAAAGTAAAATACATTTATTCACTCAAAACGCGTTTAGAAATATCCCATATACCAAAAACATTTCCACTCAAATACCAAATTTTTTTACTAGACATACATTTCACGTTTTATGAGATCTTGTCTTCTCTCCTAAGTAACAACACAATTTCTCCAAATAACTATATCACTTGGGTCATAGCCCCCACCCGCGGCAAGCGCCAAGTAAATATATCATTATCAATTCTGTCACTTCTAAATAGCCAAAGACGAAACCAAACGCATTCATATCTAAACCATTGTTGGTGGCACAAATCAATTAGGACACTATCCTTATCGATAGTCGAACATTGCAGAGCATAGATTATAACGAAATTATAATAAGACAACAAAACATAACAATTAACCATAAACATAACAATTAAATAATAAAATACAATATATAACCATTACATAATAGTGGTTGGCGTTGGCTCGTCTTCCACTATCTCACAAATTTCCATCGGACTTGATAATTCATTGTTCTAGGAACAAAGAAGAATTAATTAAATCATCTAAATGAATTTTACAACGATAATAAATACTTACAGTACATCCCATGACTGGTACGGAATCATCTCACCTAACAGCAATTACACCAAAAATTGTGAGAGCCCTTTCTTCAATTGCCGATACTGAACTGTTGTGGTCTGATGCTCACCGATACCAGTCATGATTTCTTCTACCCAAATTTTTCATGATCTTGATTTTAGCTAGTTTTTCCAGTGATTCAGAGACTGAAAGGTATTTAAGAAATAATTAATGACGTACAGAATTCCAGTAAAATCAAATATTACACTACACATACCGTCTTCCATTCATTCGAATTTTTTTCCGGTCCTTTTAAAGAATTTAACTTTCTGGTTACATTCTCCAATTTCTCATTCCAATATTTCGGGTTTTCTGGAGTATTTTTCCCGACTAACAATTGCGGATTTTCCTCCAAAAAACTTAAAATCATTTCCAATTGCTCGTGCGTGGTGCGAGCGGGACGACTTTGAGGTGGAATATCCATTTATTAATTTAGAAAAACAATTTACAAAACAAACACAAAACTGAATAAATGTTTGAAAAAAGACAAAAAAAGAAGTTTCACAGGTTTACACAATCTTTGTAGAGTTTTTAGTACAAAAGTTTAAGGCTATCGCCACCAAAATACCAATTAAGATAATTGGAGTTTTTTTTTCAATTTAATATTCGAAAACCGATCCGGAAACCCCGGTTTGTGAAATTTAGAATCCGAAAACCGCGGTTTCCTAAAAACGGATTATTTGCAAATTCTATGTACCACAGGCCCAAAAATGTATAATCTGTTACCATGTTTCGATTGCTATGGCCGACAAAACTAACAAAATGTCGCATTTTTTATTAGTTGCGTAATTATTTGTCTATTAATGTGTGGGCTTTTTTATTTTTTTTTTATTAGGCTTAGTTCCGAAAATAACGAGCCATGTTGCCAGAAATCAATTTTAAAAAATTTTATTTTTTTACATTTTTATGATTAGTAGTTCCTTGTATGGTTCCAGCAATTAAATTGCTATTCCGCACTCATTATAGTATATTCATACATTTCCTTATAAACCCAACCTTCCTCATTCATTACTGTCGTTAAATTTCTAGATGTTCTAGACATCCTCGACACATCCACACAAAGCACAATTTTTATCCTAACTCAATCGACGTTTTTACAAGCATTCTTTCCAATTACCATGGTTCAACCTGATTCTCTCGATCGTTCTCAACATTCGCTTATCTCCTTCGAGCTCCTTATAGAAGGGTTTTCTTATACACCACAAAATTAGCAAAATTTTTAGTTAAAATTAATTTTTGTTTTGGTTTATTGGTAACCCGGGACAACTTTTTTGTTCTAGTTGAAAATAATTCAATTCATACGGCTAACTTCGTTGTGTACATTTTTTCACCAGAAATGTAGCATGTACACAGCTGAAAGGGTATCAAGTCAGTACACTGCGCCCGGTTATGTTGGTCTGTATGTCTATTGGTAAAAAAAGCTAAATAAGAAGGGGCCACAAATTCTCAATTGGCTTAGGAGCAGCAAAACTCAAAATCCTGACATATGTATAATAAAATACTCATTTTTTATATTTGATGTAAAAACCTAACAAAAAACAAACTTTTCAGAATATATTTAAACCCCCGAAGCTTAAAAAATCCCATACAAAACACCATTTTCACAGACTATACATAATTCAAGGAAAGCTCTGAAAAGTTTCTCCTTTCATATTATTTATTTATAACTGTAATTCTTTTATTTAGGAACTGTCCATAAATTTTCCTAGTTTCCACGAATAAATCCCCAAATAATGCCAAAACAACATATCAAAGAAAGTTCTCCGTTCAACTAGAGGATATCAAATAAAATGAATAATTTCACATTATATACATTTAATACTTGGTATTTCCTACCTTTCACACACAATACAATATTCAGAAAAATATAAAATTATCCGACCTAATGAAAAACTAAACTCCGTATTTTATATATATACATACATATATACAGTTCGTTCCTGTGTTATTGATTCATCTCAGTTTTTCTTTGTGAACAAAAAAAGATACATACATATCTACATACATATGTATAAACACACCACATACATTTTCATCATCATGTTTTTTTTTTTCTCTATATTATTTTGTTAGTTTGAACTTATATCTAAAACTAAACGCATTCAAATTAGTTGTATCTCGTGTATCGTACCGTTTGTATCAGTATTAGGCCAATATACAGTGAAAATTATAAAAATAAAATAAAATTATAAAATACAAAAATTTTACACCTGATTTTCCACAAAATATTTTTCATCATATTTTCGTCGCCGTTTGTTTATTCCGCGCGCGAGAAGTGGTTTTGATTTTTTTTAGTTAGTTAATTTGTAACAGCGCCAAAGTGATTAATATTTACGCTGTGTGAAAAATTGTTAATACAATATTTATATGAATTATTTAAATATTTTGGTGAAAAAAAAAAATTTTAAGTTGTATAACGCGAGTGTACACGAATATAAATCGAAAAATTATTAATTAGTTATTATTTAATTTAATAATTTCGTTAAAAATAAATTATTTTTAACTCTCAACTCATTTATTGACGTTCTTCTGTGTTTGTGATATTTCAATTATATTTTGTATTTTTGTTTATTTAATTTAATTGTTTTTTTTTTGTCTATAATATAAAACAAAAAAAAATTTATTCTGTGTTTTTATAAATAAATTAAATCATAAAAAAAAAAAAAAAATTAAATATTAAAATCGTGTGTAACATATGTTGCGACCAAGTAAGAATATACTCGTGTCTGTATATTACTCAAAACATCAACATTTTTGAGATTTTAATTTATGGATTTTTAATTAATTAAAACATTTTATATTTTAATATCGCTTTTAATTTGTTTTTATTTATTTTTGTGGATTTATGGTTTAAAGTTTTATGAACTAAAGCACTTGTGATTTATTTGTATATTGTGTGTATACATAAAATATTGTTTTTCGTTTTGTATAGTTATTTTGTGGTGGAAGATCGATTACAAATCGAGTATTTACGTACATAGAGTTTTGAGTTTGTGTTTTATATCAAACGTCTCCCGTATAAATAAATCTTTTTGACTACTGATTATAATAAAATGCCAAAGTTATTTAAATTCCTAATATAAATGTGGTTCCAATTTTAAGAAATTTATCTTCATGTGTGGCATAAATTAAGTTATTTAATCACAAATTAAACGTTTTGTTATTATTGTGTTGTGTGGTTTTATTATTAGAACGGCTATTAAACATTTACATCAAGGTCAACTATTTTATTATTGTTAACATGTTGGTCGTGTTTAATGTCTAAACAAATTTCAACATCGATCAGTCATTCAAAAAAGGCCCAGTAGTCAGTTGGGTAGTAAAAAAAAAGGTCTAGAAACAACTAAATATTTATGTTAGTTTTTAACTTCAAAATCAATTGTTTTGGGAATCAAATTTTTCTATTTATTTTTTAATTCTTACCTAGTTCTAAATTTATATTTCTTTGTAGGTAGTAGCTATAATAATTCATAAATTTTAAAATCAAATTCAATCATCAAACTCCCACTTAGTTTCAATATTCAGTCAAATTTTAAATTATGGCACCCAATTAAATTTTTTTTTTTAAATCTATAGACTAAATGTTTTGATTCTTTTCAGTTGGCTACCACCGTGAGTAATTTGAACCAATTCAATAAAGTTTCGTGTTGTAAAATAGGTCTGTATTAAAAATACAAATTTCCTGCCCGCGCAACATTTTTTTGGGCCCCTAAAAATGCTTCTTGTCATGAAGAAGTTGTTTTTAGTGAAAAACTTATTTCTGCCTATTGTGTAGTCTTGCATTAAATAAATGTAACTGATTTCGAAAGTCGATAACATAAAATATCTTCCAACTCAATGCTCTGACGATTTCTAAATTTATCGATAAAAGCATCACAAATTTCGAATATGTACGTAAAAATATCGAATTTTCAAGTTTTGTTAAAAAATTTAACTTAACTTTTATCGTTGAGCATACTTTTACGTTTTTGCTAGAATGTTTTATGGATTTGCAAAAAACCAGGATTGTTGAACCAAAATATTTTACTCAGAAATATGATTTTACAAAGGGTTACAGAATTTTGGCTCAAATAACAACGTTTTATTTAACTTCTGCCATTTAAATCCTGGTAGTTTGGTTCCTAATTTTGAAGAATTGAAGTTAATCGTTAAGGACATCCCGTTCCATGCTATTGCCATTTCAGAAACATGGTTGAAATCTAAACACTCTAATAAACATTTTGATCTTGACCATTTTACTATATTTCGTAAAGATCGTTCGGGGCGGCGTTCTGGTGGTGTTGGTGTTTATGTCAAAAAATTTCTAAATCCAAAAGTTATATACACTAATGCAAGAAACTCTTTATTCGACATAATCTTCATTGAAATTAGAAATCAACTTAACATGAAAATGGTCCTGGGTGTAGTATACAATCCGCTCAAATTGGAGTCCTCGAAATTAGGATTCCTAAAAGATCTTGAAACCGTCTTAAGTGATCTTATGACACGATATAATGAAGTCATTATTGTTGGTGACTTTAATATTGACTGTCTCGTTTCAACACCTACGGCTAAACAACTAAAATCATTAATGTCATCTTATGGGCTTGGATTAGTCTCAAAGGTAGCTACTAATTTTGTGGGTGATTCTGCCACTTTAATTGATTTGGCCTTCACCAATCATCCTAACAACATTAAAACTTTTACTCAAATCTCAATTCCTGGCATTGCAACCACCCATGATATGATTTATGGGTGATATGTGTTCTCTGTTGACAAAAATGTTAGTAACCAATTTATTTACGTGAGAGATTTCTCCAATATTGACAAGGACGCGCTACTGATGGCTGCTAATTCATTAAATTGGGTATCATTATATCATTTTTGTGATGTTAATAAACAATTATCACTTTTGAATTCATTTATAAGTTATCTTATTGATAACTTTGTACCAATAAAAATGATTTGTGAGAAGCGTAAAGTGCGTGGTCCGTATTTTAATAACGATATTTTATTGCACCGTAATATTCGTGATTTTCTACATGAGAATTGGAGAAAGCATAAGACTGACATTAATAGGTTAGAATACGTTAGAGCGCGTAATAAAGTAAATTATATGATCAAAGCTGCCAAATGCTAGTTTTTTAATGATCGTTCTAGCAATAATACTACGAGTAAATTGTTCTGGAAGAACTTCAACACATATGTAAATCCGCCAATTCCGGAGTGTAAATGTGACATTACCTCTGATGAGTTCAATAGTTACTTCGGTTCGGTTTTCAACTCCAATGATGTAAATTTTGTTTGTGATTCAGTTCATTCTGCCGCTGACGTAAATGCTTTCTACTTTAAAAATGTTTCTGCTGAAGAAGTTTGTTTTCATCTGGATAAAATCAAATCGAGTTCTGTAGGAGTTGATGGTATTTCACTTAACCTCATTCAAATTCTGCTTCCGGTTTTGCTACCTCACTTAACTTTTATTATAAATTCTGGCCTCACAAAATCGATATTTCCTGATGCGTGGAAAATTGCGACAATTTCGCCTATTCCAAAAATACCGAATCCATCTACAGTAACTGATTTTCGTCCTATAAGTATATTACCAACATTATCTAAGGTTTTTGAAAGAATTATTCATGCTCAGATCAGTGGCTTTATTGCTAAACATAACCTATTGGATGAACTACAATCTGGATTTCGTGCCAAGCACAGTACTACAACTGCCTTGTTGAAAATTACTGATGATATTACTATTAATATTGAAGATGGTAAAGTTGTAGTTTTGGTTCTATTAGACTTTTCAAAGGCATTTGATAAAGTAGACCACGCTATGTTGTTATCGAAACTATGTTATGAATATAACTTTTCCAAGAGTGCTTGTCAACTTATAGGTTCTTACTTGCATCTGCGACAACAATCTGTAAAATATCATGGCAACTTTAGCGACAACATTTTTGTCACATCTGGGGTTCCTCAAGGATCTATTTTAGGACCTATTCTGTTTTCATTGTACATAAATCAAATTTGTCAATCAATTAAACAAATAAGAAACATTTGCTATCACCTTTTTGCGGATGATTTGCAAATCTATTCTTTTGTTCTTTTGGGGATATTGATTCGGTTGACGCTGTGATTAATAATCTAAATCAAGCGTTATGTAATATTTTGGAATGGTCAATTGTGCACAAACTTCAAATCAATCCTGCGAAGTCACAAGCCATACTAATAAAAACGTCTAAATTTACCGATAAACAGTCTTTTAATTGACAATCACAGAATTGAGTTTTGTGACGTTATCAAGAGTCTGGGGTTGATCATAAACACTAAATTAAATTGGAGTACCCATGTTAATAACCTATGTGGTAAAATTTATGGTATCTTAGGTAAATTGTGGTGCACGGCGAAATTTATTTCAAGTGATGTGAAATGTCATATCATTCGTACTCTTGTGGGACCTTTACTTTCATATTGTTCTTCGATATATTCGCAATGTTCCAAGAAGTCCCTACGAAAGTTAAATGTTGCTTCTAATTCTTGTGCTAGATACATATTTTTGAAGCGAAGGGGCGAACCAATTTCGCACCTTTCTGAACAGATATTTGGTGTAAGCTTGAACCAGTTTTTGGAACTGTCGATGTTGACTGTGATGTTTGGTTTGACTAAAAATAAAGTTCCGAACTACCTTTATGATAAACTGAAATTCTCGAAATCGCAGAGGACATTAAATTTAAATTTGCCTAAATCGTGCAAAACTAAGCCAAGACAACGTGCTTTCTTTATCCATGGGGTGAAGCTCTGGAATAGTCTGAATCCGTCTATAAAGGCAGCATCTAATTTGCGTGGTTTCAAGGGACTGTACCTCGAGGGGCTGATTGGCACATAATTCGTTTCCATTATTTTTCTTTTTTCTTTTTTCCATTATCACGTCTTCTAATGTTTTATCTTTTGTTCTTAATCTTTTCTTCTGTATTTTTAATTATATTATATTTAATTTTAATTATTGTTCTAATTATTTTTCTGGGTAATTGCTGGAATACACATAGGAATATATCCCTGGATATTGTAAAAAGGCTATGCCTTATTTGTGTATAATTAAATAAATAAATAAATAAATAAAAAAAATTTAGAATATTTGTTCTCAAAATTAATTATTAATCATCAAAAGCTTTTAGCTTTAAGAGGTTTTCAAACCAAACCATTTTACCACGAAACTTGATAATATAAAGGAAAGTGGTATTTTCAGATAAATTTAGAAAATTTGTTTTTAATGAGCTTTCAGATTGATACCTTTTGGGTTTGAAATTAACATTTTGGAGAGTTTCCATAATTTAAAGTTCATCCTGAATATTTTTGAAGCATAAATTATGAATTTGCAAAATATGTCGAGCTTTAAGTTTTAAGAGATTTTACATATCATAACTTTCTAAACCAAATCATTTCACTCAGAAATTTGATAGTACAAAGGGTGACGGAATTTTGGGATAAATTTTGAATATTTCTTAACAATGGGCTTTTTGGCGTTGAACTTAACATTTCTAAGCCTTTTTGTAATATGATGTTTTTTAAAATGGTTTCGGCACATAAATTATATATTTGCAAAAAATATCGAACTTTAAATTTTAGGATCTTTCACGAATCGAATCTTACTCAAATCGTTTACTTTATATTCTGAAATTTGATAATCTAAAGGAATGTGGTATTTTGGAATAAATTTAGAATATTTGTTTTCAATAAGCTTTAAGCTTGATAATTAATTCATACTTTATGGGTTTGAACTTAACATTTTTGAGCTTTTTAACAATATCAGGTTTTAATAAAATGTTTGTGAGTTTCAATTAGGAATTTGAAAAATACCTGAGCTTCAGTTTTAAGAGCTCTCACTTATCGAAGCTTTTTAAACAAAACATTTTACTTCGAAATTTAATATTACAAGGGATGACGGAATTTTGGGTAGGATTGAGAATTATTAAGAGCTTTTAGTTTCAAGAGCTTTTCAAACCAATCCATTTGATTTTCAAATTTGAGTTATAAACGAATGTGAAATTTTGGGATACATTTAGAGTATTTGTTTTCAATGTGCTCTAATCTTGATAATTGGTTTGTTCTCGGTAATTTTTGTGTCTTTCCATAAATTCTATTTTTCGTTAATATGTTTCATGAGCAAGAATCATGTATTTGCAAGAAATATCAAGAATTTTTGTTTTTTTTAAGAGTTTTCAC
Source organism: Tipula vernalis (assembly GCA_958295665.1). Classification (NCBI taxonomy): domain Eukaryota; kingdom Metazoa; phylum Arthropoda; class Insecta; order Diptera; family Tipulidae; genus Tipula; species Tipula vernalis. The sequence continues at coordinate 321,064,883 of OY282560.1, read as the reverse complement.
GTACTTAAGCTTTTCAACTCAAATCATTTCACACAGAAATTTGATATTATAAACGGAGTTTTTTGGAAAAAATTCAAAATATTTGTTCCCGGCCGCGGTCAGAACGTTATTCAGTAGATGAAACAGAATGTGATTAATTTGAATGACATCAAATAAAATGGAACATTTTGCAATTCTATGCTATGCCGAGTTCTAAATATATCGATAAAGTATCACAAATTTCGAAATAATCTCAAAAATGTCAAATTTTCAAAGTATCTTGAATATTCTTCAATAACGATTTATCCGTAAGTTTTGTTAAAAAATTGTCTAAGCATAAAATATTTATTTGCAAAAATTGTAAGTTTGGGTCATAACATAACTCTAAACGTTGAGCTTTCTTCATACTTTTAGGTTTTTGCTAAAGTATTTTATGTATTTGTAAAAAATCAGGAAGCTTTTTTAACTAAATCATTTTACTCAGAAATATGATTTTACAAACGGTTTAAGAATTTTGGGTAAAATTTAGAATATTTGTTCTCAAATTTAATCATTAATCATCAAAAGCTTTTAGTTTTAAGAGATTTTCAATCCAAACCATTTTACCACGAAACTTGATATTATAAAGGAAAGTGGTATTTTCAGATAAATTTAGAATATTTGATTTCAATGAGCTTTAAGCTTGATAATTAATTTATACCTTTGGGTTCGAAATAAACATTTTGGAGAATTTTCATAATTTAAAGTTTTTCTTAAAATGTTTTTGAAGCATAAATTATGTATTTGCAAAAAAAACGTCGAGCTTAAGGTTTTAAGAGATTTTACTAAGCATAACTTTTTAAACCATATCATTTCACTCAGAAATTTGATAGTCCAAAAGGTGACGGTATCTTGGGATAAATTAATAATGAAATATTTGTTAAAAATGAGCTTTAGGTTTGATAATTATTTTATACTTTTTGGCGTTGAACTTAACATTTCTGAGCTTTTTCTTAATATTATGTTTTTGTTAAAATGTTTTCGGAACATAAATTATATATTTGCAAAAAATGTCGAACTTTAAATTTTAGCAGCTTTCACGAATCAAAGCTTTTTAACTAAAATCGTTTACTTTTTATTCTGAAGTTTAATAATTTCAAGGAAAGTGGTATTTTCGAATAAATTTAGAATATTTGTTTTCAATAAGCTTTAAGCTCGATAATTAATTCATAGTTTTTGCGTTTGAATTTAACATATTTGAGCTTTCCAACAATATCAGGATTTTAATAAAATGTTTTGTGAGTTTCAATTAGGTATTTAAAAACTACCTGAGCTTCAGTTTTAAGAGCTTTCACTTATCGAAGCTTTTTAAACAAACCATTTTACTACGAAATTTGATATTACAAGAGAAGACCGAATTTTGGGAAGATTGAGGATTATTAAGAGTTTTTAGTTTTAAGAGCTTTTCAAACCAATCCATTTGATTTTCAAATTTGATTTATTAATGAAGGTGAAATTTTGGGATACATTTAGAGTATTTTTTTTTCAATGAGCTCTAATCTTGATAATTTGTTTGTTCTCGGTAATTTTTGTGCCGTTCCATAAATTCTATTATTCGTTAAAATGTTTTATGAGCAAGAATCATGTTTTTGCAAGAAATATCAAGAATTTTTATTTTTTTTAAGATTTTTCACGTACTTAAGCTTTTCAACTCAAATCATTTTACACAGAAATTTGATATTATAAACGGAATTTTTTGGAAAAATTAAAAATATTTGTTTTCCGGCCATCGCGGTCAGAACGTTATTCAGTAGATGAAACAGAATGTGATTAATTTTCATGTCTGGATTGCGTGTCATACTCAAAAACCCACGTCTCGTCTCCAGTAATGATCCTTTTGATGAATGTGGGATCGGATTCAGCCTCGCAAATCACGTCTAAAATTGTAAATAATCGCCAACACACACAGAGATAGATGTACCCTTGACTACGTAACTTTTTCAAATGTCAAGGTATGACGCTAAGATTTAGAGATAATATCAACAACAAATGTCCCAACTAAACAAAAAAACAGAACTTAAATCGTAACGGTGGGAGCGCCACACGGTGGTTATTCCGAGAACTTGTTGAGTAAGGTAGTATTTGTTTTTAATGAGCTTTCAGATTGATAACTAATTCATACTATTTGGGTTTGAAACAAACATTTTGGAGAATTTCCATAATTTAAAGTTCTTCCTAAATGTTTTTGAAGCATAAATTATGTATTTGCAAAAAATGTCGAGCTTTAAGTTTTAAGAGATTTTATATATCATAACCTTCTAAACCAAATCATTTCACTCAGAAATTTGATAGTACAAAGGGTGACGGAATCTTGGGATAAATTTTGAATATTTGTTAACAATGGGCTTTTTGGCGTTGAACTTGACATTTCTGAGCCTTTTCGTAATATGTTGTTTTTGTTAAAATGTTTTCGGAACATAAATTATATATTTGCAAAAAATGTCGAACTTTAAATTTTAGCAGCTTTCACGAATCGAAGCTTTTTAACCCAAATCGTTTACTTTTTATTCTGAAATATGATAATTTAAAGGAATGTGGTATTTTCGAATAAATTTAGAATATTTGTTTTCATTAAGCTTTAAGGTTGATAACTAATTCATAGTTTTTGGGTTTGAACTTAACATTTTTGATCTTTTTAACAATATCAGGTTTTTAATAAAATGTTTTGTGAGTTTCAATTAGGTATTTGAAAAATACCTTGGCTTCAATTTTAAGAGATTTCCTTTGTAAACAAACCAATTTATTTCGAAATTTAATATTACAACGGATGACGGAATTTTGGGCAGGACTTTGAATTATTAAGAGCTTTTAGTTTCAAAAGCTTTCCAAACCAAACCATTTGACTTTCAAATTTGATTTATAAATGAAGGTGGTATTTTGGGATAAATTTAGAGTATTTGTTTTTAATGAGCTTTAATATTGATAATTTATTTGTATTTTCTCGGTAATTTTGGTGCCTTTCCATAAATTCTGTCTTTCGTTAAAATGTTTCTAAGCTTTTCAACTCCAATCATTTTACTTAGGAATTTAATGTTACAAAGGGTTTTGTTTTGGAAAAATTCAAAGTATATGTTCTCAATGTAAATATCCTTCAGCCAAAACGTGTTTCAATTCTCGAGCGTTTCGTGTGTAAGTAGCCAATTGATTTACTTAGATTTAATTTCGTAGACATATTCCGGCCATCGTTCAAGTAGATGAAACAGAACGTGATTCAGTAGATGAAACAGAATATGATTCATTTGAATGGCATAAAATAAAACGAAACATCTTGCAACTCTGTGCTCTGACGAGTTTTAAATATATCGAAAAAGCATTACAAATTTGGAATATAATTTAAATAATATCAAGAATTTCGGAATAATCTCAAAAATTGCGAATTTTCAAAGTATCTTGAATATTCTTGGAAGTTCTCAAATATCAAATTATCCGTAAGTATGTAAAACCAAAGGAAATACTATACGTGCTAATCACCGCCATGTGCAACGTAAATAACCTAGACATTCTTGAATAATTTCGAATAAGCTACAGGAAATCGGAGAAATATCGAAATTTTGGCATAATTTTAAAAAATCTCAATTACCCCAGACGAATTCGAAAAACCTCTAAATTATATAAATGTCGATTGATCTCGAACAATTTTAATACTACCGAAAAATCTGGATATTAATGAATGAAATCGGAAAGACTTAAAAAATCTAGAAAGCTCACAACAATTTTGAAAAATTTCGAAAATTTTTGTAAATTTGGAATTTTTAGTTAAGTAACTTAATGTAACAAAGACTACTAAGCAAGTTAAGGCTAAGCTCAACAAAACCTTTGTAGTAAGAATAGAACCCCTCGGATCTTATCAGGTAATTTTTTAGATATCAAACAATCGTATTCTTCTCGAATAACATCGAGCATTTTCCTTAAAGACTAACTCGTTTGACGCATTGGGGGGAAATAAGAATTTATTTACAATCGCGGTTATGTATTTTTCCAGCTTCTTCGATACATTGCAAGCTACTAACACCAGCAGATTACTATAATTTTTCTAATCAAAACTTGAGTTGAAAAAGTTGAATTTGTTTGGCTAAACGCTGAATTTGATTTTTAAATGGTTCAATTTTAAATGCCAAAGGGGTATATTTGGAGTTACGCAAAACGTATAATACCTACAAATAAATAAATCCACCAAACTCTAAAATCGTTGCCCTTTAATGTCAAAAGCTTTTATTTCAATCGAATTTGGCAAAGTTCCTTCCAAATATAAATATCCGTCAGAACCAAAAGCCATTTTTATTTCTATGGAATCAGAACCGAGAAGAAATGGTTGAGCCAGTCTAAAGAAAATATTTAATAGCAACAGGAACGATTTCTTATTATTCTAAAAATTAGACCACTCCTTTTGGTTAAAAATTTCTTAGAAATGTACCGTTCTGCAAATTTGCACTTTAAGCTTAATCTGAACTATATTTAATCTTAAATTTGAACTAATAAAGGAAATCTCTTGGGCCAGTACTAGTAAAAAATCAGAATGTCTCGGTATTACGAATTTTATTTTTTGGTAATAAATGATGACACATTTTAAAAGAAGTTTAAATAAGATGGTAAATTATAATATAAAGAAAATTAATTAAAATATTTTATTTCTGCCCAAGAAATACTTCTTGAAAATAATAGCGGATTAGGGTGTTTAGGACAACCATGTTTGATACGATCTTACCCAACATATCGCAAAAATTATGAAAAAATACTTTTCCTGATTTACTTGAGAGAATCCTAGGAAGCAGACACCAAAATAGCCTATTTGCAATATTGGCATGAAACCTAGGCTATCCGAAACAAAATTCAGTTTTGGAAAAAATTGGGGATCCATATGTATTTGATTAAACCTAGATTGAGGTAAATCGAATGAGCCAATTTTAGATTTGATAAGTCGGATGATTTTTGGCTTTTTCAAAGTTAATGAAACACCTGGTCCAGTCACCAGTATCGGAATTCATTTTCGCCCAGAAATAGCGTGTTGTTATCAACTTTCGTGTGGCACATATTTCTAGGTGTGACAGTCCATACAGTTGGTCAAAAAATTAATATTTCAGTTCTAACGGTATACGGGCGAGTTTTATTTGTTGACATTTCACACGAAATATTTTATTTCTTCCCACCTATGAAAATCTGATATAACTTTATTTTTGATTGTTCAGGTTATAAACTTAAAGTGAGCGAGACCACCAACATCGATTCCGTGATAATTTATTTTAGAAACTTCAACTGGTCTTGACAAGTAATCAGCTACAACGTCCGAAATACGTCCGAAAATATGGGGCAAATCGCTTTTAGGTTTAGATGCTATTGTCGTGAATAACGGTTTATGATCCGTGAAAACAAAAAAAAAATTATTCCCGGGACATACTGTCGAAAGTGTTTGATCGCTACGGGTTGAAGTTTTTTTGAAAAAGAACTCAGATGTTCTCAACTATTAGTTTTTAAATTAAATTGTTGAAGAACAGTGGGCCATTGAAAATTCGTTTGTAACAGGGCTAGAATTTCAGCAATACGATACAATTTTACTGTTTATAGTGAAATAATTTCTTTAACCCCATCAGAATTAGGAGACATTCTATATTCTGAAATTGGGAAACAAAATTGAGCGTTTGTTTATAAAATTCACACTTTGATAGTTTTATTTTGATATTAAACTCGACAAGCCGTTGGAAAAGAAAATGTAAAGGTGTTTCATGTTTTTACTGAAATTCAAAATGTCTTCGATGTAAGGACATATAAATCAAAATCCTTCAAAATATTATTGATGAATCTTTAAAACGTCTGGGATGCGTTTCGTACCCGAATGGCATTCGTAGAAACTCGTAGAGTTTTATGTCATTCTTCCTTTGTTACCGGTATATTCACGCACGGTATGCACGCACCAAATCAAATGTAGAGAATATTTTGCATCCATAAATTTGTGAATTAAAGTCGTGGATATAGAGTACCGGGTAGCGATCAGAAAAAGTACAAGCATTAAGCTTACGATAATCGTCACATGCCCTCCAATCATTAACATCTTTTTTCTTTACCAGATGTAATGATGAATATATATGCGATGATGATGGACAACATATACCTAAATCCAACATTGAAAATCTATTTTGACATTTTTGTATTTATCATCAAACAATCAATGAGGCCTTTCAAAAGCAAGTGTTCTTTTGGATGTATGTAGTGAACTACATCATGCTTCACGGGAACGGTATAATCTGGCAGTGTAAACAAACATGGATATTTCGCTAATATTTTTGAAAATTCATCAGTTACCATTACTGTTGGTAGTTTCAATGTCGGTCTATTTACATCTGCCATTGTGTACGAAACATTTAATTTGGTGCCTGTAACGACTAAACGTTTTTGGTTTAGATAAATTAACAAATTACACTTCATTAGGAAAACTGTTTTAATAATTGGAAGATAGACTTAAGGGTTGTTATATATTTGCCATAATCTCAGTCTGTCAGTTTGTGCCAATATTTCTAATAGGGCGTATTCTGTTCTCAATAATACTAACTTAACGCTTGACATAAAAGCTTTATCTTAAGTTTATTCAATAGTATGACTGACATATACTAATGGTTAACAATGACTGACGGATGAGCCGTTTATTTTACTCTTAACCGTATCAATTACAGTTAAATTTATTTTAATGACATTACTTATACAATAACATACTTATTGTACCGGGTATAACTAATTATAATTATATAACATTTTCCCCCGTTTTGTTTCAGACCAAGTTAATAATATTTTATTTATTTCGATATGTTAATCAGAAAAAATGAAGAAGCCATTCATTTATAAATATATCTACCAAAAAAAGTAGAAATATCAAAATCCCACCCTTATTTTACCCCGAGGTCAATACAAAGTGTATCGACTCAAAAAATGAAAACTTTCCTCGAGCTTTCTCTGTGGTAGTTTGGTTTCGTACTGACAAGCTCATAGGCTACTCATCAGGTAGCTACGACCAAACTACAAAAATACAATTCTAACTTCATACATCACGTATGAGGCAAGAACGCATTGACTTAGCGAATTATATAATTTACCAAAACAGAAAACTCAAGGAACACTCTCATTTCTGTGTGTTTTATACAGTTTGGTCGTAGCTACCTGATGAGTAGACCGAACTTTTGGTTCGTACGAGCTTGTCAGTATACGAAACCAAATTACCACAGAGAAAGCTCAACGAAAATTTTCATTTTTGAAGTCGATACACTTTGTATTGACCTCTGGTTAAAGTACGGGGGGGATTATGATATTTCTACTTTTTTTAGTAGATATATTTATAAATGATTGGCCTCTTAATTTTTTCTGATTAACAAGACGAAAATTATTTTTAATAAATTTTGCCTATAAAAAGCCGAAAGAATCTTATTGATTTAATACAGACAAACTTTCTCTTTCTATTATTTATTTTAATGACAAATAATTAAAATTCTGGACTGGCTAATTTTGGATAATGGAATCTCTGTGGCTGTGGTCTTAATCTGGATGATCTTCTAAAATACTTTTCTTCTTCATCATCTTGTGATCTCTTTCGTTTCCTAGAAGTGTGCTTAACATGTTTATCATTATTAGATAATACCTCAACTGGATTATATTTGTCGGCTAACGTAAATTTTCTTATTTAATTCTGATGAACCATCCTGACATTATTGTTAACGTTAATAATAAAAGTAAATTTACTTTTTTCAAAACTCTTTTGAGACGCTTTGATCCAATTAAAAGCAATGTCTTTCTTTAGCAGATAATACAAATCTTTGAGTTCGCTGGACAAGTTCGGAATAAATCTTCCGTAATTGTTCAATAAACCCAAATAAACCGAGATTGTAATTCAGACACATTTTTTAGAGAAGGTGCTTTAGTTATAGCCTCTATTTTTTCAGCACTAGGTTTAATTACTTCGGCTGATACTGTGTGCCCTAAAAAATTTACAGACGTTTGGAAAAATTTCGATTTGTTTACGTTTATTTTTACACTAAACTCGTCCAAGCAACGCAACACTTTCCATATTAATTGCTGACGATTTTCATAGCTAGAACCGGCGATTAAAATGTCATCAAGATAAACAAAGTGTTCTGTCTAATCCACAACGAATTTGATCAATAACCGATTGAGAAATAAAATGAGCACTTTTGAGTATATTGGTATAATCCTCTACGAGTGTGAATTGTTAAATACGGCCTAAACGTTTCAGTAACAACATGTTGCCGATAAGCTCCAGTCAGATCAATTACGCAGAAACATTTGGCATTGGCCAGATTTGCAAATAGATCGTTTATATGTGTTGGAGGATATTGTTCCGTCTGTAAATATTTGTTTATTGTTACTTTACAATCTATGCAAAGACGTATGCTTCCGTTGGGTTTAGGTACAACTACCACTGGTGAAGCTTAATCACCAAACCGCACCGTAGAGTTTGATAACAGGTTTGGGAATATTTTCATTATTTTAGGTATTAGATTTTCTACATTAAGAGCAAACTTTCGACTTACTTTTAATACAAAATAAATTTCTCCAATTTGTAAACATTTTATCCATCCAATTTCGGCCTAATAAAGGTAAGCTATCTTTGCCACTCTCAATAATTATTAGTTCCAACAACTGTTCCTCATCATCACTTGACTTTTTAACTTTTACACAAATTTTTCCGACTACATTTATTGTTGATCCTGTTACAGAAGAAAATTGACCAATTACATTTTATGGTAACGCGAGTACTACCACTTAAGCCTATATTTAGACCAGTTTCCACTTGTTTAAGACTTAACACCGAAAACTGATTTATTGACCCTTTCGACGATTGACTTTGTGACCTTCTGGCCGATCTTGATTTACTATTTGACTCCATTGATGATTGACTTGTTGACCTCTTTCGACACATTTTTGACGTATGGCCCATTAAATTACAGCTGAAACATTCCCAATATTTTGCAGTACACGTATCTGGATTATGGAATCAGCCACATATATAAAAGCATTCCATTTTTGAACCGTATTAGGACTACTAGGATGTCTACGAGTTCTAGTATTATAAGATTTTTGCGGACATGGACTTCTTGAATGATGTTGGATATGATTTTCCATTTGATGACGAAATATTCAATTTCTGATTTTTTTTTTTCGTAGAGTTGTTATGCATCAAAATGTGCTTCTCGTTTTTCTCTTTCCGCCATTTCCCAATTCGATGCAATTTTTTCTTTTAACAAATGCGACCTTAACTGATTATCAAGGACGCCGAAAACAAAGCGATCTCTCAAGGCATCTGTTAAAAATTGACCAAATTGCATGTGCGGGCCAAAGCTTTCAGTTGAACACTGAAACATATTCTGCAATTGTTTGTCCTCTTTTCTGATCCTCTTTGTGAAACCGGTAACGTTTTGCAATCTCATTGATATCCGGCTTAAAATATTTTTTTAAATTCTGAACTAACTGCTCATACGACTTTTTACTCGGTTCCTCTGAAAGTGTTAGCTTTTTTTAGAATAGAATGAGCTTCAGCGCCTATAAATGTTACTAGTAAGGCTACTTTTTTTTTCTTTTACTACATATATCATTTAACACAAAAAATTGTTCTAGTCTTTCTATGTATCTACTGAAATTATCACCGAGTACATAAGCATTAACCGTAACATTTTCTAGCGCACAAATTGGAATTTTTGAACAAATAGGAATAAATTGAACAAATTTAACTTCATTGGTAAAAATTGGGGTTTGTTACCTGGGAATCTTTTGAATATTTACAGCATTAATTCAGCCAATGCTCACAGTAACGCTGCATAAGTGTCGTGGCCAAGGACTTAATTGGTGGCCGCACCGGAAAAAGTGGTGCGGTTTACAACTACCGTTTTATTTATTTATTAAGGTTCAAGCGAGGAATTCAAGTATTTGTCTTTCCAAAATTGAAAAATTGATTTCCTCCTTATATTTTGTGGGACGTCAGTGGCTTACAACTCCGTTTGACACCATATCGTTTTAAACAATAATAGGTTAAATAGAAAATTAATGAAAAAATACTGAAGGAGATTAGATTAAATCGTCGTTTTTTAGGCTTTTCTAAACTAAAAAGCCCAAAAAGCTCGATAAAATATACTAGAATTAAACAGATCTTATTGTTACCATCAAAGATAGCACGAAAAATGGCGTTCAACCTCTAAAATCGCATGTACATATTTTGATAAGATTTCACAACAACCCAGTATTATCAACGATTTTGATAACAACAAAATCTCACACTGGTTTCATAAAATAATTAATGTAAAATCTGAATATTTACGAAATGCTTGAAATTGAAATGGTAATACTTAAAGTATTATTGAATATAATTTAATCGTAGATTGGTTTAAGCTTTTTCTATACTAAAAAGCTCATAAAAAGCCCTGTACAATATTCTAGAGCTAAAGTGATATTGTTGTTAACACAAAATATGATACGAAAAATTACGTTTAACCTCTAAAATTCAGGTATTTTATTTTTTAATAGATTTGACAACAACGCGCAGTATCATTAGGAATTTTGACAACAACAAAATCTCACAGTGGCTTCATTAAATATTTGATGTAAAATGAATATTAAAACGAAATATTTAAAGTTTTACGGAAGATAATTCAATCATTGTTTGGATTAAGCTTTTTCCAAACCAAATACTTATTAAGTCTTATACAATAAACTTTAGTGGTTTCAGTGTTGTGTTAAAAATTTCGAGCTAAAACTAGCGGTACATATTTCTCATATATTTCATCCCTTGTTTTTTTTTTTTGTTGCTTATGTCATAATTTATTGTGAATTAGTTTGTTTGAATCTTGGCTTATATAAGTATATGTAATAGTATTTAGATGTCACTAAAATCGGTGAGCAGAAATAAATAAAAAAATGTTAAAATGAAAAAAAAGAGAAAAAAAAGAAAAAAAGTCGATGAGTAGCCACCATTGAAGAAGGTTGAATTTTAAAAAAGTAAACGAAAATAAAGAATTAAAAATTTTGGTATAAAATCGTATTTTATTTCGACGGATTTACTTTCCACCGGATAAAAATAAAGAGGTGACACTTAGTAGGGAGTTTTTTGTAAATTTTGTGGATAAAGTTAAAAATGTATGTTCGTGAAGCAATATAAACCATTTGGTAAAAAACAATTGGGCATATTAAAAAGCTGTTCATCATGCATCAGCTTTAAGTGGTGTTGAAACGTTGCGTTATCTTAAAAGTTGAAGGAGAGACGTTTATTATAACGGTGCTTCAAAGAATATAAAAGAGCGGTCTCTGCGGTTAAAACTCAAAATGTTTCAAAAATAAGAAAGTTCAGAGATGTATCAAATGAAGTGTTGCGGGGCTTACGTGTGCCCTCGACCATCAGGCCGCATCTTATGATCTGTGGATGATTTTCATTATGATTATTCGTCAAATAATGACAGACCCATTGGGCTGGATCCTATAAAAATTGTTTCTCTAGAATATGTTCATTCAAAATTGATTGCTGCAAAAACAGTTTTTTTAAAAAGGTTTGCTCCAAAATGTGTTGAGAAAAATAGAATCGCTCCGCGAAATTCTCCACCAAAAAAGAGTTGAAAATAGTAGGTTCTTTAAAAGGCTCATCCTGTAGTTATTCTCCAGAATGGCTTCCTTTAAAAACCGTTTAACAAGGGTTCCTCCAAAAATGTGGTGGCCAAAAAAGGAGTCTTCCAAAAAAATTCATGCAGTCAAACAAAAGTGTTGCGCTGTTTCTAATCGTCAAATTCATATAACAGAAACCTCGTGCACGGTGCAGTCAACTTTTGTGTGGCTATATTTTTGGCACTAGACTCAAGAAAGTTAAACTGGCAACGTTAAGCTGTAATTTAGCAACGTGGAAAAAATATACTTAACCAAAAATATCAAGCCGGTGAGAAGCATGAAAATTCTGCTAAAATTTGGTAGCCAAAATAAAATTGGAGAATATAGATATGGAATACAAATATCGCAGAACAAAATAGGGAATACATTTTTAAATGCTACTATGAGACCAGAAATATGAAGATTTTAATAATTCATTAAAGAAATTCGTAACACAAAAATTACAAAGTCAACGTCAGTACAGTTTGCCGTTTGTATAAATACCAGTATATACGGCGTACCTTAAAAAAATTATTTAGGGTCATCAAAAGAAGAGTATAGAGCAGAACTGAATTTTGTACCTGGACAAAACTTTTCTAAAGGACCACATTGTGTTATTCACAATAGTGGGGTCATACCTCTGACCGTCGAGGAGGAACAAGCAGTACTTAGAATCCAAAGGTACCTATGTAAAATTGTAGGATTTTACAGGGGCAATCTAGTTTAAGCTTGAAATATTTTTTCAAGGTTATTTTAAGGTCAACTAAAATTTTTTTTATATGAATTTTTGACCCCGCTTTCTGAAGGAGCTTTAAATTAAGTGAATGTGTTTTACGCTACTTGATTTGCCTGAAGAATATTCGTTCAAAGATTTAAATTTGTTACAAACCGTTCCAAAAAGGGTTAACCCAAAAAATATTAGTGCGCCTCAAAAACGGGTTCAAAAATTGTTCTCCTAAACGGGTCCTCAAAGAAGCGATTCCTCTACAAAGGGTTCCTCCATAAGAATTTCCTCTAAAAAGTGCTTCTTAAAAACGGGCTCCTCCAAAAGGGGTTCTTTCATAGAGGATTCCGCTATGATGTTTATTTTCATAAACGAAAATGTCTTAATAATTCCTCAACATCCCAATCAACATCATCATCACGATTTTTAACGGAATTTTATGCATACAGCTTACAAATACCCATTTGTATGTCTTATAAAAGCGATGTCATTTGGATAAACGAGTCAGTTACAATTTTACTTTCTTTTACGTATGTAAAATAAACAGTAATCATGAAAATTGTAGACCATGAGATTTTTAGAGATTTATCTGTTTTGAGGTCCCCTGAGTCCGAAAAAGTGGGTTTCGAAATGATGTCTGTCTGTCAGTCTGTCAGTCAGTGTGCTCCCTACAGCCCAGATGGTTTAACCAATCGAACTGAAGCTTCAGATTTATGGTTTTTTTGATAAATTTGAATGTCCCAGTGAATTTTACACCAAATCGGCTAACCGAAAGTGGTCACTCCTTAGGTCCGGAAAATTTATTTTTCAAATGTCTTAAAAAGTATTAGGTTTACAAAAAACCATTGAACATAAAATATTTCCAAAAAAAAAAAACAAATCTCACACCTCCATTTTTTTCTACGATAGTGCAGTACTATACTCGGGTCACTCGGGTCTTTGCGCTGTGTCGATTTCACTTAAGTGAGTTAATTATGCTAAAATGAGTGTTAATACACGACTGAGGTTATCGGATACGACACCTAATATTGTATCGCTATTTTTGATCAATCGAATTTATTTCGGTGTAACGTTAGCACTATGGTGTAATATACAAATTACTTAAACGTGAAAATTTTGTATATTTACAATATCTGAAAGATGATTATTTATATTGTTATATTCTAAATTACCGCAAAAATTTTCATTGTTTAATATTTAATTAAATAATATTTATAACACTTACTCAATTAATAGATCGATCAATAAAATAAAATGAAAGAATCAATGAAAGTGCTACAAAAATTAACTCAATTAATTTATTTTATTTTAAACAAGTAATTTTGATAAACTGCCAAATTTCTGCAATAGTAATTTTTGCTTATCAGAACTTTAGGCATTCCGTCAAAATTCAATGGGAAATTTTTAAATAACTTTCCAGTTGGCAAAGTCCAACTTGACACATGAAACAAAATAGTGAACGATTTATGTATAATTTTATATCAGGCGGCTCAGAAAAATCTGCTTCCATACTACTAGAAAGACTAGAATGGCCGCACCTAGCTTATTGGTAACTTGTAAGCAAGATTAAATTTAACCGCCATATCTTCCGTTAAGCATGATGCATTTAATTAGAAAACAGTTCGAAGCCAGATCTATAGTTATGGACTGAAATTTTGATATCAGTTCGATCTCAAATAAGTATTTTTTATTATTGCCATAGTTAATTCATTTTTATTGGTACTGCTGTTATTCTTTTGTTGTAAAGTTATAATACTTAAAATTTTCAGGCTTGGTGCCTTTATGTTTAAAAAAATTAAAACCAGATGGTTAAAACCAAATTCTACTGCCAGTGTAAATAATAATTGGTAAACTTATATTTACTTGCCTATAAAGTAAACACTTTTACTTATTACCAAACATTAAAATCGTATTAAAAAATTTCAACATTTCGTAAAATTTTAATTTTATTATGTACAATCACTTTTTTTATGAATTTTTAATGATTATGTCATAAAAATTATTAATTAAATAAATATTTAGCATATTTTTTGAAAAACAGACCTATGCGTATACGCATATATGTATACCTATACTATACGGTTCTGTTATTATAAGTATCGTAATTCAATTATGTATTTTAATTTATAACATTTTTATGATACATCATAAATTGATCGATCAGTGATTGGCCGACGTAATTTTTGACGTAGATTATTTGATTTGTCTAACTAAAATTTACAGTTGTTTAAAATTTTTTAACTTCTATTAAAGGTCACATATTTTCATTGCGGTGAAATGTTGTAAAAAATTACAAAAATTCTCAACTATCTAAGAATGATTTATCCTATAAGTTATCCCTTCAATTTTTGAAACAATAAATCGATTTTCGTAGAGTATCTATTCCGGAAGAAATCCGAAATTAAAAAAAAAAATATTTGGATTTCTCTATTCGTGATTCCTCGACAAAGGGTCCAGTATTTATGTTTAAAGAAATTAAAATGTTGATAATGAAATGAAAGGAAACCTTCTTGCTGCAAGAGTTTCATGCAAATTATTCCATTAAAGTTAAAAATTTTTTTTTTTCGTTGGTCTTATTTTGCAACAACAGCTAAGTTTCAAATATGTGAAACCTGGACCCTGTTCCACAATAAACAACCTATCAACTATTCACATTGTACAAGTTAATAGATATTTCCAAGAATGGGTGATATTCGAAAAGAAAAAATTCTCTCGGCGAGTATTACAGGAAGGTTTCGAAATGTTTAGATGAAAATTTTGTTTGGTGAAAATTATGAGTACAAAAATTAATCAAACATTTTATTCATTATGAGCCTATTTTAAAAGCCTGCAAAATTTTAATTTAACAGTACTACCGTAAGGCTATACTTTCATTTAAGAAAGGTCTGTTGACGTCCAAAAATTAACGATAGTGAATTATTTCCTAAAACATTCCTAAATTTTAAAAACATTTTAGTGTATTAGTAAACCAATCAATTAATAGTAATCAATAATGGTTTATTGAAACACACAAATGGAAAGCGATAATAATACACTGTTAAAATATAAATATCAAAACTATGTCTGGAAATAAAACTATCAACAAAATGTAAACCATGGTCCATTCTTGACTTTGCAATTAGTGGAGACATTCTCTTGGAGCAAAAAGGGTTGAATATGACGCAAATCACCCCAAGCCCAACGGTTAACGTTCAATATTTAAATTTACTAAACCATCTTCGGTCGTTTGCCCGGAAATAAAGCTAATAATAAAATATCGACCATGGTCCTCCTCCTAGAGCCATGAGGGTAAGATATGACGGAAATCACCCAAAGTTTCAATTGAACGGCAACACTTAAATATTTTAATTTACTAAACCACCTTCGGTACCTTGTCCGGAAATGAAACTAAGAACAAAATGTAGGTCATGGTTCATTCTTGACTTATGCAAATATTGTGGACATTCTCTTGGAGATATGAGGGTTAGATATGACGAAAATCACCCAAGTTAAAATTGAACGGCCAACGTTCAAAATTTAAATTTGCTAAACCATATTCGGTAGTTTGTCCGGAAATAAAACTAAGAACAAAATATAGACTATGGTACATTTTTGACTTATGTAGATAGTGGAGACATTCTCTTGGAGCTATGAGGGTAAGATTCGACGTTTAATATTTAAATTTACTAAACCATCGTCAATGTAAAATGTAGACTATAGTCCTTTCCCGACCTATGCAAATATTGGGACATTCTCTTGGTTGATGGTTAGATATGACAAAAATCACCCAAAGTTTAAATTGAACGGCTAACGTTCAATATTTAAACTTACTAAGCAACCTTCGGTACCTTGTCCGGAAATGGATCTAAGAACAAAATGTAGGTAATGGTCCATTCTTAACTTATTAAAATATTGAGGACATTCTCTTGGAGCTATTAGGGTTAGATATGACAAAATCACCCGAAGTTTAAATTGAACGGCTAATGTTCCATATTTAAAATTACTAAACAGTCAACGGTACCTTGTCCGGAAAAGAAATTAATTAGAAAATGTAGGTCGTGGTCTATTCTTAGATATGATAAAAATCACCCGAAGTTTAAATTAGACGGCTAACTTTCAATATTTAAATTGACTAGACCATCGTTAGCAGTTTGTCCGGAAATAAAATTGTGAACATAATGTAAAAGCCAACACCTCTGAAATGATCAAATTTTGGATTTAGATGTTATTATATATTATGTGTAGATGTGAATCTTTAGACAAGGGTCTAACTTTTTTAAAACTGACATTAAGAATGTGGGTTGGCAACTTGTAGCTAAGAGGTTGTTTAGTTATATTGCCAAAAAAAAATTCCAAAAAAACAAAAATTCCGAAATAATTTTTTTTTTAATTAAACAAATTATTGAAAAAATATTTTAAATCGTTTTATACCTTAGGGGATTAATAAAAATTCCAACATTCTTACAAATTTAAATATTTTCAAAATTGTGTGTTTCTAATAATTATTTACATATTAAAGTAGAGAATCCCCAAAGCCGTTTAGCGTTTGTTCTGCCTGCGCAAGGATGACAATAAATTCTGTAGCAGGCTTTTGTTTTCATATTGTAGTTAATAAAAATTTAGTAGGTCTACGTTTTTAATGGACACTTTATTTTGTACTTTTTGGGTCGACTTTTATTATCAAGAAGATAATGGCATCCCGAAAAATCTATTTCCTTATAAAGGAAATTTGGTTTTTGGCATCAACAGAAAATCGCTAATTCATTTGTGTTTTTTAAATTCGTCGATAGACGTGAATAATTTCAATTACAATTGCTTACCACCCCTTAGCTGCTAGTATTATCTTAAGCTGTTAGGTGGGTTCGAAAAATCGATTTTTTTTTTGTTTTCTTAAATAGTACAATATGTCTTGAATATTCTCCCAAACTTTTAATCGATCAGAGTAAAGTTCTTAGAGATCGACCGTTCGGAAGTTCCGCCCATCAGACCACGCCAGCCTGGCCCGTGGCAGGTTCCCTCGAAACTCTATTTTTGAAGTCGGTGGACATGATTTCCCAAAAAGTTATGAACCGGTTTTGTTCAAATTTTGCACACTTCTTCAAAATTAGACGAGACAGTACGTGGTGAAAATTTGACCAAAAAATGGGACTTTTTGTTTACAACTCCGCCAAAAATTTTAATTTCAATTTTTTTTCTCCTTCGTTCAAGCACGACCTTTATACATCTACTAACAGAAAATATTGTTGGGAATGGACTATATAATTAAGAATGGACCAGTCACTGTTTTTTTCTGTTGGTATTTGCACAACACCTCGCCAAGTTCCAATCGAAATTTTGCTAAACTTATAATTTGATTTGGATCTGCTTTATTCATTTTTTTAATACGGTTGTATAAGAGCCACGAATTGACAACAGCCACGTCCAAAAGATGGTAGAATAAGCGCATATACCACATTTTAGATCATAACAATATTTTATACCTTCCGATAGAGCTATCGAAAAAATCAACTCCGCCCATGTACTTGTTGTATTCTTTGATTATTCTTGATTTCAGTTTTTTGTCAAATCGGTCGGAAGTTTGTATCGGGTTACCACCCACGAAGTTTGAAATTAAAATTACGATATGATTATCCTTCCATGAAACAGTAGTCACTTCCTCTATTGCTCGCTTTTACATCTTTTATCACTGGGGAGCTTTGTATTTGGAATTCGATTCCGACATGTAGTACCTAGGCACAAAATGCCCATTTTCGACAATTCAACGACTATTGGTACCGACGAGTAATAATTGTCAAAAAACACTCGATAATTTAGATGTCTCGAAACTTGTCTTACCAAACGTATTACGATATTAGCACTGACACCCAAGTCTTTTTCTGCAGGATATCTTTTTCTTGGATCATTTTCCTGACCCAAATATATCTCAAAATTATAGGAAAATCCTGAAACACCCTACAGCACAAATAATTTGAATCCCCATTTATGGGGTTTGTTGGGTAGATATTGTTTCAATGCACTCTTAGTTTTAGTTGAGCAAAGCTGCTCGTCAACCGCAAGGCAGGACTCCAAAGGAATTATTGTAAAATTATTTTGGTGTGCCTCGACTACATGGCGAATTTTGTAGAGGCGATCGTAATTTGGATGATTATTGGGCAGATCTTTCTCGTTGTCATTGAAGTGCAACATTTGTTTTACTCGTTCAAAATTTGCTAACGCCATAGTTTGTTGAATAAATTGATTTCCAGCTAAATTATTCCAATAGCGGCGACAGTGAGGTATTTGAATAACCGACTTTAAAACACAAATTCCTAAAATTTTTCGAATTTCTAATTCAGTGGTAAATTTTGTGTTATTAATATTTTTTTTTGATCCGTACGAATTGGATTCGTTAACAATTAGATTTATCAAATTATCATCGAAAAAAAAATTAAAACACGCGTAAGGTGTTGATAAATCTAAATATTCGTCGGGAAGTGATTCGTCGCCTTGAAAGACTATGTCATTCTCGTCTTTAGAAAAATCTTGACCGCGCCATAAATTATTTTGTTTTTGTGACGTAGAAGTTCCTGTTAATGGGCCAGTGTTTGAAGAGACTTCCATGTCACCGACAAAATCAATAGGCATATTCTCAATATCGAATGGCTCCTCTGGTGTTGCTGGTATTGTCTGGTTGATATCGTTCTGCCGAGTGATTTGTACTTCAAATGCAGTATCATCATTATCATCATTATCGTTCCCTACGTCATCATAAAGTTCGTCCTCACTATCGCTCCAACTCTCAATAATTGTTAATATTTCTTCTTCGGTGAGGGCTTTTCTTCAGCTCATTCTGAAACCTTCACAGAATGAACATATTGTCAGAATTTAGTATTGTAGTATTGTTCAGTATAAAATTATTACATACAGGCAATATCACGTTAAAACGACCTTTGAAACTTTTAGTCGATATGAACGTAATCTTGCATTTATGCAAGTATTACATATATGTATAACTAAACTTTAGTTCAAACCTCACTTCGTATTGCATATCTGTAATATATATTTTTAGAAGCTTATATTTTGTAAATAATGCCAAAAAATAATAAAACAGTACTTTAGAACGGTTTAGCACTTCTTTATAAATAAATATAATACTTGCTTTGTAATATTTTTTCAGATTTTAAAGGTAAACCACCACAAAACGTAAGAAATGCACTAAACTACTGCTGTCTCCCTGTTGACTTACATCAGAATTAACTTTTTGCGCCAAAAATTTGACATTATATGAATAAAGAACCTATGAACCAGGGATGAAAAAGTTGGTCCTTTAGTACTTTTTTCGGTCCTTTAGAAAATAAAAAGTACTTCGATACTTTTGATCAATATTTCAGTCCTTTCGAAAATACATTTATATTTAATTTTTTTCTGTAAACGTTAGGCAGTTCTTTTCGAAGATCCAATCAATCTTCGTTGAACAACTATTCGAATTTCGACTAAATTAAATTCTAACCGCCAGGACGACCGAATACCGACGGCAAACAAACGTACTAACATAATAACGCTTTTTTCTTGTATTTTTGGTGGGCAAGGATAGTGGTTTTGTTCTTGGAATTGTAACTTGTGACCGTTCAGTGGGAGGGGAATATAGTTGTATCTATATTATATTACTTATAAATAACTAAAATGGATAAATCATAATACAAAAAACACTTTGATATAACATTTCAACAATAACATTTCGTTTTCAATCAAATTAAATTTAATTAAATCCGAAAATTACTTCAAAGTTAGAGAAACACGAAATTCAAATGTAATATGCCATACTATCTACGAGCGAATTTGGTTTTCTCTAATTTGGAAGTAATTTTCAGTTTTAGTTAAATTTAATTTGATTGAAAACATCACACTAATATTATACATATATGTATATGTAAAATTTGTATATACATATGTATTAGGGATTTTATATTGTAATTCTAAAAAAAAAAATTTTACTCGCATTTGCAATTCATGCTTGATGTGGATAGCCTCTAATTCTTAACAAATTCATATGTGTCTCTAATGCTTCACAAAATCAGTTTAAATGCCTTTTTGTTACTTTTAGTGACATAAAAGTGAAAAGTCGTCAGTTAAACCTAGGGTCAAACGACCAAAATGAATCCAAATTTTCTATCAAAATTCTGCTAACTCCAATCGTTTCTGAGATATTTTTTAAAAAATTTGTCTATTTCCACAAATTTTTATTGTCGCATTGTTTTTATTTTGTCTATATCCTTCAGATTCGTTTTTTGTCTACCTCCAAAGCAAAGCTGTAAAAAAATTTTGATTTAATTTTGTTAGATGTGGTTTTATCTATATCCGTGCGATTTGGTCTATATCCACTAATTTTTTCTTCACTTCTATTTTTTTGCCCATATCCTTCAGTTTTGCAGTATCCTTGAGTGATGCTTGATATGCAAAATGTCTTCCAACTCCTTTAAGCTAACAATTCGAATTTCTTTTATAAGCGACAATTTTGCGTTTATAATTTAAATGGTAAGGTTCATGGTGATAAAGAATATATAACAACTTTTACATTTTTAGGTATGAATCTGTTAGTGACCGCGAAGGTACTCACATTGTAAATTTGAACAGAAATTTTCGGAAGCGGCCACAGTAATATACAATATATTGACTCTGCGCATAGCGTTTTGGAAAAAAATTTTAAAAACAAATTTATATTGGCTAATATTTGTTCCAGGTGCAATACACATGTTACATTTAACTATGGAATTCATTCTCGTTTATATGACCATCGCGAGCATTTTTGCAGCGACCGATTATTTCGAGCCAATTTTCCACCTCCAGCATAAAATCCACACCACACGGTCACTATTTGTGGTTGGTTGTAATAGAGTCTTTTGAACCAAATGTGGGTTTGTTGCTGTCCAATCACCCATATGTTGCTTATTGACAAAGCCATTCAACCAATAATGAGCTTCATCACTGACGATGATTTTTCGATTAAATTCAGTTTCTCCAACTTTATCAAGGGCCAATCGGAGAAGTTTCAGCACTTCAAATGATCAAGAGGATTCAGCTCTTGAGGTTATTTAATCTTGTAAGAGTATGTGAGCCAAGATCTTTATGCAAAATTCGCCACAATGTGTTTTGAGAAATTCGCAATTCCTATAAACGGTGTGGAATCAATTGATTTGGCTCATTTTGAACTGAACCACTTAAGGCTGCGAAATTATCAGTAATTCGACCTCTCACTAAGACAAAAACATCCAATATTGAATGTTTTGACTCGAATTTATCCACTATAACATGCAGACCGTCTGGTGGGACGATTATTACGAGCGAAAATTGGAGTAAGCGCTTTTAAAGTTGTGACCAAAGACTCAGAATTGCGGTAGCCATTTTAAATATTTTCCAAACGTTGCTCGTTCGTGAACTTCACCATGATAAAAATGTTTACCTTGACTGACGTTTTCACGTTAACGGGTGCGTTCGAAATATTCAACGGTGGGTTCGTTTTGGTATACAATCAAGTTATGCCTTTTTGGCAGCAAATGATTGTATGACATCTGGCAAATCGTTGCAATTTCGTGTCTACACTAGCAACTGTTCGAATTTTAATGATCTATGCTAAAAATTAGTATTCATAAAAATCGAGGATATAGACAAAATCGTAACGACATAAACAAGCCTTTTAAGAAAAGTTGGTCCAAACTCTTAAATTTCAAACTCAAATAGGTAAAATACTTTTTGAGTTTCAAGCATTGTACTTCGTATAGCTTTCTTCTAACAAATCTCAGGAACATCTGTAACTTTCCAGCTAACTTAATTTAACTTTCAAATGCCGTTTTCTCCAATATACTCGTAGGAAAAATGCATATAAGGACAAGGATAATTCTGAGCCGACGATATGTAAACACATCAAAAAATTAAAAAGTACTTTAAAGCCCAATTTAGTCCTCTGTTGCTCAACATTTTAGTACTTTGGAATTTATGCCAATTTTATCCCTGCTATAAACAAATTTAATGCAACGTTTCAACTAAATAGAAAACGAAATAAAACTACATCAAAATATTGTGTTCCAATATTTTTTTGAATGCTTATTTATTCATTGCATATATGCAAGACAGAGTAACGAAGGGTAGAATTTGAAAAACTTGTATAATTTGTGGATTTGGCCAATTTAACAAGTAAAATAAGTTAATTCTTTCATGTATTAATTTTTGATTTGAAAATTTCAAATATTTTGAAGTAATTTAAATATTTATAAAAAGCTTGTGTGAATAAAATATTTGCAAGTTTTATGGATTTTAAAATTTTGACGAATTTGACGAATTTTTAGAATTTGTTCGATTTGACGTAGGTACTTAAAGAATGTAATTTTACGGCTTTACAGAATTCGAAAGGTATGGAATTTTTAGAAATTTTGGAAAATTGGTTGAATTTGAAATTATTTGTAAAATCTTTAAAATTTCATAAATTTACAGAAATTGTCGATTTTTTTTTTAAATTTTACCAATTTTCAAATTTAAGAGAACCAGGCAGACTTGCAAAGTTTTATAAATTTTTAGAATTTAAGAGACTTGACGATTTAGAAGAACTTAAGAATTTGGAAAAATTTTGTGAATTGAGATAATTTGAAAATTTCAAATATTTAATTGATTTAAGGAATATGTAGTATTGATGAAGTTTTTAGCTTTGGAATTATTTGAACAAGATAAACAATTTAATACCTTCAGGAAGTTAATTAAATTATAAAAATGCAAATGAATTATTTTAAAAATTTGCAGAATTTATATACGAAATTAAGTTATCCAGTAGAAAATTTGTGTTTATTGTAAGGAACCACAATTGTAAATTTTTAATCGTGTTGGTAGTTGATACCCTTAATTTAAGTTTAAAAATATTTTAGAGCTAAATAATACCGGGTGTTTCAATTTTTCTATGATATAATATGGTTACTTCTACTTTACAATTTATTTTCATATTGTATTTTATTACAATAACTATTGTATATTAAAGACGAAACTGACAAAAACGAAATACCATGAATTTCAAAATATTGATAGATTAGTTCACTTAAATTGTTTAGACACTAATCTCAAATACACCCAAGATAAACAATTAGTTAATTTTCAACTTGACATGCCTTAGCGAAAATAGTAAAAAAAAACACAACAGTTGAAAGGCCTCAAGAGGCCGTAATGCCACTCAAGCAAGTATATAGAGAAATATTTATATATAGCTAATAGGGTCATACCAGCAATAATAATTCGAATAATATTGAGAGCTAAACTATGACATCGCATAACAAGTTCAGTAAAGCTTAATGTTCTTGATGAGACCTTGGTCCTATGTAGTCATATTGGCATCATTTAAATATTCAATCAAACTCAGAATATCCCAAATATGCTCGTTGAATTTGAAATATGTGCCCGTTGAATCTGAAACGGTCGATAAGTTATTTTATTTCGCTTTACGTTAACTATAACTGACTCTTGGTTATTGATTAGTTACTGATCAAGAAGTAGAAATAAATATGCTTTGCTTTTTGTAGTTGAGGGTAAAAAATCTAGGTGTTATCTTAGACGGTAATCTTTTTTGGTACATTAAAAATAAATGTTAAAAGACCACTTTCTCATTTTGGCAGTGTCGAAGTCAGTGACTTTCATCAGTACTGACCTCCTAAATGTTTTTGTCTTCAACTCCACTATTTACCATGGAATTCCACTATTTGCCAGTATTTCATTTTTATGCCCTACATGTGAATCCTCTCGATCCGATTTTAGGTTTTTCATTCATTGTATACATTCGTGTCCAGTTGCTCGGTCTTTGATGTGTTATAGTCAAAAATGGTTTATTCTGAATATTTGTGTGAAGGTCTACCTAATACAATCCAAGCCTTTATTTAAATTCATTTAGTTTGCTCAAACTGCAATGCGCATATGTAAATTAGACATTGGGGTATTGTGTATAGCACTTTCGTGGGTTCCAGCACATTTTCAAACAAGACCAATTTTGTTATCACTTTTTATAAAGTCGAGCTGTTTTAAAAGTATTAACCTTTAATTGTGTTCTACCCAAGAGCACCTAAATAGTTGTTTATGTCTCCCAGGAAATTAATATTTCAAATTTCATTAAATTTGTAAATTTTCTAACATGAGAAAATTACGTTTTCCGGGTTGGCCGAGTTTTGACCATTTTTTCTGGTTGAAATTTGAAGACCCTGGATATGATAAATGTTTGTATCTTTCTGCTTATATAAACTGCAGCGCTACTAGCACCGGTTAGAAAGCAAATAAAACAAAAATTTGTCAAACGATTTCAGTTGATGTTTATAATAAACTGTCGCCGCATCCACCACACACTAAAATAAATTGGCGGAACAGAAAAGTTCCGTATTATTTTTTAATAGTCGCATGAAATTGTCAACCCATATCACTCCCAATTGCGTATCTATTAATTTTCCACACAAATACTATATGCGCGCGCGATAAAGTAAATACTAAAAGCAATAAAAATATCTAACCCCAGCCCATAAATTCAAATAAGAGTATAAACAACGCTGTGAGTACTCTAAACACAAAATTAAATAAAAATAATAACAAATTGCTTACGGAAAATTAAATTTCCTTCACATGTACTTAAGTGTGTAATGTACAATAATAAACATTTCAAGGTAATCGAGTGAAAATTAAGAGAATTTGTTAAATTTGACCACGCCACCGCAAAAAGGATTAAAATAAGTATATGAACCATAAGCATATTGAATTATCTCGGTTGGAATGAAACAAATCGGATTGAGAGGCAAGATTTTATTTTATTTTATTATTATTGTTTTTTTTTTTTTAAGTCATGGTTACATTAAATATTAATATTTATTGTGAAATGTCAAAACAATTTATTGAATTTTCATTTTTTTTTTTTGTTTATTTACAGACTCAGAATTAGAAGAATTAGAAGCACCGCCACGTTATCGTCCGGATTCACTAAGTGCCCTATGTCGTGCAACACGTTTTACGGAAGCTGAAATAAAACGAATTTATCGCGGGTTCAAAGCAGAATGTCCAACCGGTGTTGTAAGAGAAGAAACATTCAAATTAATTTATTCACAATTTTTTCCTCAGGGAGGTTCGTGCGGTACAGTATGATATTATTTTACTCTGCGAAAGCGTGCAAAAAAAAAAAAAATACAAAATTTTGTTTTCTAATTATTTTTCACCTTTTTAAAATTTTTGATAATAATTTAATTGAAATTTATATTTTGTTTATTTTTGTTTTTCGGTTAGAATTATTTATTTAAAAATTTTAATTTCCATAAATAAAATGAATAATTACGTAATAATGATAATAATATTTAATTATTTATTATCATTTTCATTTTTTTGTTGGTATATATGTAGGTACAACACAAAACATAGTTATTGGTATTATAGTTACAGAGTTTCTATCTATGTATGTGTGTCTAAAAATGAAATGAAAATTACATTTTATTATATGTAGATTTCCGCTTCTATAGACAACAACAATTTTGAAGTCTATTTATAAAAAAAATCGCTAGAAAAATTATTTGGTGTTTATTAAACATAAATTGGGGCATTGAATCGATTTGTTTGTATAGTTTACGTTATAGTTAAAATTATTTATTTGATATTATTAATTATAACGCGGAAAAATAGGTTTTCATATTCATAAAATACAATAAAGCAGGTTTCAGCTAGCAAAATAATCAGATAATTTATACTTAGAGGCACGAAAGTATTGATTACATTTTGATATTCTAGATTCAACCAAAATTCTTAGTAGCTATTAAGTAAAAAAACACCTTATATATACTATATGCAGAAACAATTTGAGTAACCTAAACCTAGTAATAAACTGTGGTTCTCCAATAAATATAAATGCGCACAAGAAAAATGTTCACAGTGAAAACTGCTAAGAAAAAAGCGCACAATCATAGTTATGAATTCGTGTTGTACCTTAGATACCGGGAAATGCGACCCCATACCCAAGCTATTCCAGGATCTTAAGAAATTCCTACGGATTTATAGAAATATCTCATTTTGTTAAATTATTTAAGATTTCCTCAAAATTGTATATTTCAAGTGGCTTTATCAAAAGCCCATAGAGCCCCTCCCCCACCCATCCCTTCCGTGATTTGCTGTTTCAATATTATTAATTTATCCTTATATCATTGTGTGCGTTTTTTTCTTGGTGATTCTTTTTATTTTTCCATTCGATTTAACTTTATTTGGTTTATAGGGTGAATTCTGCAAAAATATTTGAATTGAAAGAATGATTTCATGGTTGACATTTTTGTAAGTACAAATTATTGCTCTATCAAAATAAAAAGAGCTGAATCCTCTTAAGGTGAACCTAACACCAAATCAACCCATAAAATAATTTTCCAACCGAACAACTTACTTAACCCCAATGCCCAAGCTGACCAAACCCTAACTTAACTTCAACTCAACTTAGCTCGAACCAAATCTCCATCCGCGTGGAGTTGAACACTTAATGGCCAGCTCAATTCAAGAAGTCTTGGATTAAAGTTTCACTCAATTCAACACAATTTCAATTTAAGCCCTGTTCACTATCATACGATAATAGCAACGTACAACCATACCAGCATACGTATTGTCGTACAATACTATTAAACCATCATACATTGATTTTGTCGTAGCACAATAACGTCGAACTATCACACCATCATACAATCATATCATGGTATAGATGATATATTTTGCCATACCAACATATCACCGTAACATCGTACGATCGTACCATCATATCATCATCTTAAGTACTATCATACTTATAATCATAACATCACACCATCATACCATTCCATCATACCACTATACCATCACATATAAAAGCACACAATTTTTTAATCTTATTAGGTTTTCTAAAAATCCGGTTTTTTAGTACCCGACGGGTTCGGGTCGGGTTCGGGTCCAAAATCAAAAAAATATTTATCACATTAGGTAAATTTGGTTATCGTAAATTGTCCGTGGAATTGATTTCCGTGTTATCAACATTAGGTTATTTAAGCGACTTAAACAAATTGTTTAAATTGTTTGTCTTCCTTTTCGGTGGACATCCCAACGTTATATGGTTTCATGTAAAAAGCACTTGTCGATGTGTGTAGTGGACCCTTTGATTGCCATACTTTTTGAACGTCGTATCTATCGCATTCCGTTACTTTCTTTACCTCGTATGGCCTCAGATATTTTTTTTCTAATTTCGCAGCATTGTCGAACTAGGTTTTCTTGATAAAGAAGATTCCCCAATCATGTACTTGTTTGCCTCTTTTCGCTTGCGGTCGTACCCTCGCCGGTTCTCTCTTTAAATTGAAGCAATATTTGGTTTCGCCTCTTCTTGCCGACGTTCACGGTCATCAATAAACGCCCTCATCAATTCGTCCTCAACGACTTGTTTTAGACTGACATCTTCAGCTGTACGCATTTTGACACAGGATGACATCAGTTCCTTTCTTAGCGCAGTACTCGCTGAATTCTCCTGAACGAAAAGCGCCACCACAGCCTTTAGGGATTTCCAAAAATTGCTTTTTGTGCATTAAGTCGCTGAATAACCTCGTTGATGTTCAAGGTTTTTGTAGGTTAGATACAAGTAAATATGGAAAAGCCATGCACCGAGTCGGTGACAGGCTTCCCAAATGGTCGTAAGTCACCAACGGGCTGTCTCCTTTTGGAATTGGATTTAATAATCCGTCCTATTTTCCCATGTTCCGTTCCGTCTTAAAAAAGCTGAACTTTTGTCACCGAATCCGGCTCTGGAAACTTCGAAATTGCCATAGTTTTTTTTCCGTTTGATGGTTGGATTTGCCCATTCTCAGTCAGATACCCCAAATACTTAATTTTACTACGAAGATACATGGAGAACCTGGTTTAATCTTTCTGTGCCATCAGACTAACTTGAAGCTGGAATAATTACATCGTTAATGTAAACGCAGATAACCCCGTTGCGACACAAATCTTCGAATATATTATAGATAAAGCGCATAAACACAAATGGACTGTTGCAAAGTCCAAAAGGAGCCTTCAGGAACTCGTATTTATTGTCCGAATGGTGTAACGAAGGCGGTGTACCTAACGGACTCTTCGGCAACCGGAACGTGGAAAAAACCGTTTCGGAAATCTAATGTTAGAATATTTTTGCATTGGCCAGCTTATCGATTTGGTATCGATTAAAGGTAATGGATACCGATCTCTAACGATAATGCTGTTTAATTTACGGTATTTCATGCATAACCTCTTCGATTCATCTTTTTTATTAGCCAACACGATAGGACTAGCATACTCTGATGAACTGCGCCGAATAACTTTCTCCTCCAGCCATTCATCGATTCGATTTATTACCGCCTCCATCTCCAAAGGTGACAAACGCCTTGGCTTGTACGCAACTGGCTTCTGATCCACCACCTCAATGTGCATTTTTATTTTTTTTTTGTTTGCTGCTTCTCTGGATTATAGTTGATTACGGCTTTTCTAATAGCATCGGCTGTCGCTGCATGGTTCACAAGTCTCAACTAAATTATATAGTTTGGTTGATGAGTTATCTACCTAAAATGAAATCAACAGACAACAACCCATCTTGAACAATATGAACATTTGTTTTGTATTCATCACTGTCAATTATTAGAACAGTCTCAAAACACCCTAATGTGTTTATCCTAATAGACCCAGCTTCGCGAAATACAATGGGTTCGCCCACCCAAACTTACTAATCTTGTGAGTAAAAACTTTCTGTGTGACATAAGATTGATATCACTATCTGTATCTAGAAGCGCGTAAAACTCTATTCAATTTAGTGTTAAATGTTTAATGGTTTTGGATGCAAATGCACTCGGCTCTTCCAGTACTGTACACGACTTCTTAGCAAGCTCCGATTTCTTCTCACAATTTGTAGAAACATGTCCGAATTTCTGACATTTGTAGCATTGTGGGCCTTTGATTTATTAATTCAATTCTTTCTGACATGACGAACTCCGGCGCAATTGAAACACCTAGGACCCCTTCTGAATTGAGATGATTTGAATTCATCCTTTGTTTTCGGTAGTACTGGTCCACTCTTATGAATATTCTTCGAATTCTCCTTGATTTCTTCATAGTACCTCAGCTTCGCCTTGAACTCCTCGAACGTATTTGATCCATACAACACCGCCTTGTTTGGTATTACCGCAGCATCCATTAAATGTCCATTTTTTCCAAGCTCCCTCATCACTAATAAATAATTTGTGTATGATTCATTGGGTTGTTTTTTTCGTTCGGCCACCTTTTTATGTATCACCGCACTGTTTTTTCTCTATGGAAACTCATCAATTAGCTTTTGCCACATGTCAATTGCCTCCGCCACCCTCAATGAATTTTTTTCTGTCCCACTCAATAAGCGTTTTGCATAAACAACCTTTTGTTGGTCTGTCCGACCTGTACAAACAGCTGTTTCATCGATGTCTTTTACCCACTTACCAAGCAAGTAATCGTCGTCTCCACTTTAACTTGGAAAGAGATTCCTCAACATTTCTAAAAGTAAAAATTGCACAATTATTTGTGTTGGTTGACGTCGATGCACCACCCCACAAAATTTATCAACTGCTGAATATTTACTAATCCAACCCCAACTCAACTTCAACAAAACCTGCCAATTGACACCTAACTTAACCTTCAATTCAACCCCAAACCTTATGCCCAACTCAATATTCAAACCAGCGTATACAAAAAATTAATAAATATTTATATAACCAAGTGTTTTGGGTCAATTCGTATGACAGGTACCCGAAATCATGACGTACATGTTCTAAAAGCTTTTCAAATCTCTGCCTTGACCATAGAAACAGAATGGCGAAAAAACAGAATGGTCCTGGAGATGTCTTTGGGACAGATATCCAAACATCCAGACTTGCATGACACCCTGCAAAATATTTTACTAATAAAATTTTGGAAACATCACTAAAATAAAACATTTTGATAATAATTTTTATATTGCTGACGCGTCGGCAAATTGTGTCGATAAAGTTTGTCATTGTTGAATCAAAAAAAAAAAAAAAAAAAAAAATCATTTAACAATTATTGTTGCCGTTGACCTTTAGTGACATCACTGGCTTTGTCCTATTTGAGCATTTTCTGTGTGGGCATAACTTTCCATGTGTGCTTTTTCTTATAAGAGTTTTGCGACACTGGTCTCAAAGCCATACATTCATTCACTTTCTGGAAAATCATAGCCGATGGTAATATATGCGATTATCGGCAACTGAATGGTAAACCGTAAATTTATTTTCAAAGATAAAGGCGACGCCTGCGCTGTCGAGGGTTATACAGGGACTGTGCGAGTCTCAATTACCTTTGGTGTATAATCATTTTTGTGCACTATTGGCGTACCGTGACTGTAAAGTGCTTGATAAAAGAAATGAAAGTGAAAGCAGTTTCTGTTTGGTTGCAATGCTAGATTGACGTAACAACATAACAACAAGTTATTTCATTATAGATGTTTGAACTTAAATCTGACTATGTTTGGTCAAAGAAACTGTGAATAACATAATGCATCGGAGAATATCTTATGCCAAAATAATAAAATATAATACAGTGAGTGTCCCAAAATTATTCCAATTTTCACTCAATAAATTTTTAATGATGAACTACAAAATGAAAACTTTTTAATTTCGACTCAAATATTTTGGTACAAAAAAATTTAAAAAAGGAATTAGAAAATTAGTTCGAAAAAGTTTAAGTAGAATTTAATATTAATTGTTTATCTTAGTTCGTCGCATTGATGGTCAAATTGATTTTGAATATGTTTAGATTAGGAGAGCCGCCCATTTGCATCGAACAGAAAATTTTCACAATTTCGCTAAATATTTTATTTGAGTGATAGTAGAAATGCCCTAAGCTTTAAAATATTATATATTTGAAAAATCACTCCATGATCGGAAATCTCCGAGATTTTTACAAGCTAAGATACAACATTTAATATTAAATTCCACTCAAATTTTTTCCAAATCATTTTCTGTTTTGAATTTTTGTTGAGTCGAAATTAAAATGTTTTCATTTTCTGGTCCATAAGTAAGAAATTGTTCAGTGAAAATTAAAATACTTTTGGGCCAAAAACTGAAATTAGTTTTCTGAAGTTCCAAAATAGCCGTAAAAATCGTTATGGATGGTGTCTAAAACCATTTGTGTTGTTCATTTATTTTTGTATTAGCAGTAAGCCTCTTTTCGCAAGCCGTTTTTCCTTATTGCTCATCAAAAAGGATTTATTTTCTGCAATTAAGATGTTAAATTAGAGCTGAGGTTGCCGTTTACTTTGTATCTTCTCCCAATACCTAGTTATGTTCCTTTAAGTTACTAAAGTTTATTCGAAGTGGAAGCTATGCCACTATTGTATATTCTATTGTACTTTCTCTAATTTCTTAGAAGATGTGCTTGTTGAGTTGTAAATGGATTGCCCCAGAACACAACAATAATAATAACAACAAGTTGACATAGTGACCTTGCTTGTATCTGCATTTCTTTAATATAAGTGGTGATGGCTTTCTCTAATCATAAAGTGTACTGGACTTTAAAACCTACCATCTTCCATGTTATTAGAGAACTAAATAATAAATTATTCAACACTGAATTGATTGATTAATTATTATTGGAGTGAAGTTTTTGCATAAATAACAAAAATATACACTGTATACTAAAGTAAAGTCTTCCAATTTTCACTCAAAAAATTGAAAATAAAACCTTCTCAATTTCGACTCAAAGAGTAAAAAAAAAATTGAGTGGAATTTAATATTAAATGTTGTATCTTAATTTGTACAGGTCCTATCGATATGGTCGAAGCAGTTTTAAATATATGTATGGATTATAAAAACAACCCACTAATGCAGACGATCAGAAATCACTGAGATTTCCACAATTTCGGAAAATTCATTGAGTGATAGTCAATACAAGTCACAAATGAATTCTCCGAAATTATCGAAATCTCAGATGTGGTGGTTTTTATAATCTAAACTCGTATTCAAAGTCGCTTCGATTATGACGGTGCGATCCGGATGAGCCAAACCACAATATTTCAAAACTTGGACGATTTAACCAAAAAAAACGATATGAGACAAGCTTCACTCCCATCTTAATTTCAATTTTTTGCTAATCACGTTTTATTGCAAAGAGCAGCTGTTTCAGTTTACCGAAGCTTGTTTTATTAAATCGCTTTATGTCTATAGTATACCACACCAAGTTCATAGCTGGAATAACGTTCTAGAACTGAACATGTTTTTCATTTAAAACAGTCAAAATGGACAACATGACGAACAGCTAAATTTTTGGAATCCTTCCAGTTGTAAAAGGTATTTTGTAATTGATTGGCATTTATTTCTCGAGAACTGGTTGACTTATCAGCTTATTTTACAAATCACAGGAAGCATTACTAATTTCGCAACTTGAACCAAACTTTGAATTCTACAAGTTAATAAATCTGACAACGGTTTTTCCTTACACAAATTAACGAAGAAATATCCAATTTTAACCAGCCATTGAAAATGAATAAATTAATTGTGAATACAGAAAGTATCTAGGCTCAGGTTTTGCACCTCTTGATTCTACCCTTGGCAGCTGTTTCAAAATTTATGCTCAAAAATTTACCCATTGACAATAAGCCGTGTTATACACATTTCGTTATAGTACTAACTGTCACATTGGCCGAAAGGAATTTTTTTACCATTTACGAAACCTAATGGGTCAAAATCACCCTCTGGCTTATTGCTGCCAAATTTACACTGACTAAAGATTTATTCGTGTATAGAAAGCTCGATTTTACAGAGCAAATCGACAAGTTAAATTCTTGATTTAACATTCTATGTGTTGGGGGTGCGCTTCAATAGGGTAGGAGTTGACCGTTTATAGCCACGACTTTCGTGAACTATATTCCAGCTCTGCAACTATGTAGAGGCCACCAAATGTGTCTAGTATACCTCCTCGTGGTGACACCCGGGCAACGATTTTAAAATCGGCTAAATACTAGAGGCGAGTGGATTACACTATAAATATACAATATGCAATGAATAAAACAGAAGGAAAAAATACCCCAGGTGGTAAACCAATAGAAATATTGGGCAATCCACTCTCTGATGAGACTGGCCCTAAGGATTCTGGGGAGGGCCGATCCTTGCATACACAAAAAAACAAAAATATGGAAATAGTAAACAGCCCGTTCCACAAGGGAGGAAACGTTGCTAGATCTCCTGAGAAAACTTTTAATTTCTCATCTGAAAATTTTAACATGGAACGATTCCAAAATAATAAGGGCGCAACAGCAGCACCCCAACAAGCAAGTATAACAACCTCATATAACTATGGTGAAACATCTATTCTTGAAAGTGGTACTTCAGAAAAAGAGCTAACGTTATACAAACAATGGCAAAAAGTAACTGATGAGAAAAATCAGCAAAGCATTATTATTCTCAATTTACAACAACAAATTGACGAACTAAAAAAAGAAATGATGCAATTAAAGCAGAACGAAACTCAAGCTAAGCCATCAATGAAGCAGAACCAGAATACCGAACTTAACGCCAACAATGTTAAATGTCCAACCGAATCATCAATAATACAGAAACAAAACACCAATTCTAATGTTAATAAAAACGTTGAATATCAAACCGATGAGGGAGACTTAGCTAAAGAAACAGAATGGATTCGTGCTAAGTCTAGAAAAAGTAAAAAGAGAAGGTTAAATAATACACCGTCACCACCACAAAAACCATAAACTCTGGATCAAAACACTCAGCCTCAAAAGGTTGAGACAAATATCAAAACAGATAAAAAAACACCTCCCCCACCACCGATCATAGTAGATGATGTTAAAAATTATCACGTTTTCTATGATATAATTAAGGCGAGTGTTTCAGAAGAATCATTCATCACTAAATTGATGAATCAAAATAAAATAAGCATCAACGTAAATAGCGTCGATGCATATAGAAACGTAGTGAAAACTTTGACCGAAGGCTCATTTATCTTTCACACGTATGAAAATAAACAAGAAAGGCCAATCAGAGTTATGGCAAGGAACTTACATCATACATGTAGCCCAGAACGAATTAAAGAAGAATTATCATCGAAACAATTTAAAATAATCAGCGTAATGAACAAAGTTAGCTGGAGAAATAAAAAGAAGCTAGACATGTTTGTACTAACATTCAGTTGTGACGAAAATATAACTAAAATATATAAGATCACTAGTTTATTGGGTTGCAAAGTGGAAATGCAAAAGTGTCAGGCATATGGACATACGCAAAGATATTGTGGCAAACTTCCAAGGTGTGTTAAATGTGCCGGACACCACCTAACTGGAAAATGCGACAATCCACAAGCTCAACTTAAATGTGTACACTGTGGACAAGGTCATCCTGCTAACCATCGAGGATGTATTGTTGCAAAGGAAATTCAGAAAATGAAAAACCAAAGGATGAATAAAACTCAAATGTATGGCCAGTCAAATCGATATGAGAGGCATTCAAAACAAGACAATGGGCAACCATTTGGCCGCCAACTAAGAACTGAAGGTGTTACATATGCTGAAGTAACAAGTGGCGTAGTCAATAAACCCCAGCAAAAATCTAAAAATGTAGACATCAGTCAAACATTACAAGATATTCTCATGAAATTAACAAAATTTGATGAGAGGCTACAAAAATTGGAAGATAGAGCATTGGGAGCTAGACCCAAATCAACACAAAAATGAACAACACAATTAAAATCATGTCATGGAATGCTAATGGTTTGCTCCGGCATCAGCAAGAACTACAAGCAGTCCTCGACATTGAGAATATAGATGTGTGTCTTATTTCGGAAACACATTTTACTAAGCAATCCTACATAACATTTAAAGGCTATTGCATATATCACACTATTCATCCATATAATTCAGCCAGAGGAGGAAGTGCAGTCATCATTAAAAAAAATATCCAACATTTTGAAGAAGCAAAGTACGGAAAAGAAGAAATTCAGGCCACAGTGGTTTATATAAAAACGGAAAACTTTCCTATTGTTGTGGCAGGATTATACTGTCCACCAAGACATTCAATTAAAAGCAAACAATACTCAGAGTTCTTTAAGCGTCTGGGAAAAAGGTTCATAATAGGTGGTGACTTCAATGCGAAAAATACTCACTGGGGTTCTAGATTAACTACCACTAAAAGAAAAGAATTATTGATTGCCATCAAAGAAAATGGATGTGAATCCATTTCAACAGGTAAACCAACATATTGGCCAACTGACCCAGGGAAAATACCTGACCTGATCGATTTTTTTATAACCAAAAATATTTCTAATAATTTTATGAAAGTTGAAGAAAGCCAAGATATGAGCTCAGATCATTCTCCAATAGTCCTAACTCTAAGCGAGTATATCATCCAAAAAGGGAATAATCCAGTATTAACCAACAAATATACGAACTGGGAAAGTTTCAAAGTACACCTGGAACAAAGAATACTTTTGAAAGTTCCTTTAAAAACTATGGATCATCTTGAAAATATATTTCATCCTCATGAATGTCAATTACGAGAAATATTGGATGAAAACATAACACAAATTCTCGAAGATGTCACCCCTACATCGACTACTGAAGTAGCAAATGAAATTAAAAACAATTTAAACTTAAAGAAAGCACCAGGGTTTGACCTGATTACCGGAGAAATAATAAAGCAGCTACCGGGAAAAGCTACGGTAAAGTTAACTAATATCATAAACGCCGCATTTAGGTTAAAATATGTACCCAAACTTTGGAAAGTGGCTGAGGTCATCATGATTCCTAAACCAGGAAAACCGCCACATCTTATAACATTATATAGGCCTATATCGTTGTTGCCGATAATGTCCAAACTCTTTGAAAAGCTACTATTAAAAAGGCTTAAACTAATAACTGAAAAAAATAATCTAACTCCGAATCACCAATTTGGTTTTCGCAGTGAGCACTCAACTATCGATCAAGTGCATAGAATAACCAATATTATTGAGAAGACTTTAGAAGAGAAAAAAGTTTGTTCAGCAGTATTCCTTGTTGTAGCGCAGGCCTTTGATAAAGTTTGACACGAAGGATTAATCTACAAACTCAAATTAATCCTACCGAAACAGTACAGCATAATACTGGAATCATATATAACGGAAAGATATTTCAGGCTTAAGCAAGAAGATGAATATTCAGAGCTTAAGGGAATAAAAGCAGGAGTTCCACAAGGAAGTGTACTTGGGCCACTTCTGTATTTACTATACACCCGAGATGTTCCAATCCCACAAAACAACATTATAGCCACTTTCGCCGATGACACAGCTATCATGGCAGTAGGTGACAACAACTCAGATACAGCAGAGCAATTACAAAACGCCATAGAGCAAGTACACAATTGGACAAAAAAATGGCGCATAAAACTAAATGAAACTAAATCTGTACATGTTGACTTTACGAACTTACGAGATTAGTTCATAAACCAGTATATTTAAATAATCAAGAAATACCACATGCAAACACTGCCAAATATCTTGGTATGACATTAGACGCTAAACTTCGCTGGAAAGCTCATGTAAAAAAGAAAAGAGGCGAGTTGGAATTAAAATACAAAAAAATGTATTGGTTACTGGGAAGAAACTCTCATTTATCAATCCCTAATAAACTTCTGCTTTATAAGCAAATATTGAAGCCTGTTTGGACTTATGGTATACAGCTGTGGGGATGTACCAAGCAGAGCAACATGGATATTATCCAACGATTCCAAAACAAAGTGCTAAGAAGCATCGTCAACGCACCATGGTTTGTCAGAAATAGCGACATCCACAAAGATCTGGGCATAGAACTCATCAAAACCGAAATTATGAAATTTGCTAGAAGTCATGAACAACGGCTACTTCACCATGTCAACATAGAGGCCAACCAGCTACTGGATAATACGGATTTAGTTAGAAGGCTCAAAAGAGTAAAGCCTTTTGAGTTAGTGTAAATCAGTTAAAATAAATCTTTATCTAGCGCACGACAAAAGCGCGATCAAATCATAAATATCAAAACTAAGGAGTACATCGATGGATGAACCCTTAAATTTCAGTAAAATGTAGTAATTTAAGTTAGAATAAAATTGCTTATTAGTCTTAGACTAGATTGTAATTAAAAAAGAAATAATAAAACAGAATTATTTTCAAAAAAAAAAAAAAAAAAAAAAACATTCTATGTCGGTGAATTTACCACAAATGAGTTGGATTTAACAAGGTCAAAATGAAAAAGTTTTTCGTCGTCACTAGGTTGGGTTTATGCAATGCGCATATTTGGTATATTATGGACTAACAAAATTTTTAAAAGTTTCATATAGTTTTCCACAAGCTTTAAAAATTTCCAACCTGTTATGTACCCAAAAAGAAAAATTCGAAAGAAATGTTTATGGGTTCAACTATTAAATTGAGGTCGATCTGATATAAATTTCCAAAAATGTATAACCTTATTTTAAAGTAAATATTGGAAATTTAGGAATATGAAGGTTTGTAAAATTGGCTATTTACAAATTTAGGAATTTTATAATTTCAAAAAGTTATTTTAATTCAATCTGAAATTTCAAATATCAGCTTGTAAAATTTGGCTTCAAAATTTCTTTAAAATGTTTCCGTAACGTTGAACATTTCAAACCGATTTTACATTCTAAGTAAAATAAGAAAATGTCAAATTTTGATTAGATCGAAAACTAAAACTGTACGAAGCTGGAAATTCGGCAAACAAAAAGCCAAAGAAAACCTTAACAACTATCCGTATACAAGTTCAAGATCTTACGGACAAAATAAAGCTCACACAACTTGAAAGATGTAATGTCCAATTGTAAATGTAGAAAATTTATTTTTACCGATGAGAAGCTATTCACAATTGCACAATGCTACAATCGTCAAAATGAGTATATGTGGTCGGTCAAAAACGCCTCCCAAAAAAGCTCCAATTATTCCATAAAACCCAAAAACCTTAATCTGTTATGGTTTGGGCTGGATTTACTCCTGAGGGGAAGCTTACACTCAATTTACTCAATTATGGAAGTTATGCAATGGCCAAAATATTCTCCGGATTTAAATCCTCTCGGCTGTTTTATTTAAAACATTTCATTTACTGTCATTGTCAAGGTCTTGAATGAAATACCCATGGAAATGCCTCGAACTGCTACTAATCTGAACAGTTTGAAATAAACGTATTATTTACAAGTCTATAAAATCTTGAAATGATTTGGTTTAAATTCTCTAAACAATTTTGGAATTTAATCAGTCAAATTGAATTGAACATCGCGAGGAAATGTTTCTTTAAACCTCTAACGGTGTATTGAGTAATGCAAAAAAAAAATAGAACACAGCCACACAGCATTAGTCCAAAAACTTCGGTTATACTAAAAACTTCAAGGAGTCGAACTGAGTTTTTTTTTTTTTTTTTTTTTTTGCTTATTATAGGTTACAAAAACCGTATATTTCTGGTTGTCTTGTATTGTTGCTCCTATTTACAAGGATGGCTGGACTCCTGTAATCCCAGATAAATTCATTCGAATAATTTCTTTGTCTAACAAAACACCAATCTGTTTTTCAACTTCTATAGTTTTTGCATCTTTTGGTGGTTATGAAGCCGGTCCTTCATACCTATCGTTCTTGACTTTGGGATTTCGTGGTCTTTATTTATACTTATTATGAAACATTCTCAAAAAATAAATGTAATAAAAGGTTTATAGGTCGCAAGGCTGATTACTCTTTCTCACAATCATGAGCTTTATGCCCGAAAGTATTATATTTAATAAACTTGAGACCTAATCACGCTATTTATATTTGTTAGAGTCACAATTTTGTACAACTTCCTCTATGAAACTGGTTGTTGTATCATTGGCTGACGATTACTGTGTTATATTACGGCGTACTTATAGGGAAGAAGTCATTTGAAAAACCATATTATGGAAGAATTGGGCAAAAAGGAATATCCTCTATGAAATAGACGAAAAATAGAGTCTTAGGTGGCGGAACGTGCTTGCTTTAAAAAGGGAAATGCTTACTAGTTGAGCGAAGGCAAAAGAGAACATGGCCAATATTAGCGAATTGTACTATAAACCGCTCTCTCGGTCGCCCGAGAACGCTTGGTTTTCAGAGTTCAAGAAAACATATTTATGTATGACCAAGTCGAAAATTAAACCGAATTTTTGTGAAAACATGCGTCACACATTTTAGGTACATAATGGATGGCGTGGCGAGCGCTAATATTAGTAACACTTTAACGTTTTGAAATTAAGGTTAAATCAATCAGCGTTTTTGTTATACTATTCAGCGTTTTGTTATATGTACTAACTTATAGTACTCAAAACTAAAGACTAAACCATTTCTTATTTAGAACAATGAGCTTAATAATTTATTCCCTACATTTCATTCTCTGAAATGAAAACGAAGTAATAAAAACACTCTAATTGAATTACGTTCGATAATAATTTATAGCTTTTCAGTTATTCTCATTAAATTAAGCAATATTTTTATTTTGTTGAAAAGCGATAATTTCAAATGGACAAAATAATTTATTAGACATGTACCAAACAGATAAATTCAGATGCCATTATCATTAGTCCATTTAATAATTAAAAAAAAAATCAAATCAAATACAAGTCATAAATAATAATTGAACCGTTATATTATGCCATGGACTATATACGGAATGTCGTCCGTCGATAAAACTTTTCTTAAGGCGCTCATTAAAACTTTTATTACGTGAACTATTTTAGATGGATCTTAAAAATTATTTTTTATTGTATTAAGTGTTGGTAATTCCTTTTGGATACCAATAACTTGTTGTAAATATAAAACTATATTCTAACCGATTTCTCTACAACATTAACGTCGCCTTTAACAGAGAAATCTGGATTTATCATTTATAAGTGCTACAGTTTCAAGACAATTAAATTTAACGAGCTTTGTTGGATTTGTTTGATAGTTTAGTGCTCTAAAAAACCAAAAAAAAAATTACTTTACTTTGTCGACTATTATCGACAATCGTAAAAACTATTGTTACGAAATTATTTATAATCATATTATGGGAACATTTTAGTATGTAAGTTATTTTTTTTACGTTCAGTAGTATTTGGATTGTAGCCAAAGTACAGTGAATTATTGGTATAATTTTCGTGGAAAACGCTACAAGTATAAGAGGGTTTCGAATAGTACTCAATATCAAATTTATTTAAATAGTGTTCGTTAGATATTTTATGACGCTGTCGGAATATTTTGTATTCAAAACTTTTTCCTTAACAGACTACCTTTCTTCATTTAGTGTAGGGGTAAGGTGTATTTCAGGTACGCTCACTGCTGGAAACATGTTGATTATAATAAATATTTTGTTTATGAATGGCTCCGATTTAACGGCAATTTCGATCGAATTTCATTTTTTTCATCAGTAAATTTTCAAAGTCAACACTTTATTACGTTATGGTGATACCACCATTGGTTCTTTAAATTCAATTGAAAATGCCACCAAATACCTGCCAGTTTGAACCCTATGAAATTATATTTTGACAATCATAGTTTAGGAGAGCTCTACCACAGAGAAGTACTTCTACAGTTTATTTTGATTTAAATATTTCTTAGGCAATTAATAAGTAGAAGTCTTAACAGTAAGGTCTAGTTTTGCTTGTTTCAGTTATACATTCTCATATTCTATTAAATCGTCAAAGTTAACACCTACCCAAAGTTTTCATATTCACCTATTAGAATACAACATAAAATGTTGCTTTTGTCTAATATCAGCGCTATGTTTGAAGAAGCTCACATTAACATAGATCGTAATTAAAGACAGTTTATTTCTAAATAAACAGTTTCAATATGACAGAGGCACTCAAATGTCCAGTTATAACCATTACGTAGGAAATTACTGGTATAAAATTCCGACACGAGAATTTATTGAATAACTTGAAAAATGACAACGAACTATTTGACTAATGTAAGCTTTTATTTGAAAAACTTTAGCGGGAACAAGTGCCTTTACCGTTAACAAAAACATTTCGCTGGTAACATTCCGAGTCTTAGAGAACAATTGAAAAATTTAGCCAAGTAATTTTTAGAGGTAGGACCTCCAACAAAACTCAATATTTTTCATATTTAACCATTGTGTTGTAACAGAAGAATAAAACCGAATTAATTCCGCAGAAAATTATGTTTAGCGAATTTAATTCATTGCCAATATTAATAATTTTTTTTCAAATGAATTAATTTGGATTGGGTTTAATTTAGCTTTTAACAATTTGCGGAATTAGTTCGATCATCTATCCAATTTTTTTTTTTTTGTCAAAACTATATCATTTTCAATTTGATTTCACTGACCGATATCAATTTTTTTTAATTAGTCGTGAGTCTACCTCATATTGAAAATGATTTAATTCCGCTATACACAATTTTAAGCTGAATTAAATCTACTTCCCACAAAAATTGAATAGGAGACCGAATTAATTCCGCTGAAATTACTGTAAGGCGTAAATCCGTCACATCTATCCTTTCTTTTTGGGCTGTCCCCGATGGAACCGGATTAATTTCGCTAAAAATTTAATAAGGCAAATTACTGTCCAATTTATCTAGTTAATTCCGCTGAAAAGTTTGTTTCGCGAAATTATTTTCTTTTCAATATGAATTTAATCCGCGAAATTAATTTTTTAAGGACTGAATGAAATACGCACCCAGGGCGTTAAACACAGTTTTTTGACATTCTCCATATTACAATTCAACCAAATCAATCATCTAATGGAATACCACATTTTACATTCCGTATTGGTATAGACATTTTTATTACAAACTTTGCGATTTTAATTAATTAAATTATTTGGATAATATTTCCATATTACTGCTAATGAGTAGTAAAGTTTGCTTAAATAACTTTCCGTTTGCAATTCCTTCCAATAAGCACATCGATGGTGCAAGTCATCAATAAGTTTAACTTCTTTGCTCTGTGGCATTACATCTTCATACCTCACACGAGTAAGAGCACTTGGTGCGTTTTTTCAGGTGTGGTATCTCTAGTAGGCCTAATCTATAAAAAATCGCCTTCATATAAAAATGGGCAACACAAATCAAAAATTAGAGACCACAGTAAATATCCCTTTCAAACGCAGTAAGGAGACGAATTTGTTTATTTTGGATAGTTTCGCAGATTTTTCTTTCCAGCAAAAATTCAACATTTCATAATATTTTTCTACAATCGACTGCATTAATAGGTGTAAATGTTCTTCAGAATAGCTTTATTTTGATATTTTTATATATACAACTTAAAACTAACACTAATTAGGTAAAATTAACAAACCAACATATAAATCAGTAGCGATGTCCTATCGCATTTATAAATCTATTCAAACTCGACATCAACCTACTAAGGCTATTATTCAGGAGTATAGCCGATAACTTAGCAACTGTTTTGATGCCTGCCATTTCATGGAGGCGTTTGACTGTACACTGCCTATATTACAGAGGCTACGTCCAGCTATCAAACAGAAAGCTTAAACCTTTATTCTGTGTTAGTTCTTAAACCTTTAATTTGCTGATTAACACATCATGCCACATGGAATCAAATACTTTCTGAGAATAGAGAATGTGTCCGGATCTCGTCATGTATTTGCCTAGTCGTTCGGTAGAAATTCCTGACTTTTATCATTTGAATAATATAAGGCATATCAAATTCGTAGCCGAAACAAGTGGCTTTTCGGCAAATGCTTCTATTTTATAGAGCATAAAATGCCTGTACTCTTATCAGTCTGCATTTCTATAATCTCTAATCTTTTCATCGTTGAACTCCTGCATTATACCACAATTGCCAGTAATCCGAAAAACCACTGGGCAGTGGTCAGAGCAAAATTAATTTAAAACGACCAATTTGTCATCAATATTAATGTCAATTCTCAAGCTCAAAGTACTTGTACAGTATTCTGCCATTTTAATTTTTAGTATGGCAATTCCAGAGCCAGAGTCTGGAATTAAAATTTCCACACATTACAACCCTATTGTGCAACCGCAAAAGGTCTTGGGGATCAGAATTGTTAATGCTTCAAAAATATATGGACATAACCGTAAAGGAGTCCTTACCTTCTCCCATACATCAAGAAGTGGCCGTAAAATTGTCCTTGATAAAACATTTTGAATCAAAATGATTAATATGGCTCCTTATAAAAATTGCAGTACCCCGATTTCGATTTTTTCCTCAATTCGCGCACTTTAATGAAATGGTTTTGTTGTTGCCTCTGGGGCAGTTTCCTGGTTGATAGCTGCTGGAAGAACACATGACGCAGTGGTACTTTATATTGCTTGTGAATGCGACGTGGCCGAATGCCTGGCAGTGAACTAACAGGATATCCGAAGTTTATGTTTCAGCTTCAAAAGTGATGATATAAATCAGGGTAGTTTTACTTATTTTTCAACTCCGTCATCTTTTGTAAAATGTTTGAGCATCGGGTATACTTCCATCATTTTGAGTCGCATCGCAAGAAGATCAGCGTTTACATCCTTTGACAACGCTTTGTGGTATATTCCCCGAAATATCTATCATGACTATTGGATGAAGATTTTTTGGTGTCTATGTATAAGATCGAAAGTCTTTGATTCTTAGACTATCTACAATCAATGTATGGTGGTCGATATTTTAAGTGAATGATTTTGATGAATCGTTTGGTACTTTTGTGCAGGCTTTCTAAAAATTTGGAAATTATGTTTCTGATCTAAAATTCTTTATTTATTTAAGTAATTATAATAAAGCCGGTTCAACTGTATGCTAGTCCCGGTATATAATATCAATACCGTCATTCACATATGCCAATATTGGATTATTCCGAATAATCGATTTCTATCGTTCAAAATATAGACGTTTTCAATGTGGTTCAAAAATATGCAGGCTAAAGTTCCGGATAACGGGCTCCCAACAGACAGACCGGCTTTTTGAATATATAATTTCTCTTGGTGCTTATAATAATTTTGACGTGCAATTTCTTACAATAACGCAGAAGCTGCCTGGTAATCAATATCGTTTCTTCTACACATTTGTAA
The DNA here is from genome assembly GCA_958295665.1 of Tipula vernalis. Lineage (NCBI taxonomy): Eukaryota > Metazoa > Arthropoda > Insecta > Diptera > Tipulidae > Tipula > Tipula vernalis. The sequence goes on along the minus strand of OY282560.1, from coordinate 321,020,494 downwards.
TATCGAAAGAAGGTTTTGCTAGATACACAATCGGTCTCAGTCGGTCAGAATTGTTGGCTTGATCACCTTACTTTGTCGGATTTCTCTACTACTAATAAAGTACCTCGTCAGAGCTTCGTTACACTACTGAATACCGTTGTTTATAATATACTCGTTTATTTTCGTTTTGTAGTTTCGTTTTCTTATTATTACGACTGTATTTCCTTTGTATGGCCGCTTTACTCTAGCTAATACATATGAGCTAATACTCTCACTTCACTATTAAGAAGTAGTTAGAATTAAACCGACAAAAAGTAGTAAAATAGAAAATGAAGACATTTTAGGCCAATATTTCTCAATAAATAATTTTAAAACTTTTATTTATTGTTTTCATTAAATTATTTTATTATATTCAAATCGAATTGTTTTATTTAATGAACAAAAAAAATAAGCCAGATTAACCTACAGAAATACACATCTATAAAAAAATTTTATTTGTAAAGTGTGTGTCTGTTAAACCACTTTAAAAGTTATGATTTTCTCTTAATCAAATAGCCACATTAGTCATGATGATTTTTTTGATAGGTCTGTACAAAGATTTGAAGCATGCCAAACCATATGAAAAGGTAATGCCTTTCATATGGTCAAATTGTCATATTTGCAAAATTACTATTTAGGATTTTCTTAGGAAAGTCTGTATCTTAATATTTGCCATATTTATCACCAATGCCACTATGATTTTTTGGTACGTCTAATCTAAGACTAGAAGCATGCTAAACAATCTGAAAAGCTAATGCGTCAAATTTCCATATTTGTAAACTTACTCTTCAGGATTTTCGCATTAAACAAATCCATTAGCTTTTCAAATGGTATGTCTCACTACAAGCATGTCTCAGATTGGACTTACCAAAAAATCATAGTGGCGTTGGTAACAAATATGGAAAACCTTAAGATAGAGACTTTCTTAATGTATGTGAAGCGGACACGAAAAGTTAGCACGTAAAACACAATAGCAACACTTTTAGTACAAACAAATCAAAGACACACTTGTACTAAAAAGTTAGCATGAAAAATGTAATATTCGATAGCCCAGAATCACGATGTATAAAAAAAATACCGAAAAGTAACCGGAATAAATTTATTTTCACCATTTAGAATTTATTCCAAACAAGAATTTATTTTGTCAGTAATTAACAAGAAGTTATATTCCTACAAATAAAATATTTTAGCACGAAAAATGGTTCAATTACTAGATAGAGTTAGCACGTAATTTATTATCGACCAAACATAATGAATTAAACTTCATCATAATAAAATTAATATTAAAGCAAAATTTATGGCCGGACATGATTTTAATGGAGATGAACTTTAAATTGAAGTAGAATCATTAACGAGCTATTTGAGAAAAGGAAAAGCGTACTAATGGTTCGTGCTGGACCTTTCCTCACATTTGTCGGACATGAATTTTATTTTCAATTAAAGTAGAATCATTAACGAGCTGTTTGAGTAAAAAAAATTTAATTGTATATGGTTAGGAGGAAAGTACTAACGGTCGATGCTGGACTCTTCCTCACATTTAGTGCGGGGACTTTTGCGAAATAGTTTGAAAAAATTTGAAAATTAATTTTGTTCGCAATTTCTTTGTTTCTGCTAGACATTCTTGACAAGTGATATTAATTATTTCGCTACGATTGCTTTTCATACAAAAATTCGAGATTTTTGAAATATTGCAATCACAGAAATTTGCATGTTGATAAATTTCGATCAAAATTTCATTCCTGACAAAATAAGCCTGGGACATATTACGTTTAAATGCATAAATAGATCTCTAAGTTTTGATGGTTTCATATCATTAACTTTTAATGAATTAATGGCACTTTAAACAAATGAGTCGAAGCCGCAAGTATTTTTATAATAATCATTAGTGAGGCTCTCGTTTTCCAGTAAAGGCCGCAGGTATTAAAGGTAGACCAAGCTGAGTATAAATTTCTGCTACATTAGTGGGCAACTTCTTTATTAATGAACCATTTCGACATCTTCGTTTTATTGTTGCAAAATTATTTTCAACGAGAGAGTTGCTATGTCGTTTACCATCCTTTAAACATCCTTTTGTTTTTTCGTCAACCTATAAAATGAACTTTCTTTATTTGGTATATTGTTGAGTTTAAATTAAAATTCGAGAAATTAATTCCATTCTCTTCGCAATCTAACTCAAGTTTTGTAGGAACTGTCAAAATTAAACTACAAGCATTCTGAAAAGCACTTGTTGTTTCTTCATTTTTCATTAGACCAGACATATATTTCCAAATATTTTTAATTTGTTCTAAATCACTGCAAATAAAGAAGCTACAAAAAATTTCTTTTAAATATGCATTTGTTTTAGAACTTTTAGCATAGTTTTGACCAATATCATTGGTAATATTTTTTATTAGATGAGAGCAGCACAAAAAAAAACCATGATTTTATTTTTAAATGCCTCTTTGTTAGTACCATTTAAAAATCCATAAGCCATGTTGAAGTATTCAACAATATTTTGCTGGTTAAAGGTATATGTATATACCTAACAAAGAATTTATTTCTGCAAAACTAAAATCAATAACAACCGCAATAAAAATCGGCCACTTTTCTTGCAGTATTTTCAGTGAATAATTTGTACGATCTAAGCCACCCACCTATGGCATCAATATTATGACTAGATGAAATAAAATAAAGGGATTGAAGGATCAGTTATATAGGCGTACGTTGAAGCACAATTTTTATAGGGAGTTCTTAAATGGTACAAGCCGCAATTTATGAATATACTGATCTTTAGTATTTCTCTGGTGTTGTATTTCTATTTTGAAATCTTCTACGTCATTTTGAGCATTATCCTTTTCTGTAGGAAATTGAGTTTTATATGCTTAGTAACAAAGGTTAGTAACTACATAAAAATCATTTTATGTAAGCAAACAGCTCTCCAGCGGATTCTACTGTTTGCTTACTTAAAATTTCCTGTTTCTCTCATAATTCAAAATTAAATTCATGTGTGACAAATGTAAGGAAGAATTCAGCATGGACCGTTAGTTTCCTTTTCCTAACCATTCAAAATTTACAAATTTTTACTCAAATAGCTCGTTAATGATTCTACTTTAACCGTTGTGTCTATACCCAAAAAATTATACACTATTCTATACCCGACCCACCCGGGTGGCCACATGTATTTTCTTGTTAATATCGAAAATTTTTGTATTTGCCAGTGTATTATTGCCTTTATTTATTTTAATATACTATTTTAAACGTTATAAAACAAAAAAATAAATAAAAAATGGGGAATCCCCGGTTAATGCTAGTAAAACAAAACAGAAAAGAATCGTTTAGGTGAGCTGAGGAAATTAGAGTAGGTGTGGTATTCAAATGGAAAGGTTTATTGCGGAAGTGATTTTTTTTGTAAATAAATATATATGTGAGTGATAAAATGGCGGACCACAGAGACATTTCAAATGCTGAGTTTAGACGGTAAGATTTATTATTTGGATGATCCGTTCGGTTTTTTTACATTTATATACACATTTTTGCCCTAGTTTGTCGTATGAAGATCAACAAGCATACCTAAATCGTTTATTAGAGGAATGTGACGATGACGAAGAAGTGCTTGATTTTGTTGACGACGGCTCAGAAGATGAGTGGCTTCCTACAGCAGTGGATAGAAACGTGGAAGATTCAGACATAGAGGACGTTTATGAAGATCATGAAGTCCAAATTGAAGTGTCTGATGAAGAAATTTTCAGCGATAGTGAAGTTGAAGACGAAGGAGAAACTGGAAGTGCAAATTGTAATAATTCGCCTTATCTAAAAGGAAAAGATGGATCGATATGGAGACAAAATCCTCCTCAAAGGCAAACATTGAGACACAATATTCTCAGGAGTCAACGAAGTGGGCCATCGCGATCGACCGAAATGTTATCTGTAAGAGATACCTTCAAGTGTATATTTACGGACGTCATGTGTGAAATAATCATTAGACACACAAACAGGAAGGCCAATGAAGTATACACAGAACACAATATTCTAAATCGGGATAAACCGCAGAAAATCTGGAAATTATTGACATTTCAGTATTCAGTATTCAGTATTCAGTATTCAGTATTCAGTATTCAGTATTCAGTATTCAGTATTCAGTATTCAGTATTCAGTATTTAGTATTCAGTATTCAGTATTCTGTATTCAGTATTCAGTATTCAGTATTCAGTATTCAGTATTCAGTATTCAGTATTCAGTATTCTGTATTCTGTATTCAGTATTCAGTATTCAGTATTCTGTATTCTGTATTCAGTATTCTGTATTCAGTATTCAGTATTCAGTATTCAGTATTCTGTATTCTGTATTCAGTATTCAGTATTCTGTATTCAGTATTCAGTATTCAGTATTCTGTATTCAGTATTCTGTATTCTGTATACTGTATTCTGTATTCTGTATTCTGTATTCAGTATTCTGTATTTCTCTATTCTGTATTCAGTATTCAGTATTCAGTATTCAGTATTCAGTATTCTGTATTCAGTATTCAGTATTCAGTATTCTGTATTCAGTATTCTGTATTCTGTATTCTGTATTCTGTATTCTGTATTCTGTATTCTGTATTCTGTATTCAGTATTCTGTATTCAGTATTCAGTATTCAGTATAACAAAAAAAATTTTTTGTGTAGGACGAACAAGATTCACCCAGTATATGCCGTCCAAACCGGCAAAATATGGGATCAAAGTATGGTGGGTCTGCGATGCTGCTAACTCTTACCCAATAACGGGGCAGATATATACGGGTAAGCAACCATCAGGCAGGGAAATCAATCAAGGAGAGCGGGTTGTCAAGGACCTATGCGCCCGTTTCAAAGGGTCTGGGAGAAATATAGTAACTGACAATTTTTTTACAACATTGACGCTTGCTCGTTTATTGATCTCTTGGGACTTATCAATAGTCGGGACATTAAAAAAAATTAAACCCTATGTTCCAAAAGAAATGTTGCCGTCCAGATCTCGGGAAATTTATTCGTCAATTTTTGGATTCAGCGATGATAATATTACACTTTGTTCGTATGTCCCCAAAAAAAATAAGAGTGTATTATTATTATCTACGCAGCATTATACGGATTCAGTAATTGGAGACAAAAAAAAACCGGAAATCATTCATTATTTCAATGGAAAAAAAGGTGGAGTAGATAATATGGACAAACTGGTCACTCATTATACAACCAAACGAAGGACGAAAAGATGGCCTGTACCATTTTTTTACAATATAATTGATGTAGCTTGCGTCGCGGCTTACAAAATTTACATAGAAAATAACCCGGCTAGATCAAACAAAACACACAATCGTCGAGAATTCTTGAAAGATCTTGTGCTTCAATTAGCTCTACCGCATGTGTCAGATCGATCAACCATACCAAATGTATATAGAAATTTTAATTCACGTTCAGGGATAGAATGCATACTTGGCAAACCGCTCTATGTACCAATAAACCAGGAATTGACAACGTCTGGAGTACCTAATGTGTTACGCAACAACGATGGCCGAATTCCTCAAGTTGGCAAATGCTGGATTTGTTTGTCTTCCGATCCCAAAAAACGACGAAATTCACGGAAATCCTGTAGTATCTGTAGAAGACCAGTATGTGTAGGAACATACGAACACTCAAATAAAGTGTTCTAAGTGTTAATAGTTTTAATTTTTTTTGTAAATTTTTACCAAATTGAATTTCTTATTTTGTAAACATATTTTTAATAACCAACTGAATTATTTATGTGATAATTTTTGATTTTTTCTGTGATGAAATGTTGATTTAAACAATAAAATGTTATACAGATAGCATATTCAGTGTTTTTTTTAAATGGCCACCCGGGTGGCCGGGTATAGACTACAAGAGTAATAATATTGGTAAACGAATAATTTAGTTCAGCAATAATTTTTAGTTAACTTCTGTTCAAAGATCAATAAAAAATAAGTAGTTCTTGGATGTCAAGGAGTAGGGATAGTCTAACTGTGAAATTGAAAAAGTTACGAGCATTTTAAATCGAAATGGCCACCCGGGTGCCCGGGTATAGACACAAGGGTTAATTGAAAATTAAATCCATGTCCGACAAATGTTAGGAATACAAAACATATGTATATGTAGCTAATTTCTTATACTCTTGTACTTAAATTGTAAATTTAATATTGTCTTGATTTACAGTTAACTAATAGATTACCACGGGTGGGATCTATTTAGTTATTGAGAATAAACAACTTGTTGTTAATATTAGAGTTAAATTCATTTTATTTTATTTTATTTAATATTCACCTTTTATATACAATTAAATGCTACTGTCAGCAACTTAGTGAAAAATAAGAACTAAAATATGACACCAAACATTCCTATATGCAGTAAATTTAAATGTTGTAATGTTGATGAGTCAAGTTTGCTTCAACATCATTATTGTTGTTGTAAGTAGGTTAAATTCTAGTATCAGCTAAAATATTGTGTTTTGTTGCACTGTTCATCTCTCAACATATTCCCGGGCCGCCATTTTGATTGTTATACTGTGAAACTTAACACATGCCGGGGCTGCCGTTGCTGATTTCATGCTACCGAACGTTAAAGAGGTGAACGGGGTGGACGCGTTGTGTTCGCCTTTGTTTAATGTAGTTGATGCCCCAAATAATACATATGGTTATACAAATCCAAAAAAATTGTGTGTATCATGGTATAGTGATGAACATGATGAAAATTTCTCTCTTGTAGTCGTCCTTCCTTTTCCCTAACCGCTTGTATTTCTTGTTCCAGCTGCGTGGCATCCTAAAGATTTACGAACTGAGGCTCATCGTATCCTATCGTTTTATTTTGAACCCGTGTGATGAACGTCCCTAAGTTATTGGCTCCGTTTAATGTGTTGAGTGGTCTGCGCGGAACGATTCGCTGATGTGGTTAGAAGCTAAACCGATGGTGACGATGTATAAGTTCGTGTCTCGCAGCACGCATCCAGCCTTGATTTCTAATATACCTGATCCTTGGAGATTGAATGATTTAATGCTTTGGCCGCATATAACTTCGAATGTTGTTTCATTTGGAATGGAGTAAATCCACTAATTCGTTGCATGGAGCTTAATTAAATGGTTTGATATTTTAACTGACCTAATGGTACATGCCCCTTCAAGATTTGCTGTTCGTTGTAAGATCGCTAATTCGCATTGATTTTGAGTAGTTATTACGTTATAAATATTTCACATAAAAATCGGTTATTTTGGATTTGTTGGCATTGTTTCACTTCTTCTCTTGTTAGTAATGTAAATTGTTCCCGGTGATCATCTACAGCTAAGTATTCCGAATTGGTGCTAATGTACGACTGCGTGTTGTTGTGCACAATATTAGGAACTGGAAATACTACCAATAGGGTATAGTCCTGCGCAAAGGATAGAGGAATGGTGATTTTTATTATGATGTTGCCCTGGGTTACTCTACTGCGTAATGTCTACTGTGATATATGTGAAGGAGTTCAGAGATGCCATGCCCAGGTATGGTTATGGTTGTTGGTATGTGTTGTTTGATTAATTCGAGCTCTTGTTGTAATTGAGCGGGGGAAAGAAAGTAAGGCTTGCTGCGTGTCTTCCCAAATTTTTTTTTCCCTATCAGGTTGTTTAATGATTCCATGGTGAGATTCGAATTATGCTTTACTAGTTTAATTGTGTTGTTTATTATGGTGGTATGACTCTTTATCAATGACTCTAATTGTTGCTCATCGTTGTTTATGACTTCAAATTGTGCCTCATAAAATCTTGCCTCACGTTCTGTCAAGATCTCAAACATTTCGCCTAGTACTAGGCCTATGGTGTCTCCTAGGCCCTGTTTCGGTCGTTGTACCTCCTTGTTACTTCCTAATAATAATTCATTGTCCGCAATCAAACTGATGTACTGCCATTGAATTTGTTTTGAAGAATTAGGTCGCAATTTAACCCAATATCCATTTCATAGCTACCACTTCGAGTTTACCTATTTCTTCGAAGTAAATATTTAAACTCAACTCCCTGTCGAGTGATTGAAAGGGGTTATATGTACGTTGGCCTATACAAGTCCCAAAAAGCAACAAATTGACAATCAGGCCCCTCTGTTCTTTACGTGTCTATGAGGCTGTCGCCTTAAAACTTGATTGTTCTTCTCCGGTGGTTGCATTTCTCTAGGTTGACCTTGGTTTGCTTTCATGGGCATAATTTTCTGTAAGCCTTCTTCAATTGGTAACTTACACAATTTCACAATCGGTCGCTTATAGGTTGCACTTTCGCATTTGATTGTCGCTACCCGAACTAAATCATCTTTTGCAGCGTGTGTTTCCACGATTCTCCCTAGTTTCCACCGTGTGGCAGGTTGTTGGTCGTTTTAATAATACCAGGTCGTTGTTCAGTAAGTTTGACTGACTGCTCTTTTATATAGTTCGTTGTTGTAGTTGGTGGTGGTATTCGGAGGACCACCGTTTTCAAAAGTCCTGAACCATTCTCTCGACTACAGCCCATCTCGTTCTTAACGATATGCGGTCAATTTCTGCGGCTGGTAGCGCCTTGAGAGAATCTCCTATCAAGAAGTGTCCCGGCGTTAGTGCTGATGGATCTGCAGGATCACTTGCCAGCGGCGTTAGGGGGCGAGAATTAAGACATGCTTCTACTTGGGTAGTCACGCTACATAGCTCCTCGAAAGTTAGTGTTGTTTCGCCTATGATCCGTTTGAGATGGAATTTCATTGATTTAATCCCTGCCTCCCATAATCCACCGAAATGAGGTGTAAAAGGTGGTATGAAGTGCCAATTGGTTCCATTGTCAGCTATCGTGGTGGCAATGTCGCTTGGTAATGTCGTCATTGCAATAAACCTTTTGCAATATGCGACTATACGCTTCAATTTGTTGTAGCGTGATCTTCCGTAGTTATTGTCATTTTTATTGCTTTTTCTTCTAACTCCTCTGGTTTATGCGTGCTACTTCGCATAATAGGGTTGATTGCCTTCCATCTTGTGAGCTTTGGTCGAAGAAAATCTGGACGTTGCCATCACAATTTGTTTTGTATGAGTACTAACGGTATCGTATCACGTCAAGCTATATCCGCTGGATTATCGCATGACTTTACGTTGTGCCATGTGGCTGCTGGTAGCATAGTTTTTACTGCCGAAATTCTGTTTTCCACGAACGTTTTAAATTTGTTTGGTTCCCCTGTGATCCAACACAGTAGAATGGTCGAATTTGACCACGCATATACGTTGAGGTTATTGATTTTCAAGCTTCTTTGTGTGTGTTTATGTTATTTTGGCAAGAGTAGAGTTGCATTTAGCTCCAATCAAGGAATGGATAGCTTTATTTTGGTTTGCGCGACTCTTGCCTTCGAGGTTAATAATTGTGTTGTTATAATCCCTTCTTTATTTGTTGTTCGACAGTATATTGTGGTTGCGTATGCGTATTCTGAGGCATCAGCGAACCCGTGAAGCTCCATTTCGATCTCGTCTGTTGTATTTACCCATCTCTGGATTGTTATGTTTTTGATGTTCACTCTATTCTTTCTTGTATTTTACCCACTTTTGAATAATGTTTTCTTGCCAGAGCTGAGCCCAATCTATTCCTGATGTCCATACTTCTTGTATCATGATTTTTGCTGTGATTATTATTGGGGAAAGCCATTAAACGGAATCAAAGAGCTTGGATGAGTCGGATAACAGTGAGCGTTTGGTTGGATGTTTGTGTGATAGTTATAATGTTTCTATGTTGAATTTGAAAAGGTCCTTTTGTGTATCGTATAGAATTACCAATGTTTTAATGCAGTCATTTAACTTGATTTTAATGTCACCGGTATCGTGTAGTTCTCTGGGAATATGATTCAATACTTCCCTTGAGTTAGAGAACCATTTCCTTAAATTCAGTCGACCTCGTTCTGTGAGCATTTTTAATTCTTGTACAGCTCGAGTTGCTTTCTTTATGTTGTTGGAACCTGTTAACAGATCATCTACGTAAAAATCTGTCAACATGATGCTTGCTCCTATTAGATAATCATTTCTTCTGTCGGTAGCTAGTTATTTTAAGGCTCTCTTATGGCTAAAAACTGGCGACTGTTGTTCCGTATGTCATCGTTTTTAACTTATATGCCTCCATTGGCTTGGAGGGGTTGCTTCGCCATAGTATTCTTTGATAGTTCTGGTCTAGTTTGTTAATCCAGATTTTCCGATACATCTTTTTTATATCTGCTGTCACTACGATCTTCTGTTTTCGCCATCGTAGTAGAATATCTGCTAAATCTTGTTTTCATTTTGAACCATTCATGGATGAGGCATGGATTAAGCATCAAACACTACTCATAGCCTTATGGTGGTGCTGTCTTGCTTGATTATGCCATGATGCGGTATATAATAGATATTGGTTGATTTACCATCTTCTGGTTTTTCTTCCATGTGTTTCAAATTTATATGTATATTCTTGCATGAATTGATGATATAATTGTTTCAACGGCACATCTCTCTTGAATCGTTTTTCTAATTGTATCAATCTGGCAGCGGCCCTCTTTCTGGATTCTCCCAGTTCGGCTTGGTTATCTTTAAAAGGAATTATTACTGTGTATCTGCTTTCTGGGCCTTGTTCTACATTCGACTCAAAATGTTTCTCCATCATGATTTCTTCTTCAGCGGTATCTCTCTCTTCAGGTATTCAGTCGGTTTCCACCAGTAATCTCAGTTGATCCTATATACTTTTATATTTTCAATTGTCGTTGTTTTGTGCTGACTACCTGTGATGTTCCTGCTGCCCAATATAGTTCAACCGAATTCCGTTTGTTGTTCCATTGGCTCTAGTTGACCTTCCTTGAAGATTTTGTTGATCAGTATTGATGGATAATAATCCACGCCAAGTATAAGATCAATTGGCTGTGATTGATTGTAGTGTGGATCAGTCAGTTGTATTTGGTTGAGGTGCGTCCAGCTGATTGTGGCAAAGTCCACCTTGGGTAATTGTTGGTTGAAATCTCCAACAAATCTTGGCTTTGTATGTCTGCAAGTGCCTACTTTTTTTCCACTTACTCATGAGATGGTGACGTCTACTTTCTCTTTTTTAAAGTTGAAAAAATTTGCGGCCTTGGAGGATAATAATGTGGCCTGTGATCCTGGATCAATTAGAGCTCTTAGTGTGAAAAAATCGGCTGTGCTAGTTGCAGCTCTATGCAGCTCTCACTAATGCAGTTGGTAGTAAAACTTGTCCTTGCTGGCTGATCACGAATATGTTAGAGGTTTTGACACTACTTCCGGTAGCCGATGCTGTATTATTGCAGTGTAGAAGTGTATGGTGTCCTCCTTTACACACAACACATGTTTCTGCCTGGCAGTTTCTTTCTTGATGGCTGGCTTAAACATCATATGCACAAGTTGGCTATAATATAAACCATGATGCTCCTTACATCCTTCCACCCAACATGTATTGGTTAACATGGCTGTGTTCACTCGTTTCAATGGTGATATATACTGCAAGTATGGTCGTGGTGCTGTTATTCTATGATTGACCATGGCTTCCAAAGATTGAAACCTTCTCTCCAGGAATCCAAAGAAATCTTCCAGTTGTGGAATTTCTCTGGGCTTCTCTATAGTTGTCTCATATATCCCAATGGATTCTTGGTCTAATTTTTTGTTAAAAATTAAACCCATGAATGCTTCGAAGGGCGAATCCATATTTAGCCGCTTTATGCTGTGTAATATTTCTCGTGCCTCGTTCGCCAGTAGCCTCACGTTGTTGTTCCTTGCTTGGATTATGTTCCAAGCGGTTTGGTAATTGTCACCTGTTGTTGTTAATTGACTAATAATTTGGGCTGCTCCCTTCTGCCGGTGTGATTTCAGATACGTCATCTTTACCCAATCTGATAGTTTGCTGTTTTGGTGGATCAGCTCAGTGAATACATCGTTGAACGTTTCCCACCGCTCACAATTACCATAAATGAACGGGATTCCTACCTTGATCAATTTCACTTGTGCTGCTGATTCTGCTGCGGTTGTTGGCTGGGGCCGAAACTGTCGTAGTCTGATCATTGCATCTTGTACCCTCACTTGAAGCATGCCATAATAATCTTCTCTTAAGTAGTTGGATGTTTGTTCGTCTTCTTCCAGCCCTACTAATAATTCTTTGTGTTGGGCTGCGATTTCTCCCATGTCCTTTTCTAATTGTCTTAATCGTTTTAATATTCACATATTCCTTTGATATATTGTTGGTTTCCAAGGAATAATTTATTGACGCCAATTTCTGATATATCTGGCGCATGAGCACGTCTTGTCTCTTGACCAGTTTTGTGTTGTTGTTCCCTTCTAACTTTGCTGCTTGAAGGACCTCAATTGAACTACCCATCAGCGTTTGTTGTTGTTGATTTGCCGCTGAGCTACTTTGGTTGATTTCCTCCTTTTGGGAATCGGTTGATGAGCTATGTATGGCATCCAACCGAATTGATGGCGTGGTATTATATGATGCCTCGAGATGTGGGTTTGGTAGTTGTAGGACTTCTTATGACGTTGTTGGTATCCAATGGCGGTCCGCTATGTAGGCGTTGTCGTATTTCCTCTACCAGCTTATTGTAAACATCGGTCATGTTCTTTCTTGTTATGACATAAGCGTGATTTTGGCCCAGAGGCGGGACCATTCCTAGAATTTTGCCATCGTTTCCAACGAATTCGTTATATAGCGTTTTTAGACACGCTATTCTCTTTTCTAAGTAAGACTTCGTTTTTCTCTCTTCACTGTCTTTTCGATAGTTTCTGTCTAGCTGAACTATCTTTACACGTTACAACTATCTTTATCAGCACCTTAGATAAAAATATAAAAATTGGGATTTACACGTCAATCGCGACTGCCATCTTTGACAGTGTAGATGAGCATTTGGAAAAACCTGGAGTTAACTCCTCAAATGCTGTGTTTCATGTATACATTGGTGGTTCTAGCAACGTTATCTTATGCTTCTCGGTTTGGTGGCTAGTGGTTAAATTAAAGGCTTTAATTATGCAACTTAATAGTCTACAAATTGCTGCTTATAGGTCCATTACAGGAGCTATAGCCTCAAGTCCCCTTCTTGCCATGGAATCAATTGTATATTTTTTCCACACTACATTCTTTTATTCTCAGCACACCTTGTTCTGTAGTGTTTAGGCCAATGAGTATAGCGATGTGAAATATTCTTGGTTCAGTCGTGAGCTCTAGAGTAATTTTAAATGATTACTCATCATTAGTACCAGAAATTTATATGGTTAATGATAGACAGAATGTCTAAATTCCATTTCTCTAAATGATATTCGGTGGTGCGACCTTCGAGAGATCAGATCAGTGGAAATCGCTGGATTTTTTAGAGAGATTGCATGAGTCGATAGTCTTTTGTTTTAATGATTCTCGCTCCGATAATAGTTCTAGTTATAGAATGGACTGCCATAGGTTGGATCTACATTTTTCAGGCTACCTGGCTTGGTACTGCACATTTTTTCAAGCGGAAGCAATTGCTTTTACGCTCTGTGTAATTGATGCATTGAATCTCGCTGTTACAAATAAAAACTTTGTTTTCTCTACAGACAGCTTATCTGTGCTGAATTCGCTGGATAATCCCTTGACTGTGTTAAAATTTGTTAAGAACTGTAAATATTTTATATGTACATCTTCTCTGCTCAATGAATAGAGTGACAATCATGTAGTTTCCTGCCCATTGTGGCATTGATCGCAATGATATTGCGTATTCTCTAGCAAAAGCTGGAGCTGGGTTTAAATTAATCGGTCCTGAAACAGTTGCTTCCTTACCATTTAACTTTGTTAAGAAGGCGATCAAAAGCTTCGCTATAAGTGAATTAAAACAGCAAGGGGTTGCTACTGGTAACTGCCACATTGCGAAATTTTTTATTAGTGGAACTAACTTAAGGGCCACTAGATTTACTTTATCTCCCATCATGAACCAGATGAGAGCCTCGATCGCGACTCTTACTGGTCAGGCTTTTTTGAAGTACATTAAGAGCGCATAAGGCTAACTCATGATGCTGAATGCGAGGGTTGTCTTGAAGACGGTGATGACTTCATTCACTACGTGTGCAGATCAGCTGTCTTCCTTGCTTTGGTCTAAACTACACAGTAAAAAAAAACATTGAATTTTACACACTTTTGACAGTGGGCAAATTTGCCTATCATTTTCATGTAATTTTACAAGCTTTCAAAAATTACAATCGAGTTGTTAAAATTCAATATAATGTCACGTAATTTTACAAAGAAAATATAGTAGGTTAATAAGAGGAAAAGGCCGTAATATATCAATAATGAGAATGTGAAAGTACATACTTTTTATGTCAAATTACATAATTCATCGTGTGAATGCAAATTCTTTGTCTGTAAAATTCCACTCTGAAAGTGTGTACCTTAACAGTGGTTCAATTTCGTTTTGTGTTGTTCCTGCCTGAAAAGATATAATATACAGTATAAATTAATTACATGAGAACATTTGAATTTATTTGGTATATAATTACAGGATATCATCAATTCTAGATTTTCTTTGAAATGTTGTGTTACTAATTCCAGAACTTTAATGTCATCGTCTGTTGAAGTACATTGAAATTGTTTTTTCTTTTTTTGGGAAAACTGATTTGTTTTTATTTTGAGATTTTCCCATCGTTCTAGGAAAGTCGTTTCTTTTATATCCATTAACCGTTCGAAATGTATAATCATGAAATAAGGTGACAACAAGTGAGGCCAGCATTGTCGCACTTCAATTATTTTTGGATCTTGCATTAAAAATTTTCTTTGGTTCGTATAGGTATGTGTTTTGGAAAACGGTGATTATTTCTTCCTTTAATTCGTTGTTTGAAATTTCCGAGCCATATTCGTTTTGCTTCGCTTTCCTCTTCCGAATAAATTTTAAGATCTTTGGCGTAAAAATTAGGGATACCTTCCGAAATATTTATATTCCGTTTCGTTGGTTTCATTAAACTTTTTGCTGTCCTATTTAGGTAATTATTATGATTTACCAGCTTTGTTGCTAAACCAACCGACTCATCAGAAACCAGCTCACCAGCACTATTTAAAACTCCCAGACTTTTTGGAAATGATAGGACGACGTGTTCAGCAATTTTACGGAATATAGTTTGTGGGATATAAAATGAATTTCGCCGCATATCTGTTACTATGGTATGAACAAAATCGGTATAATATCGGCCTAAAGGTTTTTGATCATTCAATAAACCAATTAATTCATCAGGCATTTTGTTGTATGGTATTTGATATCCTGCGAATAATTTTTGAGCATTCAAAATGCCAATATTATAAGATCTTTCGGAGTTAAGTGAAGAAATCCGCCCACTAGACATGGAAACTGTTGAGCTTAAAGGTGAATTTGGAAGTTCTACATACTCCAAAGTAGAAATAGTATTTGCATTTGCTGAAGTATTAATCCAGTTTATAACGTCATTACTTGTGTCAACATCAGTCGCCTTCTGCTGTTCTGCCATGCTAGCTTCGTGTTTATTTTCTAGTGAAGAGGCTAGTGTCCATTTTCCGTTTTCCGGATATAATTGAAAAAAGTCGTTTTTTTCACCATAATATTGGAACACTTTTGCATCATCTATTTCAGTTCCATCGGATTCAAGAACTAGCTTGGATCCTTCAATTCCTGCAGCGTTTGCTAAAAATAAAAAATTAAATCAATACAAAGTTTTTATAGTTTTTTATGAGTATATACCTTTTTCAATAATAGTGAACAATTGACCAATAAATACGAAGCTTTTTTTGATGGTTCGGCTAGTATCCCAAATTTGAACAACTAACCGTGCGGATGACATAATTTAAATTTATTCTAAGGAAAAAAAAATTATTTAATAAACTATAGTAATAAAATGTTTAAACCTCACCAAAAGTGTAGTACGGCCCATGTTAATGTGGCGTATTCGACTTGCTCAATTGTACAGGTCATGAAAGGAAAAGGAGAGGATAAATCGGAAGGAACGACTATTATGTCATTTGTATATATATTATTGATTTCATATAATCCTAATTTGTAATTAAAAACCATTGAAAACATGTTTCCATAAAAAGCTTAATTTGAAAAATTTTCATTGATTAATATGTTTTTTATTGTTAGAGCTTTAACAGTCCCATTATGGTTATTAGATATCGCCAGCGACTGGCCCAAAAAATAATCAACATTTTGAAATCTCACTTGGCTGGTTTGATATGGGAACTGTTTTGCAACTGACAAACATTTTGTTTGTGAAAATTTTTTTACTACAACATCAGAGGAAAATCTCTGGCCATATAGGGTTGATTGCAAAATTTGATGTCTTTGTGTTAATGATTTTGTTAAATTAATAAAATTTCGACTTTTTAAAGCAATTTGTTTAAAATATTGATGTTTGCTTTCAAGTCTAATTGTTGAAAATTTTACTAATGGTCCATACAATTTCATAAGTAATGGATAATGCTGAATATAATGATGCTTTCGAATCAGACTTTTATCTGGAAATAATAAAATTTTTAGTTCGAGATATCGATCAATTAATCCTTCTAAACAATTGATTTGGGTAAAAGTCACATGATGTGATGAGACAATTTGAGTTATTTCCAAAAGCAGTGTAACCATTTCAAGAACACTGTCATTTAAATTTTTAATTTTACCATTAAGTACTAATGGTAGTAAGGTGAGTTGATAGAAATTTTGCATTGCATGGCCAACAACTTTTTTACTACTATATTTAATTTCAGGAAAACTGACATTAAATTTAAGTGATTTTGCTAATCGATTAGATGTAATATTGAAATAGTCATATGTGATCCAATCATAACTAACAAAGTAATGAATAGCTAAGCATAAATCTTGAGGTATAACACCTTCGTACAAATCATGTGCAATACAAGGCGGAAGGCCGCTGCTTACATGAAAAAAATTTAAATCATTAAAACATGAATTATTTTTAACTCCTCTGCTAGACTCCATAAATACTAAATTTGAAACATCATCGTTTTACGAAAACTTGGTTCTTAAATCTCGGCGCGTTCGGTAATTAATTTTAAATTCTGGTAATGTTATGTAACAAAATCTACAAAAATATTCAGCAGAACTGAAGTTTTCGAGGAATCCTCTAATTTGATGCAAACCTAAGTTATCGCCACAAATTGCTATGATTGATCCTTTTATCGACTCTGTAGCTCCTCTAATAATTATTCCATCTTCTTCTAATATCTTCAAATCTGATATAACGTTTTCGAAAACAGAATTAAACCCAAATGTTTTTAAGTGTGATTCAGTACATAATAAACAGAGCATTATGTTATTGATTTGTGACCTGTTGTGAGCATGTAAATTTCCAAGAACAAAATAAACACCTAACAGTTTGTGTTTTGATTTAGCTGAGCCTAATGGGTTGCACACTTCAAACGCGTCTACGTAGAACAAAAGCTCAACACGCTCTTTGTTATAAAAGAAATCGTTGTTTTTGTATAATAAGCCGTCTTTGTAATCTTAAAGTTTAGAATAATTGGATTTTCGGTTTGATGAAATTTGCGATTTAACTTGTAGATCTTCCAAAAGAAATTGTAATGTGTTTAGTATAGGGATGTAATAATAAAAACAATTCTTATGATAATTATTTAATCCCAAGCTGATTTTAATGGGTTTAACCATGGAAGGCGATATAGCATTTTGATTTCGTCTATAAGTTGTTTGACATCAAATTTAATTTTGGCAATATTGAAACTAACAAATCATTTCTAGAACTATTTACATTATTAAATTTCGCGAAATGTTGATCAATAATCTTTCGAACTTGGATTGCTAACACTTCTGAGCAATATGCAAGTTTCTCAGCTATAAAAGAAATAACACGTTCAGGAATATTATGTTCACTTTTCAGTTTCAATAACATTTCGGATATTAACTTTTTAATATCTGTCTCAGAATCACTATCAACGTCTTGTAGAGTAAGTATATTAGATTGGGGATTCGGCCCTATCGTAGAATGCTCTGATAATTCTGGCATTGAGTGTTCTGGTATAACAGCTACATATCTATCAAACGAAACATCACTGACACCAGAATTATTTTTTAAAAATTTTAATTTATGTACAGTATTTATGTGATTACGAAATGTTTTTTCATGTGTAAATTTTTGTACACATTTTGATATTGGGCATTTGATTTGATGGATCTGAGGATTTCGGAAATGTTTCATAACATGACGTAAAACATTTTCTAAAATGTTCGACCTAAATAAGCAGCCATGTTCAGAACAACAAAAACTGTTTTCAATTTCTGTTTTTTCTTTTGGGGTTTTTCTGTGATTTCTGTAAACGTGAGAAAGGTAATTATTATGCCTATTGAAAAATTGTTCACAGTTATTGTACAGACACTTGAAAACAGCTCTTGTTTCTAATTTATGGATTCTTAAATGGGAGTTATATTTTGATAAAGACGCACACATTTTATCACAATTTACACAAATAAACATTATAGCACTAAGAAAGGAAATTCATAAATATTAAAAGGACTTTCACAATTACGAACAAGTTCTCTCCAAGTCAACAAATCCTATTTGAAAAGTTTAGTTTAATTAAATTTAGTAAACACATTTTGCATTGCAGCTAAACTTTAATAACACGAGGATTACATAACCTTAAATTTATTGAATTGCTTACGTACCTGTTAACAAACAAGCTTAAGTGTAGAGATTATATTAATTAGATATTAAGAATAAATTGTACTAATTTTAATAATTACTATTAATCACTTATGGTTATCTTTATTACTATATTTATAGAGAATATCACTTTTATTTATTTATAACTTTTGATCAAATTTATATATATTTTTTATTTTAAATTTTATCTCGACTCTTTGGTCGTTAACACTCGAATGAATGTCATTCTTCTTTTTTTATGACAGCAACTCATCAACCGGTAAATGTGATGTCATGACAGCAAATTATCAACCGGTGATGTTTGCATTCAGCGTAATCACGAGCAGTGTTGTACAATCAAAACAGTGTGCCCCCACAGTACTCCGCCGCTAGACTGAAAGTCGATATAATTTATTTTTACCAAAAATATTTTACAATATAAAAAAAAGGTAATCTAAGTGCTGAATTAACGGAGAGTTCTGAAGTTGATGTTATGCAAACCTGACTTTAGGTTTAACGGTTCTTCCAGATCTTGTAGTGTATGGCTTGTTAACTGTTGGTTGATCGTTTGCTTCTTGAGCTGGTTGAAATTGAGTTGGAGTCTGTCCAACTGTCAGATCCAATGGTTGCGCTAACGTCTGCTGTTGTTTTATTTGGCCTGGCGGCTTACCGCTTTCACTGTCTACAGTAAAAAATGCCGGCTTCAGCCGATCTATTGAGACTTTTGATGAGCGGCTATTTAGTTGAATAACGAAGTACTTCTCATACCGCTTTAAAACCTCAAAAGGCCCGTTATACGGTTGTTGGAGAGCCGTACGCACTGAATCATTTCTAACGAAAACGTGAGTGCATTAATAAATGTCCTTGTGAAGAAAAACGTCACCTTTGTCATGGTTCGAAGTATGCGTTGGCTTTAGGGTGGACATGGTCTTGCGGAAATTACCGACGAATTCTGACTGATGAACTGCTCTCTTCTCGTCTTCGAAAAACTGTCCAGGCAGTCGTAGCGTTTGCCCATAAACCATCTCTGCTGGTGTAGATTTAATGTCCGGCTTATAAGTTGATCTCAAGCCGAGTAATATCACTGGCAAAACTTTAGACCAACTAGATGTCTGGTGACACATGATTGCTGATTTTAAGGTCCTGTGCCACCTTTCGATTAACCCATTTGACTGCGGATGGTAGCTCGTCGTTCTAAAATGGTCAATATTTAATAGCCTCGCCAATTCCTGAAACAAATGAGACTCAAACTGTCGACCCTGGTCAGTTGTAATCCTCTTAGGAATACCAAAACGTGCGAACCATCCTGAAATTAAATGACTAGCAACTGTCTCTGCTGTCATGTTTGGCATTGGGATAGCTTCCGGCCATCTGGTGTACCGATCGATTATTGTGAGGCAATAACAATTCTCATCTGACTGGGGTAATGGGCCTATCAAATCGATATTTATGTGGTCAAATCGATTATTTGGTGGCATGGTTGTTTGAACTTCTGATTTATTATGCCTTGTAGTTTTAGAGCGCTGACACGCTAAACAGTTTTTTACAAATGTCTGACAGTCCTTGCGCATTCCTTTCCACACGTATCTCTCCTGGACCATGTGTTGGGTTCCTCTTACACCAGGGTGTGAATGACTGTGGAGACTCCCGATTACTTCATCTCTAAATTTCTTTGTAATGTAAGGACGAACTTTGTCATTGTGGATATTACAAAGTAACGGTGTACTGGTACCTGGAATAGTAATTGTTTTTAGACTTAATGTGTAATTACTATTATTGCCTAGTGACTCCAGTTCACTGCATGATTGTTGATCCACCGCTAGCTCGTTGTAGTTCATCGGTGTACTATTATGTATCCCATTAATACGAGATAGAAAATCTGCTGGTACATTTGATGATCCCGAAATATGATGGATATCGGTTGAAAACTGCGCCACGAAATCGAGATGTCGAATTTGCCTCGGAGAAGCTTTGTCTAGTTTTTGCCGGAACGCAAAAACTAATGGTTTATGATCAGTGTATATACGACACTGTCTACCTTCAATCATATATCTGAAATATTTTACGCCTAAGTAAATCGCTAATAGCTCGCGGTCGTACGTACTATACTTTTGTTGCGTATTGTCTAGTTTCTTTGAAAAAAAACCTAGAGGTTGTGGTTGTTTGTTTACCATTTGATGCAATACCGCTCCAACTGCATTGTCTGAAGCATCAACTGACAATGCTAATGGTGCATCGGGTGATGGATGACACAGCAAGGTTGATGTTGACAAATCATCTTTGCACTGATTAAATGCCAGAATAGTCACGTCATCCCAGATGAGCAGTGTTTTGTCGTTTTTCTTATTTCCCTTGATCATTTTCTGTAATATCATTTGATGATTGACGGCATGTGGGATAAACTTTCTGTAGTAATTTATCATTGCCAAAAATTGTTTAAGCTCTTTGGCAACTGTCGGAAGCTTAAACTGTCGAATAGCTTCAACCTTTTCTGGCAATGGTTGAATACCAGCTGATGAAATATGATAGCCTAGGAAATTTATTATTGACTTCCCAAACTCACATTTCGATGGATTGATGCGCAGGTTAAACTCCCGCAGACGTTGAAACACTTTACGCAAATGAATTTCGTGTTCTTTACCATCGGATGATGCAACCAGGATATCGTCAATATAAAAAAAGACAAATTCTAAACCTCGTAGAACTTCAGCGATGAACCTTTGAAATGTCTGTGCTGCATTGCACAGACCAAACGTCATGTACAAGAATTCAAACAGCCCAAACGGTGTTGTTATCGCAGTCTTATGTACGTCCGCTGGATCGATGGGAACTTGATGAAACGCCTTCTGTAGATCGATTTTTGAAAAAATGGTTTTCCCGTGGAGAATATGCCCGCAATCGTTGATGTACGGCAACGGATATTTATTGGGCCTTGTAATGGCATTCAAAGCTCTAAAGTCTCCACATGGCCTCCAAGAACCATCTTTTTTTAAAACCATGTGTAAGGGTGAGGACCAATTGCTTTTCGACGGTCTACAAATTCCCTGTTTCATAAGTTCTTCAAATTCGGATCTCGCTGCTTTAAACTTTTCTGGAGAAAGGCGTCTCGGCTTTGAACTGACTGGATGACCTGTTGTCTCAATTTGGTGTGTAACTCTTGTATTTGGCCTAATGATTCGCTTTTAAATCGTGTTATATCACAAAATTCACGTAAAAGCGTCGCAAATGGGTGCTTCATATCGTACGTTTTTATTGATAAACCACAGATATTAGTTGAAACCCCACGCGTTTCCATTGATGTTACGCTGTCGATTAATTTGTTGTTAGCGACATCCACAAGTAAGTTGTAGTTCGATAAAAAATCCGACCCGATTATCGGTTGCTTGACGTCTGCAATCGTGAATGTCCATGGAAGTGATCTTCGTAGCCCTAAGTGTAATTGTAATCGCTTCTCACCGAAAATTGGAATCGTGGAGCCATTAGCCGCATATAGAAATTTTGACAATGGAGTAGCTGAACGTAATGCGTAGTGTCGTGGGAGCACCGAAATATCTGCCCCTGTGTCGATTAAAAAGTTGACTTTGCTCGTGTTGTCGTGAACGCATAGTTGATTGACGATATTTATGTTGCGCAATAATGTTTTTGATGTTGATTGAGTTATATCGGCATTGTTGTTGATGCATGATGGTTTTGAGGTTTTTGAATTGCAAGTGTTACCAATGATTTTGCTGTTGTTTGGCAACAAATTGTTTGACGTGCTATGCTTGTTAGTACGGGCGGTTAGCTATGCTTCCGGAATATTTACTTGTAATGGGTGTCCAAAATTACATGGTTGAACACATTTACTTGCCGACATTCCATACTGCCGATGATACCAGCATGTAGTTGGTTGTTTTGAAGGCGATCTGTTTTGCCTCCGAAATTGATTGCGGTCCCGTGATTTTGATCTTGAACGATTTAAATAAGGCGACGAATATCCAACAGAAAGCTGTTGCACTTGACGGGTTAACTCTTCTAATTGATGCTGAATTTGGTGCTGGTCAAACGATGGTTTACTCGATTCTTGAGTGGATAAATTAAATGATGCCTAATTTATTTGGCTTACTGACAAGTTCATGGAGTCCATAACTGCATCTGCCACTCTCGCCAGTTCTGCCAAGTCACCCTTGCTAGCACACACTATTGTTTTCGCTTGGACTGGCAAACGGCTTAACCAAAAATTCTTGAGTAATTTTTCATCCGTTGTGTCACTCACTTGGCGAAGTTCATTTAAAAGGTGGCTTGGACGACGATCCCCTAACTGGAGTCCGGACACAAGCTTTTGAAATCGTTCTTGTGACGACTCTGCATAAGCTGTAAGCACCGCTTTTTTCAGATTCTCGTATTGATTCGTAGGGGGTGGATTGTTAACTGCATCATGCACTTGGTTGACTATGTGTGCATCCAACGAAGCAACCACTGTACCAAATTTCATTTTTTCCGAAACATTATTGATATAAAACCAATGGTCGAGTTGCAGAAACCAAGTTTCGACATGATCCTTTTTTAATACCGGGATTGGTACCCTAGACGCAACTGCATTCACGTGATCTGCTTTTGCACCGTTACTATCTTTAGGAGTTACGGTCTCCTCTTGTTTTTCGTCTGGCATATCTCTTTTAATTTAGCACGATTCAATTTTATAAATAAATTGAATATATAACTCTAAATAAAACTCTAATAAAGCGATAGATGTTGTTTTGAACGGTGCGCTTCTATGTTGTTGTATGTGTTTGTAATAAAATTACATGTGCCACGAGGATATACTCGTATGTTCTTGTGCTGTACTATAGTTCACGATTACCACTTGTTGATTTTTATTTTTTTTTTTTGGTGCGTTTCTTGTTCACACACGTGGTCACCACTATGGTTATCTTTATTACTATATTTATAGAGAATATCACTTTTATTTATTTATAACTTTTGATCAAATTTATATATATGTTTTATTTTAAATTTTATCTCGACTCTTTGGTCGTTAACACTCGAATGAATGTCATTCTTCTTTTTTTATGACAGCAACTCATCAACCGGTAAATGTGATGTCATGACAGCAAATTATCAACCGGTGATGTTTGCATTCAGCGTAATCACGAGCAGTGTTGTACAATCAAAACAGTGTGCCCCCACACACTTTTAACTTTTTTTTAAATTTAAATATAAATATTTTTTTGTTATTTCGCGTCATCTGCGTTGTATCAACTGCGTGGCAAAATGAGATTTCATCATATCTATTCGATCGTGCATTTTAATTTTGTTTAATTTACGAATTTTGCCGATCTCATATGCTCTTCTTTAAAAAAGTATGTAATTTAACACACATTTTCTTGCAATATTAAATTTATTTTTAAAAATACATGACATGACTGTAATAATATACAACAACAAATAAAATGTGCTATTTACGGTTACAATTCGAATGAAATTGTTGTAAATCAATACATAATATAATAAACCAAATTTAATTTTACATATTTAAACGATTACTATTTACACTATCTTCAAGTAAATTTCAATTGTAACTGGTTAAAATTACAAACTGAATGTAATATTCAAACGAAAATCCTGTAATCTTATATTTTTAATTATACACGAAACTTTAATAAAAAAATCTGAAATTGTGTAATTTTACGTAGAATTAGTAGTTTTGTGATCAAAAGCATGTAAAATGCAAGTTGAAAATTCAATTTTTTTTTTTACTGTGTACTTTAGTTTATTAGGGCTGCAGCACGCGTTCGCGATGCAGGATAGAATCGCTGGTTTAGAACCTTGGGTGGTTCCAACAAATTTTTAATAATAATAGTGACTAAACGCAAACAAGTGACTATTATCGGTTGAGTTGCGCCTTCAAATTCCACACCTTTCCATACTTTTTTTGTGGTAAAATTGTATTCTTACTTTGAGTGTACATATGTACATCTCATCCAAACATACATTTCCCAGAAAACAGGTCGTCTATTTTGAGATTGTAATTTGCGAAAATTTTGCGGTTCAATCATTGAACCCCGTCCTTTTTATCTTGAACAAATCGTAAGAGTATATGAATACAAGAGTTCAGTTAACTAAAAATTGAGAGGCACTATTCTGTACAAATGCAATAGAATTTTACGTTGCTCATATACATTTATTGACACATGTTTGAATTCACATAAAATATATCATGCTCAACAACATGATTATGTTGTACGTTATATGTATAACCAAAAAAATGCCATTGGTCACAACTAAAAACTAACAAATACCCTAAACCAAATAAAATGTAATTGTGGCGTTTAGTTTTATCTAGAAAACATAAAATCAATAACCATAATATGAAGCCACAATACATGTGAATATAATGGTGTATGTATACGTATAAATATAGCGTTACATCGAAATATTTAGTAACAAACTTTTGGTTGAACTTTCATTTCATAAAACCAGACATGAATATAAATTGAGTAAAACATTTTCAAATTTACATAGTGAGAAAGTTATAAACCAAATTAACCACATTTTTGTATAAATCGCTATAATTAAAGACGTTCCATTTACATAACAGAAATATATTTACTTACTGACCGCAAAATATGTAAATGGATTGCATTTATATGAGCTTTATGTATATTAATTAAAATGAAATATTTTTATGCTAAGAGCAGAATTTATATCGATATACAAGATGTCTTTGTACATACAAAGCGGAAGACTTCGATTTTTGTTTTGTTTGTTTGTTAAAATAGATTTACTTCTTTATCATAAACTTTTATAACTTCATATATTTTCTAAAACCAACCAATTAAAATATATCAAACCACTGTATGCTTTTTATATGCAATGTAAATTTTAAGAAGCTTTTTTTTTGGTATTTTCACTGTCTACCAACAACAACTAGAAATATTCGCTCCTAAGAAATTTTTCACAGCGGTTTTATTATATATTTTGAAATGAAGTACATTTTGCTAAGTAAAGATTTTTGTAGCGCAAAAAAAAAAAATTTTGGTTTTCTATAAAAGGGGTTGGTATTTATTATATTTTTAAAGGATATCCGTTTTTTTTTTGCTGTTCTTCTATAAGATATTTGGTATAAACCAAAACTTGTATAATCTAAATCTTGAGAAATTCAACTATGAAGAGATATTAAAAATTATTTTTATTATTCTTGTTCTTATCGAATATCCAAAAATAAAATTTTGTTCTTATTTTTCAAAGATTTTCAATTTTTTTTCGGTATTATGATTTACAAGTTGAAAATTTTCATTTATTATGGCTGTAGTGATTTTTTGAGAACACGTTCTCTTATCTACTTTACGTGCGCGCATAAATATTTTAGCACAATAAAAATTTTCGCTTTTTTATTTTATGATTATGGTGAAGTTTTAACTACATCGCAAATATGCAAAACGTGAGTAAAATTATTGAATTGCGTTGATTGATGAGATAAATAAATATTGGAGCAGATACAGATGTGGATTTAAGGCAAAAATTTAGAATCCGCATCTAATTGTTATCATACTTTTCAATTAATATTCAAATAGGTCGTTGTTTTAATAATCGAACTCTTTTAGATTTTAGATTCGGAGTCAAATTTGATGTACCATATACCGAAAATGGTCAATTCAAATTTTAATGTTACCCATTTCTTGAAAATGTTTATTTCAATTGGGAATCACATATTTAGCAAAATCACTTTACGAAAAATGTACAATCGCCCATTCAATTGTTTCAATCTTTTTGATTTGTCCAAGTTGCATACTTTATTTT
The DNA here is from genome assembly GCA_958295665.1 of Tipula vernalis. Classification (NCBI taxonomy): domain Eukaryota; kingdom Metazoa; phylum Arthropoda; class Insecta; order Diptera; family Tipulidae; genus Tipula; species Tipula vernalis. The sequence goes on along the minus strand of OY282560.1, from coordinate 320,994,097 downwards.
ATGTTTAATCTTCGAGAGTTGTTTTTCAAATACAAACTCGGATTGTTGTTTTTTGTGTTAGTAGTCGAGAGTATATGTAACGATGAGACCTTGCGGCCACGTGTTAACAGAATTATCCAGGAGTCACCAACTGCAGCATTTGTCTGATTCACGCTCAGTCAATGGGGTGGGGTTGGGGTGATGCCCTTCCGGGATCGAGATAGCTGCTCTTACATTACCTAAACAGTTACTTACCACACACACTCGGCACCATTCTCCCCTCCTGAATTAATTTATTTAAAGCGACATCCTGAATTTTCGGTTATGACCAATTAACATGATTTATTTGATAAATTATTGAAAATCATAAATAAAAATTACAAACAAAACTACTTTAAACAAAAAAAAAAAATCGGGGGTTAATCAAATTGATCGTTATATATGTATATATATATATATATATATATATATATATATATATATATATATATATATATATATATATATATATATATATATATATATATATATATATATATATATATATATATTCCACTATGGACGATGATCTTGATTCCGTTGTTCGGCTGCACAGGATTCTGAGCTTTGCGTACCCTACAGCTACACAGAGGATACATTAGAAAGTGGCTGCTTGCGCAGACCGTTAGTCAATAAAATTTATAGCTATACAATAAAAATATTACTAGGGGAAAAAGCCCGTAATACGGGCGTAAACAATAACAGAAAGAGAACATAATGATATTGCACTTGCACCATGACATTTATTTTGAAAAAATTTCTTTATACACAATATTTTTGGTAAAAACTGCATTTGATTCAGCCAATAAGTTCCCCTGATAGGGGAAATCTAAAATTTGAACTTTCCCATCCATGGATTTGTGGAATAGTGATAATGCTACGTATAATTGACCATGGCCAAACACAGGTTCCGGTAATAATAAACCCACCTTTTCTAATATCTGTCTCTGAGACTTGTTGATGGTCATTGCAAATGCCAATTTAATTGGAAATGGTCTTCGTCGTAAAATAAACGGTAAGTCGGTGTTGATCGGGGCCAGCTCAATTCTGGGAATGAATACAGTTTCCTGTTCTGCACTTCCCGTTGAAACGTCGGCAATTATTAAATTTGGTTTCAGCTGTCGAACAATTAATCGAGTTCTATTACAAAGACCTCGCTTCGTATTAAGATTCCTTAATAGAATTATAATACTTCCAACTATTAAGTTTAATTTATGAAGCGGCATCCCAGATGGCGTTAAATCATTTAAGAATTCTGTCGGGTACTTCTGAATGTCTTTATCATTTGCATCATCAATCGAGTCAATGCTAGAATATGTGACGGAGCTTTCCACAAAACGTATCAACACTTCTTCGTTGATCAAGTTCACATCTGCATTTTTTGGACATAAAATTGCCATTTTTGAAAAGCTTTCGGCATCAACTAACGACAGCGTTTCACAAAGGTGTCTGGTATTATAGAGCTTTTGCAAATAAGGTTGCACGGAATTTCAACTAAGTCGTCGGCAAGACCATGATTGTTAGTTAAAGTTCCATCGCCTAATTTAAGTAACCAATTACTGTATTGTGGGTCCACTGACCGTACGTTATTCTGAAGCCTCAGAACATTAAACTTTTCCTGAAGACCATGAAATTTTAAGCTAGCTTCAACAATTGCAGGCTGACTACCATGTACAATTACAGGTAAAGTTTGTCTAAAATCTCCACCAAGTAGTATTGTTTTACCGCCAAATGGTTTCTGGTCTTTCATTATTTCTTTACAAAGCTTATCGACAGCATTCATAGCAACACCAGGTGCCATTACAGCTTCATCCTATAGAATTAATTTTGCCTTTCTAATTAATTCTGCGTCAATAGATGCCATTCACATAGAGGACATTGAGGTTTCTACGATTGGCACAGGTAATTTAAACTGGGAGTGATATGTTCTGCCTCCGTCAAGAAGATTGGCAGCTATTCCTGTAGAAACAACGAGAAGCATAATGTTTGATTCTCCCCGAATCGTGTTAAGCAGTGTTTTGTACAGATACGTTTTACCGGAACCTCCTGGACCATCTATGAAAAATAATCGGTGTAGAATTTTGGTTTCGAAAGTTATTTTTTGTTCTTGATTTAATGTGCATTGCATAGCATCTCCGATTTCTTTCTGGATATGTGCATCGTAATATTGTATCCCTAAATATCTCTTAAAGCAAACATCTCACAAATTGTGCATTCATCAGTATGATCTCTATGGTGGTAAACGTAATCAACGCGTTACGGAGTAGACCTAAAATAAAGTGAATAAGTTAAGTCGTAATAAGTGGTTCCGGGTACTGCGTAATTTCGTAAAAGGCCCATAATTTCGTGCATAGGGCGAAGAAATTGCCTTTTTTACGATTTATAAAAAACACGTTGTTAAAAAAGATTCAGGATCTACATCCATAAGTTATCGTGCACTAACGATATGAATCTACGCCATTTTACAACGTGAACACACTTTTAACAAAAATAACTTTAATAAATATAAAAATTACTATTAAATATTACCAATAACTATAAAATACATCAATTAATACTTTTTGTGAAATAACATAACCTATCCAGTTCCCCAGGACTTCCATCAAGAAGTTTCTGTGGGTTTTTTCTGGCAAAATATAACTCACTGGTCTTATAGATTGAAAGATCTGACCTGAGCAAATTTAAAAATAAACAACAAAAGGGAAGTATAGTAAGGAAAAATCTATTTTAGGATATTTGTGTTTGGAATAATTAAAAAAAATGATCTTCCTTGTTTCACTGAGATTGTACGACCGAGTCGTTACATCGTGGGGAAAACTCATGGCCCTGAGACTCATGCTCTTGAAATATTAATTTTACTTTTTTCTTTTTTTTGTTATTTTTTTTTTAGAACAAGCCAGGCAAAAAAAAAGAAAATGGTATAACCTATAAACTTATGATCGTTGTGCCTAGTGACTTACCAGATGAATCTTCTAATTTGTAAGCGACATTCCCGACTCGTCCGGTTATTGTTACCGGCATAAATTTTGGGGCTAACTAAGCATTGTAATGTCGAATGGCGTCACTTTGCACATACGTTCGAACTAATACTGCTTGTCCGATGTTAAATTCACGAGGTTGACGTCTGGTATTGTACTGTTTTTCTCTTTTTAAATGTGCTAATTTAAGGTGTTTTAATTCTCTTGGTTGTACTAATGCCAAGCGATCAGTTTTATTCCCAGCATGAATAGCATTATCGTCTTCACAATTAAGTAAGCGACGTACTTCATAATCAGAGTCATGGGATATGAAGTGCTGACCAAAAACGAGGAAATGAGTGGAATATGAAGTTGGCGAATGAATAGCATTCGTTAAGGTTCACGCCACTTGAGGTAAATACAAATCCCAGCTGGTCTGGTTCTCCACTATATATGACCGGATAGTTGCTATAATGGTTCTGTTTGCTCTCTCCGAAGCATTGCTCTGGCTAATGTGAAAAGGCGTGGTGGTATTTTGCACGCCATACCTAGCTAAAAGATTGGTTAACAGCGATTCTGGTACAGCATACACATTGAATAATTCATTCTCTAGAAAATTCACACAGGGATGCTGCAGATGCCTCTCTCAATAGCTTTAGCAGAACAAAACGGCTGTATTGGTTCAGCATTATTAATATGTAGCAATTCCCGGATCGGGAACGCGGATAAGGACCAAGGAAATCCAAAAATATCCGTTGAAAGGAATGCTTGACTTCAATATAATCACCCATAGGTGGTCTTGCGGAGAAATTCACTGCTTTGGACATTTGACATTTTTGGCAGGATTAGATATATTCTCACACTTGCTTAACCATTCCTGTCCAGAAGAAGTATCTTTGTAGTTTCTCCAAGGTCTTAAATACCTAAATGACTACTAGCTGATAAGGTAAGGCTCGTTGGCACAATAAGTTTCCACGAAGAAATGTCGGTTCCCATATACCGCTCTCCATACGCTGGGGAAATTAATAATTTTCCATCTTCCACTCGTAAATTGGTAATGATATTTGTGTTTTGTTGCATCTGTCTAATTCTTGCCAGGTATTGATCATCATAGAAAGCCGGAAGAATTCAAGTTTATGTGTGGTCATCATTGTCACGGGCACCAGACAATCCAACCTGATGCAATACCTTACTCGTTGATTGCTTCCTGAGCCTTTTCGGACCAAACAAGTTTAGTCTTTTTCTTCAAAAGATCTGTCAACGGTGCAGTGACTGAGGCATAATTAGGAATGAACCAACGATACCAGCCGGTCATACCAAGGAATCTTCTAAGTTCTTTAGTGGATTTTGGAATTGGAAATTTTTTACCCCTAAGACTTTCTCCGGATCAACTTTTATGCACCCATCGCCGATAATGTGACCTAAATATCTTAATTCTTTAAGTACACACTTGCTTTTTCTGGACGTTTATGGTTAGATTGGCCTTCCGCAACCACAAACTGACGAGCCGAAGAAGTTCAATGTGTTCCCCTAAATCGCTGGATGTGACAAGAAGATCGTCTAAATAGACGCAAATTCTGTCATGATAGCGATAGGGAACCACCTTGTACATCAATCGGCACTCAGATCTAACAAAATTGAATCGTTCTATCAAATCGGTTCTAATTTGACACCAATCTAACTGTGGATTAATAATCGGTTGACCTCCTGATGCTGGTACATTTTGATCAGCATTTCGCTCAAGCGAAGGTGGAACCCAATTGCTAGAGTGTCCAATTAGCGGAATAGAATACTGTATTTTGCATGATTATCGAGCCGTGAATAATAACTGCTTCCCCGTAAATTGAGTGTTAAGTTATTAATTCCGTTGTGCGGATTCCTACTTTCTGGATTTGTCAGAGGATTACTTTTAATAAGATTAGCATTACTAAGATCATGTGCTTGGGATAACCGATTTAAACCTATGGCGCTACCAGGATCCTCAAACTCATTAACAATATCTTGAATGTTAAACTTGGGTGGTTCTCGAATTTGTAAAGGACCTCTCAAACCTATCAAAAAGGTTTAACAGATTGTGGCTTTCGTCAACGTTCGTAAATGTAACAATTTCATTTCCTCGAGCATTTTCGATCCTATGTTGAATTTGTAAACTGTGTTGAATCAAATTACTAACTTCTGCCAATTCAAAATCGAGTTTCTGAAATCGTTTCAGGCAATTAATAATATGAACAATATGTGTCTCTTAAATGTCAACTTCATCACGTTCTAGCGTTTTTGAACTAATGGCTACTTGAGAATTTATTGTTTTTACTTTCAAATTTAAAATTTTTAGTTCCTGACTAGGATAACGGCAAGAGCGGTTTTATGGATCTCTAGGGACTAAAATGGTAAATTGGTTTTCGCAATTTAGTTTGACTAATGGTATTTGTCGCATTTGCGAACTGGCTGGGATTTGTCAAATATCGCACTCCCCGCGCTGCAAAAAAAACGAATAACTAAATAACTAAACTTAATACTAATTATGGAAAAGGTAACATAATAAATTAACGATAGTATTTCAATAAAAATACTCAGAACAATTAAATAAATGATTCCTATTAAATTAATAATTAGTCACTAATCGTTAGTTATTTATTTTTATATTCATTAATTTATCCATCATAACTTACCAACAAAAACGTACAACTTTACAAATATTTAAATTATTTAATCCGTAACACATAAATCGAGCTTTAACACTTCCTTTTTAACTACAGGAATATTCAGGAGATGATTGTGCATGCGTTTGTGATAGTAACTGCTAAATAAAAAAATAATAATTATTGGAGCATTAAGAGAAAAAAAAATGATTTGTTTATTACGGATATCGATAATGACGCGAAGATAGGATGAAACGCGATGAGGGCGCATTATATTGATGTGCTAACCTAGACCATGGTCTCCTCGCTTCTTCCCAAAATTGAATGAGTGCTTGGGGAATTTCAGGGCGGTTTTCCTGGCATGGTCTGCATGATTAAACAAGCTTCGCTATGTCATGGTCAATTTTCGGCCACCAAACGTAACTTCTCGCCATACTCCTCAAATGCCATATTCCTGGGTTTGCGGTTTGTAAGGCGACCAAAATTGATTTACTGTAACATGATGGTATTATTGTACGCTGTCCCCATAGTATGCAGTCTTTCATACAGCTAATTTCGGTTCGACGTATCCAGAACGGTTTGAATTGATCGTAGACTTTCTCGGGCCAACTCTTGAGGCACCAAGAAAGAACTCGAGAAAGGAACTAGATCCTTCTTCGTAGACGCGGCGATGTCACGTTGTATTATGTCTATCATCATCACCTCCGCCTCTTCCGCAGCTGAAGCAATCGGATTTGGTAATCGACTCATTCCGTCAGCGTTTCCACTTTCCTTCCCTGGGCGGTCAATGATCTGGAAATGATACGCATTTAAGAAAACGTTCCAGCGCATCATCCTGGGAAAGAGAATTTTAGGTCCACTTCCATCAATACGATATCCCAAGAAATCGGCTGATTCACACCCATTTGTGCATTTGTCCTTATGCAGACGTAATCCTGCTTCGTCAAATCGTTGTAACACTTCTGATAATTTTTGATGAAGGTAATCTTCGGCAGATGCAATTCTCCTCATCAACCTTTAGCTGTTGATAGGCTTGAGCCAAGTCAAGCTTTGCTAAAATGTTACCCCTTGGATTACATCGTGGAGAGCAAGTGGGCTGCTGATGGTGTCGGAGAGGTATGGGGAGTTTAAGCCTTATTAACAGTAGACTTGTAATCGCCGCAAATCCGGACAGATCCATCAGGTTTTAGAACAGGTACAATTGGTGTAGCCCATTCGCTATAGTCTACGCGCTCCAATATCCACTGTAACATCAACTTCTCTAGTTCTTCCTAGACGGATACTCGAATAGCAATTGGAATCCGCCGAGCTGGTAGATGAATAGGCTTGAAGGTTGGATGTACTCCTTGAATTGATATGCCTAATGTCGCGAACCAGATCAGATGGCTGACGCGTTGGTAGATTTTTCCATATATTGTTCAAAGTCTGCTCAGAAATAATGGTATATCTTAAGCCCGAATCGACTTCAAATTTGCATCGCGTTTTTTTTAATGATTACCACAGTATCCATTTTAACTTCGGATGGCGAGGAGATCAGCTTCACTGAATTGAGACGACCTTTACTCCTTCTAGATTTTCTCTCTGTTGTTGTTTGTCGGTTGTCTGGATTGGATCGACATACTTTTTTAATGTGACCGGTGATACCACAAAACGAGCAAATGGTTGATCGAAATCTGCAGGTAGATCTCAAATGATGTTCTTCGCCAATCTCACAATGGAGAAGTGTACCATGTTGTTTATTTACCGACGGTAGACTGTTGATAACGGTCGGCTGGCACGTTCGTCCTTGCCATTTCTGCAGCAACGGTTTTTTCAATAACGGTCTCCAATAAAAGAGTTTTTTCAGCGCAAAACTGTTGTTGTAAATTTGAGTCCCGTATGCCACAAACAATTTTATTCCGAAGCATGCAGTTCAGGCTACCGGTCGGTAAATTGTAATCATTTGCTAAACGGCGAAACTCGGCAATGAAATCGGCTTCTTTCTCCTCCGGCATTTGGTCCCGTTTAAAAAATTTAAATAAAGCCGTGATTTCCGATGGGCGTGGGAAAAAGTGATCAGATAGTTTGGAAACTATTTTTTGAAAGCTAGATCACTTACCTTGCTTGGAGCTATTAACGATTCTAACAGCTCAAATGTTCCACCACCGCACAGCGTCAGGCAAATCGCATGTTTTTTATCGTCGTCCTTAATACTATTTACCGACTAACTGCAGCAGAGAGTATTAATATTATTAATACCGTTGATGCACGGTGGCGTAGTACATTACAGTTACATAAAAAAACATGGATGTCCAATCTAATAACTAAGGTTAAAAAACTTATCGAAAATGTATTCAAATTGTAAAATAACTTCTTATCAGAAATTGCAGAACATTCAGTAATCTGATCGATTATGAGCCAAATTCATAATAAATCAGTTTCAGTAGTCGGTATTAGCTCCAGAAATTTAAAGCTTTTATATATTTCTACTTACCAATGTCAACTAATAAGTGAGGTACAGAACTTTGTAATTGATTCATCTAACTGAAAAATGCATTTTTAATCAACACTATATATTTAATAGGGGGTCGAGCTTGACGTAATACTAAACAGGGTTAAAACGCGTTTTTAACGAAGTTCGGGTTCCGTAACAGTCGATAATGCCGATATTTTTAATATTCCGTGAATTATAAATAGCCGTCGTTGGAAAACTTTCAGTTGAAGTACTCTAAAGTAGTCTTCTAAACTAATGCTCTACATAAAATTCTATAGAAGCTGATTTTATATTTAAAAACCAATTGAAAAAATTTTTTTTGCAGCAATACCCATTGACTTTAACTTGTCACATTCATCTCCTGAAATAACCACATAGAAGCTGACTTTATTTTCTAATTATTTTTAATAAGTGGTATTTTCCCACATTTGTTGAACTGAAAATTTTGAAATAAAATTTTTGTAGCTCTGATTTTGTGGTCTATAGTCCAGGTGATTTTCAATAAAATTGAATTTGCTACAAAACGTGTAGAAATATTCGAACGATCCAAATGTCCATTGGCATGTCAATTACAGGTCTCAATGCCTATCGATAGAGGTATCAATCATCGGAATCGGAGCACAATTGCAGGTTTTCGATTTTGTAGCTCTGATTTTGTGGTCTATAGTCTATGTGATTTTCAATAAAATTGAATTTTCTACAAAATGTGTAGAAATATTGTAACGATCCAAATACCCATTGGCATGACAACTACAGGTCTCAATGCCTATCGATAGAGATATCAATCATCGAAATCGGAGCACAATTGCAGATTCTCGATTTTGAAGCTCTGATTTTGTGGTCTATAGTCCAGGTGATTTTCAATAAAATTGAATTTTCCACAAAATGTGTAGAAATATTTGAACGATCCAAATGCCCATTGGCATGACAATTACAGGTCTCAGAGCCTATCGATAGAGGTATCAATCATCGGAATCGGAGCACAATTGCAGATTCTTGATTTTGAAGCTCTGATTTTGTGGTCTATAATAGTCCAGGTGATTTTCAATAAAATTGAATTTTCTACAAAATGTGTAGAAATATTCCAACGATCCAAATAACCGTTGTCATGAGCACAATTGCAGGTTTTCGATTTTGTAGCTCTGATTTTGTGGTCTATAGTCTAGGTGATATTCAATAAAATTGAATTTTCTACAAAATGTGTAAAAATATTGGAACGATCCAAATGCCCATTGGCATGACAATTACAAGTCTCAATGACTATCGATAGAGGTATCAATCATCGGAATCGGAGTACAATTGCAGATTTTCGATTTTGAAGTTCTGATTTTGTGGTCTATAGTCCAGGTGATTTTCAATAAAATTGAATTTTCTACAAAATGTGTAGAAATATTCGAACGATCCAAATGTCCATTGGCATGTCAATTACAGGTCTCAATGCCTATCGATAGAGGTATCAATCATCGGAATCGGAGCACAATTGCAGATTTTCTATTTTGAAGCTCTGATTTTGTGGTCTATAGTCTAGGTGATTTTCAATAAAATTGAATTTTCTACAAAATGTGTAGAAATATTCGAACGATCCAAATAACCGTTGTCATGAGCACAATTGGAGGTTTTCGATTTTGTAGCTCTGATTTTGTGGTCTATAGTCTATGTGATATTCAATAAAATTGAATTTTCTACAAAATGTGTAGAAATATTGTAACGATCTAAATACCCATTGGCATGACAACTACTGGTCTCAATGCCTATCGATAGAGATATCAATCATCGAAATCGGAATACAATTGCAGATTTTCGATTTTGAAGCTCTGATTTTGTGGTCTATATTCCAGGTGATTTTCAATAAAATTGAATTTTCTACAAAATGTGTAGAAATATTCCAACGATCCAAATACCCGTTTTCATGAGCACAATTGCAGATTCTCGATTTTGAAGTTCTGATTTTGTGGTCTATAGTCCAGGTGATTTTCAGTTAAATTGAATTTTCCACAAAATGTGTAGAAATATTTGAACGATCCAAATGTCCATTGGCATGTCAATTACAGGTCTCAAAGCCTATCGATAGAGGTATCAATCATCGAAATCGGAGTACAATTGCAGATTTTCGATTTTGAAGCTCTGATTTTGTGGTCTATATTCCAGGTGATTTTCAATAAAATTGAATTTTCTACAAAATGTGTAGAAATATTCCAACGATCCAAATACCCGTTTTCATGAGCACAATTGCAGATTCTCGATTTTGAAGTTCTGATTTTGTGGTCTATAGTCCAGGTGATTTTCAGTTAAATTGAATTTTCCACAAAATGTGTAGAAATATTTGAACGATCCAAATGCCCATTGGCATGACAATTACAGGTCTCAGAGCCTATCGATAGAGGTATCAATCATCGGAATCGGAGCACAATTGCAGATTCTTGATTTTGAAGCTCTGATTTTGTGGTCTATATTCCAGGTGATTTTCAATAAAATTGAATTTTCTACAAAATGTGTAGAAATATTCCAACGATCCAAATACCCGTTTTCATGAGCACAATTGCAGATTCTCGATTTTGAAGTTCTGATTTTGTGGTCTATAGTCCAGGTGATTTTCAATAAAATTGAATTTTCTACAAAATGTGTAGAAATATTCGAACGATCCAAATAACCGTTGTCATGAGCACAATTGCAAATTTCGATTTTGTAGCTCTGATTTTGTGGTCTATTAGTCTAGGTGATTTTCAATAAAATTGAATTTTCTACAAAATGTGTAGAAATATTGTAACGATCCAAATGCCCATTGGCATGACAACTACAGGTCTCAATGCCTATCGATAGAGATATCAATCATCGAAATCGGAGTACAATTGCAGATTTTCGATTTTGAAGCTCTGATTTTGTGGTCTATATTCCAGGTGATTTTCAATAAAATTGAATTTTCTACAAAATGTGTAGAAATATTCCAACGATCCAAATACCCGTTTTCATGAGCACAATTGCAGATTCTCGATTTTGAAGTTCTGATTTTGTGGTCTATAGTCCAGGTGATTTTCAGTTAAATTGAATTTTCCACAAAATGTGTAGAAATATTTGAACGATCCAAATGTCCATTGGCATGTCAATTACAGGTCTCAAAGCCTATCGATAGAGGTATCAATCATCGAAATCGGAGTACAATTGCAGATTTTCGATTTTGAAGCTCTGATTTTGTGGTCTATATTCCAGGTGATTTTCAATAAAATTGAATTTTCTACAAAATGTGTAGAAATATTCCAACGATCCAAATACCCGTTTTCATGAGCACAATTGCAGATTCTCGATTTTGAAGTTCTGATTTTGTGGTCTATAGTCCAGGTGATTTTCAGTTAAATTGAATTTTCTACAAAATGTGTAGAAATATTCGAACGATCCAAATGCCCATTGGCATGACAATTACTCGTACACGTCTCAATGCCTATCGATAGAGGTATCAATCATCGAAATCGGAGCACAATTGCAGATTTTCGATTTTGAAGCACTGATTTTGTGGTCTATATTCCAGGTGATTTTCTATAAAATTGAATTTTCTACAAAATGTGTAAAAATATTCGAACGATCCAAATAACCGTTGTCATGAGCACAATTGCAGGTTTCGATTTTGTAGCTCTGATTTTGTGGTCTATAATCCAGGTGATTTTCAATAAAATTGAATTTTCTACAAAATGTGTAGAAGTATTCGAACGATCCAAATGACCATTGGCATGACAATTACAGGTCCCAATGCCTATCGATAGAAATATCAATCATCGAAATCGGAGCACAATTGCAGATTTTCGATTTTGATGCACTGATTTTGTGGTCTATAGTCCAGGTGATTTTCAATAAAATTGAATTTTCTGCAAAATGTGTAGAAATATTCGAACGATCCAAATGCCCATTGGCATGTCAATTACAGGTCTCAATGCCTATCGATAGAGGTATCAATCATCGAAATCGGAGCACAATTGCAGATTTTTGATTTTGAAGTTCTGATTTTGTGGTCTATAGTCCAGGTGATTTTCAATAAAATTGAATTTTCTACAAAATGTGTAGAAATATTCGAACGATCCAAATGCCCATTGGCATGACAATTACAGGTCTCAATGCCTATCGATAGAGGTATCAATGATCGGAATCGGAGCACAATTGCAGATTTTCGATTTTGAAGTTCTGATTTTGTGGTCTATAGTCCAGGTGATTTTCAATAAAATTGAATTTTCTACAAAATGTGTAGAAATATTCGAACGATCCAAATAACCGTTGTCATGAGCAGAATTACAGATTTTCGATTTTTAAGCTCTGATTTTGTGGTCTATAGTCCAGGTGATTTTCAATAATATTGAATTTTCTACAAAATGTGTAGAAATATTCTAACGATCCAAACAACCGTTGTCATGAGCACAATTGCAGATTTTCGATTTTTTAGCTATGATTTTGTGGTCTATAGTCCAGGTGATTTTCAATAAAATTGAATGTTCTACAAAATGTGTAGAAATATTCAAACGGTCCAAATGCTCACTGGCATGACAATTACAGGTCTCAATGCCTATCGATAGAGGTATCAATGATCAGAATCGGACCACAATTGTAATCTGCGGATTTTTGACGATTACTATTGATAAAAGTCTTCAATGTTCTCCATGGAAACTTTTGGCTGAACTATCGGCTGATTATGATTTTTTTTTCGGCTGGGATAACCCAATCTACAATATCTACAATTTAAGTTTTTTGTATTCAATCGAGTTTATTTGAGTTTATCGGTTTTACTTTAAATTTATAAAGTACTGCAGATAGGTATGTAATAAAAATTGTTTAGGGAGTTTAGGTTGGAGTTAAAATAAACATAGCACTGAGTTCTAAATTGAAGTTGTGGCATGAAGTTTTTCGAGATTCTCGGCGATTGCTTAATTTTCTAAGAATCTAATATGTTCTATTTATTGGTTTTAGGGAATATTTGAAATTTATTATGAATAATCGTAAAATAAGTACTTCGTTCATTGTTAAGGCTATTTAGAAATTATTATCCTGCACTAAGTGGAGTTTGATGTTACTTGCGCTGTTGTACCTGTTTGCGGCTGTTCGGTCAGGTAGAGAAAATTATTGTGAGTCATCAAGATCAACAAGATCTTGAGATCATTAAAATTGTCTTGGTCATTTCAACAACTGGAAACTTTCTAAAAAATTTTTAGAAATTGTAGAATTTAGAGAGTTTAAAGAATTTGATCAAAGCTTCTTAGCACTTATCCGTTCTGCGCAAGGATGACAAGAAATAGTGCAGCTTCCTTTTTTTATATTGTAGTTAACAAAACTTTAATGGGGTCTCTTTGTAATGGGGCACTTTACTTTGCATTTTTTGGAATTATTTTTTTTTGGAGGGATTTTAATTTTTTGGAATATGATGGTATCTCATTTGTTTATTTATCCATTTACTAATGAAAAACATCTTGTTTTTCTCTGCAATATTGCTTGGGGTCCAAGATATGGGTTATATAATTGTTTATATTGTTTCTGCTTATCAATAATATCTAAAATTTTAATTTTCTTAATTTCCCTTTTAATATTTAAAACGCCCTCTCCTTAAACACCCGTGCCGACGATAGTTTGATATTAAAATTAGTTTGGCCCGTCTACATAGGCTGCTAGTAAATCAGGGTAAGCACAACCCTAAACTGCATGTTCCTCAAGTGTTAATAATACATCATTCGCACATTACTTTATGATGTTTTATATTATTCAAGTTATCAATACATTGCAATACACACAATCGATTAAAATCGTTTTTTGTGTAATACTCATTAGAATTTCAAACTATGTAGTTGGTTTATTTAAATGTACGAGCGAGCCATCTATAGCGCCAGTAGCTCCAATGAAGTAATGTCCTGTTCAGAAATGTTGAAACGATCTCTCGGTTCACTAAAAAATGTTGACAGTAATTTCTACAAATAATATTCATTTAATTTTATGTTTTTTACAAGTCAAATTCTCTAACGAGTACGACGGTTTTGTTTTTGGCATAATAATAACCATCTCATACCGGTTCCTGCCGGTCAAAAAAAATCTGCGTTATCACTTACGACATCCCAAGGATTCAAATGAATCCAATGTTATAGAAATATTTGGTCTTTCTATTTTGATAATTCAACTTAACGTTAAAATCCAATACTGCACACCTAAAACAAATGGCTCAAACAGTTGATGCAATTAAGCCGTGTGTCGAAGCTCAAACGCCCACAATATACCAAAAGACATGACAAAGTGATCTTTCAGCAAATTGGAAAAGTCGTCAAAGAAACTTTGGAGGCGTTTCAATGGGATGTCCTACCCCACCCTCCGTATTCACCAGATGTTGCCCCTTCCGACTACCACTTGTTCACAAGTTTGGACTGTTTTTCGACAGTGATTTTCAAGGTTATATTTACTGTTTTCTTGATGATTCCCCGGCCAATCAAACCCAACCAAATTTTATTGTTATAGACTTAAACAAAAGCAATTTAGAATGATTTAAGATAAGATGAAGTTATAGAGCCTCATTTGCTTGGTTCATCTTACATTAAATTAAATGTTGCTGATTTTTTTCACATGAGCGTCATTTTACCTTGAAGCTTGAACTGAAAATGTACTAGAAATACTTCCTTATTCTGCAACTTTTATGACATCGTTAGTTTGTACTAATTTCTAAATTTCCTTTGGAAGCGGCTCTGTTAATTTTTCGCCATCACATGGTTGCTGTTGGTTTATAGTGGTGACAAAAACCCTCATGCTTTTATAAAAACCTGGAATTAAATGCTGGTTAACTGTTTGGAATTCTTTCTGAAATAAAATATGGTTATTTTTATTGTCACTTAAAGCTACAAACTCAAATTTAACAATAACTCAAAACCTTTAGAAAAATAAAAATAATTTCCGTTGATCGAGATGTACTTTAAACGTGTTACAAAATTGTCAAACCTAATTCCAAAGAAAATCTTAATGTAGCGAATCGTTTGTCACAATCATCATCATATCATAATCCTATATATAGCAAATTCAAAATCAAATTCAAACATAATCCTAATGTACACGTTCTACGTTTTATATTTTACAAATTCACGTTCACGTTTCTCTATATATTGCCCTATCCCAATCTGATTAAAAAGTTCAAGCGGTGTTCTGACATAAAGATACAAATACAAACAACAACAAAACCTTGTATTTACATTAGATACAATCATCATCTTCATCTTTCAAATCAAATGTTCGCGCGTTTTATATTTAAATTTTCAGAGATTTTCTTAATTTTTTTAGATTCGTTATGTTTTTTTTACTTCTTCTTCTTCTTCTTCATCATGCTGTGTTCCAAAACATAATAATTTTCTCGTTTTTTTTTTTTTTATTAATCGCGCATAGAGAAAACAGTTTCCCCCCAAAAAAAAAACAAAAAAAAAATGAGTAAAGCAAATCTACACGTAATTTAATTTCGTTTTCTGTTCTTTCGACGTAAAAGATAAGATAAGACGATTACAACAACAACGAAATAGTATCATGTTGTGATTTTTTTTTTTTTATGTTAGATCATGGTGATGTTGATGATGATGTAGAGTGATGATACACGTAGCAAATACAAGTTTTGTGTAATAAATTCGAATTAAAATACATTTATTTCCGCACTATACGATATACAGTGAGTTTGTTTTGAGGAAAAATGAAAATTTAATAAGAAACATTTTTTTGACGTTGCGAGCTTATATAACATACAAAGATGATGATAGGTGGAATTAGAAAAGAGATTTTTATTTTATTTGTATTTATACCGTTTTTGACATTAAAACAAATTTTTTTACTAATCGATTTTTAATCGAGGTAAATGTAATTAATTTAGTCACGTTTTGTTTAATAAGTAAAGTTTTCGGATAGCTTATATATTTGCGAAAGCACAAAAATGTTTATAATTTAATCTAACCTAATGCAACAGATTGCGTAATTAAAAAAAGTTTTTTTTTGTTTTGTATTTTTTCAGCTAACACAGGATTGTACGCTCATTATGTATTTAACACGCTAGATCAAGACAATAGCGGAATAGTAAGTTTTGAGGTAAGTACCGATAAATGTATAATTTCTTTTATTGTTTAATTTAATTTAATTTAAAAGTGGAAGAATACTTAAACATTTGAGCTAAGTTTCTTAGGTTTTGTTATTAGTGTCAATATTGATCCAATGACATTATAAAATAGCCTCAAAATTTTGTATGATTTTATCTAGCGGTTCAAAGCGGTAGTTTTAGGCCAAGTTTACAATTCAATTCTCTTTCTTTATTTAAAAACTCGAGTAAGCTCAACTAAATTTGTTTTATATCAACGATTCGCCTGTTGTTAAATCTATTTTCTTACGCAATTTTTGGCTTTTAAAAAAACTAACGAAACAAGCTTTATTCGTGATTGTTTTGGTGTAACTTATTTAGATTTTAAAAATCCAATTTGCCATATAGAATTGTGAGCCTTTGCTAACTTTGTTAAGGGTTACGTCAGCAAATTGTTTTTGTGAGTATTTGATATTTACAACATGCTATTTGCGTTCGTGACATCTATTGTGACACAGCAGAAGAAGAAAATTGTAAATTTAAATTAATTTGTTTAACGGCTAAATTTAAATGATCACATAAAACAGGTTTGGGCAATGATTTAGTAGCGTTAACTAAGTGACTGCATTGACAAATATTACAGGAATATATTCCTGGAAAGCGATCACTTCCGCAAAAACCAATGTATGTAAAACTAATCGGGTTTAAGTCTGACGATCTAAAACTGCCTTTCTTTAATTTTCAATTATATCTAGCAATTCTGTTCGGCAGTTTTTGGTAAATTTCGAATTTCTATTCTCTTCCTGCACGTAAAAACCTTTGTTACTCCAAATAACTAAGTTTTAAAGATTTCACATCAACGAAAAGAGTGTGTTAGATTTAATTAAATTTATAGACACAAACACACACAATTGAATATTTATATTTCATTTAATAAATTTAGTTTTAATTTGTTACATTAATTTTGTGTTGATCACCACCATTTTGTGTTAAGAAAGTTTTCAATGGTGAGCGCGCGTGCAGCTGCCACAAAATCCGAGACGAGACTGATTAGTAAAGAAATAATAAATTTGTTTTGTTTTGTGTTGTCTCTTCATATGGAAGAGACAGTAGTTTTATGGTTACATGCGTGTGTTCCCAAATGGTACAATGTTGAGCGGCGTGAAGAAGTTGCACTGGTAGTCGGGTGGCATGTGGGTGAAGCATTGTGGCGAAGCAACCATTAGTGTGCCGCTACAAGTGCCATTTGATTCAATAAATTTATAGAAAAGTCTTAAATTATTTTTAGAATATTGTAAGAATTTTTTTTAAGCCAATATTGCATTTGTAATTTCTTCCTGCATGTGAAATCATGTTCAAGCTCTAATATCTTACGTTATTAGCATCATGATAATTGAACAAACTGTATTTTTTTATTTTGGATTTTATCGGGCGATTCTATTTGGCTGTTTTAGGTCATCTTCGAATTTGTATTCTCTTCCTGCATATAAAACTATCTGTTAGTCTTAATCACTACGTTATAAGGATTTCACATCAACGAAAGTAGTGTCATTTAATTCAATAAACTTATAAAATAGCCTTTAATTATTTTTAGAACCAACTCTTCGGTTGTTTTAGACAAATTTCACATTTTTAATATTTTCCTGCTTGTAAAAACATGTTTACGTTCTAATATCTACGTTTTACGGATTTTATATCAGCTATAAGAACGTCATTTAATTTAGTAAATGTAAAAAATTGTCTTAAATTAATTTTGGATTATATCTAGCGATTCTATGCGATTGTTTAAGGTCAATTTCGCATTTGTATTCTCTTCCTGCATGTAAAAACCTGTGCTAGTCCAAATAACTAAGTTTTAAAGATTTCACATCAACGAAAGTAGTGTCATTTGATTCAGTAAATTTATAAAATAGCTTTTAATTGTTTTTATAATATACTAAGAAGTTTTTTAGGCCAATTTTGCATTTTTATTCTCATCCTGCATGTAAAAACATGTTTACGTTCTAATATCTATATTTTACAGATTAAATATCATCTATGTGAACGCTATTTGATTTATTAAATGTATAAAACTGTATTTAGTTGATTTTGAATTATATCTAGCAATTCTATTCGGTTATTATAGGTAAATTTCGCTTTTGTATGCTCTTCCTGCATGTAAAAACCTTTGTAAGTCCAAAAAAGTACGTTTTAAGACTTCCACATCAACGAAACTGGTGTCATTTTATAAAATTAGGTAATATAGTAGTCTTAAATTGTTTTTGGAATGAGCTAAGAGATTGTTCTATATCATTTTGGCCTTTTCTTTTTTTTCTAGTGTGTAACAACTTGTTTACGCACTATTTTCTACGTCTTACGGATTTAAATTTCAACGATAATAGCGTCATTTGATTTAATACATTTATAAAACTGCCTAAATTTCATTTTGGATTATATCTAGCCAATTTATTCGGTTGTTTTAGGTAAATTTCGTATTTGTATTCTCTTCCTGCATGTAAAAACCTGCGTTAGTCCATATAACTAAGTTTAAAGGATTTCACATTAGCAAAACTAGTGTGATTTGATTCAGTAAATTTATAAAATAGCGTTTAATTGTTTTTAGAATATACTAAACAGTTTTTTAGGCCAATTTTGCAATTTTATTCTCTTCCTGTATGTAAAAACATGTTTAAGTTCTAATATCTATATTTTACAGATTGAATATCATCTATGTGAACGCTATTTGATTTGAAAAATGTATAAAACTGTATTTAGTTAATTTTGAAATTCTATTCGGTTGTTATAGGTAAATTTCGCTTTTGTATGCTCTTCCTGCATGTAAAAACCTGTGTTAGTCCAAAAAACTACGTCTTAAGACTTTCACATCAACGAAACTGGTGTCATTTTATACAATTAGGTAATATAGCAGTCTTAAATTGTTTTTGGAATAAGCTAAGAGGTTGTTCTATATCAATTTGGCATTTTCTTTTTTTTCTAGCGTGTAAAAACTTGTTACCGCACTATTTTCTACGTCTTACGGATTTTATATCAACGATAATAGCGTCATTTGATTTAATACATGTATAAAACTGCCTAAATTTCATTTTGGATTATATCTAGCCAATTTATTCCGTTGTTTTAGGTAAATTTCGTATTTGTATTATCTTCCTGCATGTAAAAACCTGTGTTAGTCCAAATAACTAAGCCTAAAGGATTTCACATTAGCAAAACTAGTGTCATTTGATTTAGTAGATTTATAAAATAGCGTTTAATTGTTTTTAGAATATACTAAGCAGTTTTTTAGGCCAATTTTGCATTTTTGTTCTCTTCCTGCATGTAAAAACAAGATTACGTTCTAATATCTATATTTTACAGGTTGAATATTTTCTATGTGAACGCTATTTGATTTAATAAATGTATAAAACTGTATTTAGTTGATTTTGAATTATATCTTTCAATTCTATTCGTTTGTTATATGTAAATTTCGCATTTGTATGCTCTTCCTGCTTGTAAAAACCTGTGTAAGTCCAAAAAACTATGATTTAAGACTTTCACATCAACGAAACTGGTGTCATTTGATAAAATTAGGCAATATAGTAGTCTTAAATTGTTTTTGGAATAAGCTAAGAAGTTGTTCTATATCATTTTGGCCTCTTCTTTTTTTTCTAGCGTGTACAAACTTGTTAACGCACTATTTTCTACGTCTTACAGATTTAAATATCAACGATAAAAGCTTCATTTGATTTAATAAAGGTATAAAACTGCCTAAATTTCATTTTGGATTATATCTAGCCAATTTATTCGGTTGTTTTAGGTAAATTTCGCATTTGTATTCTGTTCCTGCATGTAAAAACCAGCGTTAGTCCAAATAACTAAGTTTAAAGGATTTCACATTAGCAAAACTAGTGTCATTTGATTTAGTAAATTTATAAAATAGCGTTTAATTGTTTTTAGAATATACTAAGAAGTTTTTTAGGCAAATTTTGCCTTTTTATTCTCTTCCTGCATGTAAAAACATGTTTACGTTCTAATATCTATATTTTACAGATTGAATATCATCTATGTGAACGCTATTTGATTTAATAAATGTATAAAACTGTATTTAGTTGATTTTGAATTGTATCTAGCAATTCTATTCGGTTTGTTATAGGTAAATTTCGCATTTGTATTCTCTTCCTGCATGTAAAAACCTGTGTAAGTTCAAATAACTACGTTTTAAGACTTTTACATCAACGAAACTGGTGTCATTTTATACAATTAGGTAATATAGTAGACTTAAATTGTTTTTGGAATAAGCTAAGAGGTTGTTCTATATCAATTTGGAATTTTCTTTTTTTTCTAGCTTGTAAAAACTTGTGTACGCACTGTTTTCTACGTCTTACGGATTTTATATTAACGATAATAGCGTCATTTGATTTAATAAATGTATAAAACTGCCTATATTTCATTTTGGATTATATCTAGCCAATTTATTCGGTTGTTTTAGGTAAATTTCACATTTGTATTCTCTTCCTGAATGTAAAAACCAGCGTTAGTCCAAATAACTAAGTTTAAAGGATTTCACATTAGCAAAACTAGTGTCATTTGATTTAGTAAATTTATAAAATAGCGCTTAATTGTTTTTAGAATATACTAAGAAGTTTTTTAGGCCAATTTTGCATTTTTATTCTCTTCCTTTATGTAAAAACACGTTTACGTTCAAATATCTAAATTTTACAGATTGAATATCATCTATGTGAACGCTATTTGATTTAATAAATGTATAAAACTGTATTTAGTTGATTTTGAATTATATCTAGCCAATTTATTCGGTTGTTTTAGGTAAATTTCGTATTTGTATTCTCTTCCTGCATGTAAAAACCTGTGTTAGTCCAAATAACTAAGTTTAAAGGATTTCACATTAGCAAAACTAGTGTCATTTGATTTAGTAAATTTATAAAATAGCGTTTAATTGTTTTTAGAATATACTAAGCAGTTTTTTAGGCCAATTTTGAATTTTTGTTCTCTTTCTGCATGTAAAAACATCTTTTCGTTCTAATATCTATATTTTACAGATTGAATATCATCTATGTGACCGCTATTTGATTTAATAAATGTATAAAACGGTATTTAGTTAATTTTGCAATTATATTCGGTTGTTATAGGTAAATTTCGCTTTTGTATGCTCTTCCTGCATGTAAAAACCTGTGTAAGTCCAAAAAACTACGTCTTAAGACTTTCACATCAACGAAACTGGTGTCATTTTATACAATTATGTAATATAGCAGTCTTAAATTGTTTTTGGAATAATCTAAGAGGTTGTTCTATATCAATTTGGCCTTTTCTTTTTTTTCTAGCGTGTAAAAACTTGTTTACGCACTATTTTCTACGTCTTACGGATTTTATATCAACGATAATAGGGTCATTTGATTTAATAAAGGTATAAAACTGCCTAAATTTCATTTTGGATTATATCTAGCCAATTTATTGGGTTGTTTTAGGTAAATTTTGCATTTGTGTTCTCTTCCTGCATGTAAAAACCTGTGTTAGTTCAAATAACTACGTTTTAAGGATTTAATATCAACGAATGTAGTGTCATTTGATTCAGTAAATTTATAAAATAGCATTTAATTGTTTTGGAATAAACTATACGCTTGTTTTAGTCGACGAATTTAACGTTTTTTTTCTCTTCCTGCATGTAAAAACATGTCTACGTTCTATTATCTACGTTTTACGGATTTTATATCAGCATTGTAGACGTCATTTAATTTAATATATGTATATAACTGCCTTTATTTGATTTCAGTTTTTGCATTTATATTCTCTTCCTGCATGTAAAAATTGTTTCCTCTCTAATTTCTACGTTTTACAAATACCATATCAACGATATTAGCGTCATTTATTTTAATAAATGTGTAATATTATTTTTATTTGATTTTGGATTATATCTGTCGATCCTATTCGGCTTTTTAGGTAAATCTGGCATTTGTATTCTCTTCCTGCATGTATAAACATTTCTTTGTTTTAATAAATAAGTTTTTAGGATTTTATATCAACAAAACCACAGCGAATTTATTCAATAAAGTTTTCTTAGCAATTATTTTATGCTTACTTCGCATTTTATTCTCTCTCTGAAAAACATTAGTACTTTGAAATATTTATATTTTAAGAAATTTTAACCAACGATGTTATTTGTATTTTATCCACTGTTCATTAATCTAGACCTGTAATACGATTTTGATCAATTAAGACAACAGCTCTTTTTATTCATCCTTTCTACTTTTGGCTTGGTTCACACTCTCTATTAAGTACTTTGACGATTGTCGTGATAGCATACAGTGCCCATATTGACTTATGGAATGTTTTGTGTGTCCTCCTAGTTACCTGGTTCCTTAATGAAAATTATTTTAATCCACTTTCAAATAAATAACACAATCTAATCAAACGCCAATTACCTCGCTCATGAACACATTCACATCGACAAAAATATTTTACTACTAATTAACCGTAATAAATCAAAGACTTTCATGGATAAACATATCTGATATCTAAATATAATTTAATTAGAATACTAATTATTTATTCATTTACGTTCTAAATCCATAAACATACAGCAAACTTTAATTAGCAAAAACGCAAAAAAATAAATAAAAAAAAAAAAAATATTTTGCACCAATTTTCACCTTTTATATAATATACATATACAAACAAACACACGTACAAATTATAATAATGAGTACACAAAGTACAAATTATACAAATTGAAATTAAACATTTACCTTTATTTTCACCTATATACATTTTCTTCGTTTTTGTACAGTATACACCCATCCTCCATAATACAATAATAATACAAAACACAATGACAACTACAATATTCAATTCTTAATTAAAAATGTCCTATGAATAAAATGTTAAACTTGTGCAATTAGTTTAATTACATAACCAGAAACAAAATAGATCTAAAACAAAACAAAAATCTAATGGTGTCCAAATAGAAAAGTTACCTTACCCAATATAAGTTAAGTATGTTTACATTTTTGTCTACATGGGTGTTCCGTAGAGGTGTACATTTCAATATTAAGATAATTAAAGTTTAGTCACATAATTTGTCTTTTGGTTCTAACTATTTTGTACCTTGAATTTGTGATCAATTTTTTGTGTAGACTACATTTTTGTTGTAGATATTGTGTATGAATTTACTCCACATACAAATGACTCCACCAGACGAAGCACCCTTGGTTCTTTTTCTGTTCTTGGTATTACAGAGCGGAAATTCTCAAAATTCAAGATTTTTGTCTAGATTTCCGGATTTAAATAGCGTTGAATTGTTTGACGTTGAGCTTTTTCGAAATTACCATAATTATTTGGTATTTCTCGGAATATTCGAGATTATTAGTCATTTCCTAATTTTTTATGATTATTCTAGGATTCCATGCATATTCGAATTTTTCGAGAATATGCGACATTTTTTGGAAATTTCAAGACCATTTTGCAAAATTTTTCGACCTAGGATTTTAACTGATTCATTTTTAAGGATAAAGCTAACAATATAGCAAGTCTTCTAGTAAAGTGTTTTGGTATGATTCTAACTTTCTTACAGTGAAATTCTTTATCATTTTCTTAAAATAAATAATCAGGGCACAAGTGGTTTTTTACCGATCGATTTTAACCGAGTACCTGCTATAGTCAGCAATCCCGTTTTCCTCAATATCAAAATGGGCTCATTGTTGAACGGTCAACATAGAATTATCGAAGTTCTCATCAGTGAAAAGCTTAATGATAATCGGTTAAGTGATGATTTTCTGTTGCACTAGGCCATTACCAATAACCTTGGAACCAATAAATATTGGAATTGAATGCAGTTTCGATGTTAAACGTTGAACAAAAAACCCTACCCCGCTTTTCTAATAGGTAATAACCT
This sequence comes from Tipula vernalis, assembly GCA_958295665.1. Lineage (NCBI taxonomy): Eukaryota > Metazoa > Arthropoda > Insecta > Diptera > Tipulidae > Tipula > Tipula vernalis. The sequence continues at coordinate 320,970,072 of OY282560.1, read as the reverse complement.
CAATGATTATTGATCTAGCAATTATTTTATATTGAACTTGAACAGCGCCAATACTTCTGGCTATTTTTAAAGGTCATTTAGCCGGTAGGATGCATGCTGCCGATTGTCAAAAGTGAATTGGTTTCAGTTCAATCACCACAGGATTTATAAAAATACATTAATTTCAAATAAATGTTGCAATTTTTACTTCACCGTCCGGGTGTTAGAATAAAAATGAAACCAACCTCATTTTTAATCCTACAACTCAATCTCACTCATATATTATTTTGCGGAACAGCTCTACAAACGCTTTACTTATCAATCGATCGGTTCAGTTTTACACCTTTATTTTATGTTTATACAAAAATCGAGATAAATTTCAACAAAAACGTTTGAAATTCTTGAATGACCGATTAAAATTTATTGCTATTACGTAAATTTAAATTTCAAATTTCAAATAAAAAAAACAAAATCTCAATAATTCTACCGGACAGTTTATACAAACGTATTAAAATAAAATTTATATACTTTACGTTCAGATTAAATTTAGGACCAACCATGTACTGATTTATTTATGGTCAAAAACTGCTTACATGTGAATATGAAGAGATTGTATTTGCAACAAATTTCAATTAGCACACGGGATGGAATTTATTAATGAAAATTTCTAAATTCGTGTTTAATAAATAAACATACCCAAAGATCACATGATAAACGGGGAATATAATGTATACATAAATACCAGTACACAAAGTTTAAAAACATTTAAGATTTCATTCATAAAATTGTTTATTTCTTATAAGAATAAACAGCATTCTTTTTAATTTAATAGAGAGAGGAAAACAGCAATCGTTTTGTATTTGAAATCCATCGCGCGATTCTTTATTTTGATTTAATTGGAATGAAATGTTCACCGAAAATACGTCAGAACTCAACCAAAAAATTAATTAGTTTAAATTTATTTTATTCAAATAAATAAATTTGTGTTTGATCAGTTGGTAATCTTAAGTGATGGATCATCAATTTTCCGAATTGTTTAGGCCTTATTAATTTAATGAAAGAATTTGATCAAATTTGTTGCAGTTAAAAGATTTTGACTTTTAATTTGAAGAATATTATAATTTGCTGAGTTTACTGAGTTTCTTATAAATTATATTTAAACTAGGGGCCCGCTCCGGCTTCGCACGGGTATAAAATATATAGCCTATGTCACTCACTGAAAAAATGATTAAAATCGATCCAGTAGTTTTGATTGATTCATTACTGCCCGTGGCCCGCACTCGTTAAATTTGGAGTAAAACAATTCCCCTTTCCCTATACCATGAAGATTTCCTTCTATCTTTGGAATATCTAAATTCATACACTACATTTTTACATATTTACTTTTTACATTTTTACTTATTTATTTTATTTTTACAACAATTAATATATTACAGAATGTCTATACAACGTTCACAGCTTTCTTGTCATTAGACAATACAAACATGTTTTCTCTAGAGGTTACTCTTGAAAGAGCGACATACAGTTGGCCATGTGAAAAACAGTCAACGCTCAAATCTAAGCCTGCAACGTTGAAGGTTTGACCCTGCGATTTATTAATGGTCATTGCAAAAGATGTCTTTACCGGAAACTGTAAACGTTTAAATTGGAAGGGTAAATCCGATGGTATCAGAGGGATTCAGGGAATCAATACATCTTCTCCGGTACCACATCCTGTGAGTATTGTGCACTCTATTATGAAAGTTTTCAGTGATTTTACCAGCAAACGCGTGCCATTGCAAAGTTTAGGTGGATTCAGGTTTCTTAATAAAATAACAGGACAACCTACTTTCAACACCATTTTGTGAGGAGGGAGTCCAGACGGGTTCAAAGAGTTTAGAAATTCTGTAGGATAATGAACAGCATCTTCCAAATCGAGAACAGTATCGACCGAGTAGTATATTTTCGTCGGCGCATCAATCTTTGAAAGAATCAAGTTATTTACCTTATCTACTTGTTCGTTAGTTTGTGACAGAATCGCTCTTTCTTTAAACCAAGATATTGTCTTATAACTTATGTTATCAATGTCAGGATAGACATTGTTGACTAACTCTTGGATGTTGTATATCAAAACACAAAGGTTTTCTAGGTTAATCCTTCCCTCACTTTGTGTTAACTCTCCATTGCCAACTTTTAGCAGCATCTCTGGAAATAGGCTGTTCTCACGTGAAGATGACGAAACTCTCATATTAGTTTTAAGCTCTAATTTATTGACATGTGGCCAAAGGTTGGATCTTTTTAGAGAAGCATTTATTTCGTCAGCACGTGTTCCTCGAGTCACAAATGGTAGGATTTGACGGAAATCTCCTGAGAAGAGAATTGTACATCCACCCATAGGTGAATTTTTGTTGCGCAAATCGCGCATTGTCCTATCCAGTGCTTCCACAGACGTCTTGTTTGACATGGTAGCTTCGTCCCAGACTATTAATGAGCAGTCACGCATAAATTTTCCTGTATTGCTCTGTTTAGAAACACTACAGACGCTGTTATTATCATATGTGGCGATTTTCAGCGGGAGCTTGAATGTAGAATGTGCGGTTCGGCCTCCTTCCAAAAGCGTAGCGGCAATGCCGGATGACGCAACAGCTAACGCAATTTTTCCGGTAGATCTCCCTTTTTTTAAAAGCAGATTGATTAAAAATGTTTTTCCTGTACCTCCTGGGGCATCAAGAAAAAACAATTTCCCTTCATTGTTATCAATTGTTGATAGTAATGCAGTGAATACTTTTTTCTGATCGATGTTTAATCGTGGCTCATCTTGAGCTATATTTTGTAAAAGTCTCGTTTGATCGTATGATGTTTCTCTTGTGTATTCGGCACTGTTAGTTAAATCTGAGTTAGTAGTATTAGCTGGCAGCGGCAGCCCAAAATCCTTGATCGATTTATCCGAAAGTAATTGCACTACTTTGTTCAATTCAAATAATGCTTCGTCAAATATGTTTTGATCATATTGTACATCATCTGAGTTTAACTCTCGCCGTCGCCGAATCAGAATATCACTGGCCATATTTTCTTGAAATTTATTCCATAGATTAACAGAATCAGTTACTTGACAAAACGCTACTATGACAGAAAATAAATATCTTAATGATGTAGCTGAACTACAAACAGCTGCTTCTGATAATGTGTTTTCCCAGTGAGAATCGTCTTCCAAGAGCCCCATAGCTTTGCATGCTGCTTGATAAGTATTGTAAACAACACCTTGTACAGTTCTTAGGTGTGCAAAGGATGTCGGGCCTTTTACAATATGCAGTAACATTCTCAGATAAAAGCATTCGCTGTTGTTGGGATGAATCACGTAGACTCTGCCAAGAGCATCCGTTTTGTTTACTCCGGGGAAACCATCAACCGCAGTACCTTGTTTTCGCCGTTGAAAAGTTTTAGAACTCTGGTTCCATGTATAGTAACTTGGAACTCTGTCATATGTCAGTGTTTTCGCGAAATGATCTTGAGCACATAACTTGAAGAATGCTGTCAATGTTGTATCCCGCGGGTTATTAACAACTTCTTGTATATTGTTCTCAGTGAAATATACTCTTTGTCCATTTTCTAAATGAACTGCAAGGTGGACAATTGTGGGAGCCCGGTCGGGCACTTCGAATGATAAAATCCTCCATACAGCTTCAGAGCTGCAGATGTAACGTCCAGACTGATATTTTTCCACTTCATTTGGTGATTGTATGCTGAAAGTGGCTTGATCACTGCCTTAATTAATGTACTTAGTAACATATTGGATTGACTTTATTGAATTGCACAACTCTACGTTGATGTGGGCATCAAAAATGTTCAAAAGGAGCGGATTATAGGGAACGATCCATCGGTTATCAATATCATGGTTTCGGACGGTAGCATTTTGCCCACCCTGTTCTGGCGATCGTCGACGATATTTGGGATATCCGTCATCGCTAGTACTTGTTTGAGTTTGGAACGACTTCGGAAATTTTTTGCTGCATTTAGAATCTCGCATACATGGAGAATTCGGGTTTAAAGTCCCGCAAGGGCCGTGTACCATATGTTTCTTTACGATTTCGTACAGGATAGGATATTCATCTTTATCCGGTAATTCAGCTGAAATAACCCTGTCAATTTGGTTTGGTCTAATTTTGTTCACTAACCACACCAGCAGGTGTACATTTGGCAAGCCACGTTTCTGCCATTTTATTGTGTACATATGACAGCGCGGCGGACCGAATATATGAGACTTGTTAATGAGGTGCAGGAGTTTCTGTACTTTTAAATGAAAGACTCTGTTAACTATATCGTATCTGTCTTGTGGAGTTAAATTGGTGTTAATATTTTCTTTGATTTCCGGCCAATTTGGGTTACATGTTGCAGTTATAAATAAATCAGGTTTGCCGTAATTTCTGACGTAAGTCATGGCGTCTTGCGATTTTTCGTGTAAATATCGAGGTCCTCCTGTGAATGATGAAGGTAGTATAACCAACTGCCCAATGCCGTTGCGGTGTTCATTCGCCTGTAAAGCATCCTAAAGATGAACGTAATTTTCGGCTCTCAATTTAGTTTGATTATTACGGATGTAGGCCAATCTCTCAGATTCAATTTTCGCATATTGATCTACCAAGTATTGGTTTGTTAACATTCCATATCTAAGCAAAGTGTTGAAATTGTTACGTCTTGTCATTATACGGTAGCAATAGTAGTTCATACATGACACTGTTTTACGCAGAGGTGTACCACCGATTGGGTCAACTTGAGAAATATTAATGGCACAACCATTTTCTCCACGACATAGCATCAACGGATATTGTAAGCTGTCATAAGATCTGTGTAACTCTGAAATTTTTTGCAAATTATCATCACGACTATGCAATACAATATCTCTTTTGTCAAATTGCTGTCCAGCTATCACCACTGCTACTTCACTCGTGGAAGGCGGATTGTATCGTCCTCTGTGTTCTCCAACAGGAACTTTATTTGGATGGATTACGACATTAAAGTCAGGAGTATCTGCTGGAACACTCTCAATCGCAGTTTTGAAATGTATGTAGCAATTATGAGAATGTAACATATCTTGGAGAGATCTAATCAAATCTCTATCAATTGGCTGTGCAACACTTGAACACCGCGTAGATGCTTGTGTATCTGGATCTGCAATAAAATATGTTTGCAGAAATTTGTGATCATCGGGTCGAAGTGGTAGTAAGCTCCCAGCTAAGTGGTATATTTGCCCTTGAATTTTAAATGTAGGCATGAACCCACGCTCAACGACTTGCTTACTCTTAAAACAGGTCATTTGAAATGCGTTATTATAACGGCGTATATTGCGCATGAATTGTTTGGATTTCTGATGATCACCCGTAAGAAGAGATTCAAGTGGTTCAGGTGGAGGGAGAATTTCTTCTAATTTGACTTTTCCTTGTAAGCAACACATGCCTTTCGATTCGTCCTTGAATTTCAATGCCAAGCAATGTTCACACACTACTGACATAGTACCTATTGATACTATACGATCGTCCTTGTAAGAAATCGAAGGATCGTAATTCATGGCAGAATTTTCTTTATTTACCCATGAATTAGTAACTCGTACTGATGATTCTCTGGCTCTTTGTATTCGATGTCTATCCCTATCTCGCCTGCGGCGAACCTCACGCTCTACTGAAGATTCTCTCTCTCTCTCTCAGCTCTATATCTATCCCGAAGCTGACTGAGTCGAGCCTCACGCTCTACTGATGATTCTCTGTCCCTCTGAACCGTATGCCTATCTAGATCCCGGCTGCGGCGAACATCACGCTCTACTGAAGATTATCTCTCTCTCAGCTCTATATCCATCCCGAGCCTGACTGAGGCGAGCCTCACGTTCCGTTGACGATTCTCCATCTCATCTCTTGCTGAACGTACTCTTCTGACATTCACTGTACTACGACCTATGTTCGAACGACGACGTCTTCCAGACATGACTTTATAATTTCTGTACAAAATTTACTCAGTTCTATATGAATGATTACCTATGCACAAATTGACATATTATAAGTATGTGCCGCAGTAAAAAATATCTAAATACTTACCATTTAGAAACAAATGATTTAGAAACAAATGATAATCAATAATCATAAAAAACAAAAGCTACCTATTCTATTCAGTTCTTTTTTTTAACTGAAATACCTCAACTTAAACTACGACTTTAATTAAATTCGTGCGACTAAAAACAAAAGATAATCAACAATCATCAACAACAAAAGAGAAACGCTATGTCCCGCAATTTTTAAATCATCACTACATAGTATAAAACAAAGTCGCTTTCTCTGTCCCTATATGCCTATGTATGTTTAGATCTTTAAAACTACGCAACGGATTTTGATGCGTAAAAAGTAAATGAAAAAAAAAATGTTATTGTGGGATATCCATAAGAGATAGACATATACCATCGGGGAGTTTTCTGTAGACCTTTTCAATGTGTACAATACTTAGTACATTATTTTGATAAGTCTCGTAGGGTTCAGCCTGCGTTTGCAATGTAAGCGGAAAAAATGTAATTATTTACGACATCATATTAGAAACCTCAAAAATAACAGTATTTCTCCACTATTTAATGGATGTTATTATACATATAAACCTTCCTCTTCAATCACTCTATCTATTAAAAAAAACCGCATCAAAATCCGTTGCGTAGTTTTAAAGATTTAAGCATACATAGGGATATAGGGACAGAGAAAGCGACTTTGTTTTATACTATGTAGTGATTTACCAATATGACTTGCATAAGAATCTTTCGAAATTTACGAATTTCAAAAATTTTATCAATTTTTTCCTTTGAAATTCAACGAATTTCATCAGTTTTTCCGAATTTATGAAGCTAGGTGGGTCTGCTGGACCAGTGTCCAGTTCCCTTGAGATATAATATTCATATACGGTTAGCTCATGTGGTTTGATTCGTTTGAGCCGCCTTACTTTGTTTGTACTGTCCAGTAGTTGTACGGTCTCAACGTTGGTGTGGGTAAGAAGTCTCTTCTCATGTTTAATGGCACATTCGCGGATGACGTCGTCTATCAATTGAATTTTTAGATCATTGTGTATTTCCCTGTTAGTCACAAATCGGTAAGCGTTGGTGACCATTCGAAGAAATTTATTTTGGCTACGTTGTATAATGTCTCTATTGGATTTATGAGTACAATCCCATAGCTGCACACCATACATCCCTGATAGTCTGGTAGACTAGTCTTTTGCAATACAGGTTCATTTTAGAATGATGCCCAATTAACCAGTGCATTTGACGTTGTTTTAATCGTATCTGTTCAGCTTTTTGTCTCATGTGATATTTCCAGTTGAGCCTTGAATCTAAATGCAGACCAAGGTATTTTGCTGATTCAGCCTGCGGCACTTGCACCCCATTGAGGTATATGTGTAAACTGTTATTTTTGTGTCGGAGCGTAAATATCACATGGGTTGATTTGAGCCCATTGTTGATGTGTTTTGTAGGTGAGCAACACGACCAGAAAAATGAAAAGAACGCAATACTATTTTATTTATTTATTTATTATATTTCTCGATTTAACCGTGTTGCTCGAACGAGAGTTGGTTGAAGAAGAAAGAAAAACGATGACAGCTTTTGACAGCTGGTTGAAGTGTTGTCCGATGTTGTGGTTGTTTTAGTGTTGTCGGACGTGTATATTTTATATGTTGTGTCCACCGATAGGTGGTGACACAGTCGACGAAATGACGTTCATTTAACGTCTCCAACATTGCCGGCCGCCCTAAAGTATTTGAAGACTTTAGTGATTATTATGATGATTATCCAAGATAGGCAGCAGGCACAGCTTTGTGACGGGTCGTTTGTACACGCCATTCTGACCCTTTAAAGTGACTACTCGAACTCGGCCATCAGATCCTGGATGTGTTTGGATTATTCTCCCCAGTGACCATTTCGAAGGTGGAATGCTTTCCTCTTTGATGAGGACTAACTGACCGATGACGACGTTGTCATTGCCTCTGATCCACTTTGGTCGTTGTTGTAGGCGAGAAAGGTATTCTGTCGACCAAATTCTCCAGAAGTGCTGGTACATTTTTTGCAGCTGCTGGTAGCGGTTGAGACGATTCGTTTGTACATCGAGTAATGTTGGTTCTGGGATCGTGAGTGGTGCCTCTCCGATTAAGAAGTGCCCTGGAGTTAGGATCGTGTAATCATCAGGGTCGTTCGACATTGGACACAATGGTCGCGAGTTTAGGCACGCCTCGATCTGGCACAGCAGCGTCGTCAACTCTTCGAACGTGAGTAAGGTTTCACCCATGATACGTCGTAAATGGTGCTTAATCGATTTGACGCCTGCTTCCCACAGTCCGCCGAAGTGCAGAGAAGCCGGAGGAATAAAGTTCCATGTCGTACCATCCTGAGCCAATAGTTCGGCGATCTCCGGAGTGACCTCTCTCTTGCTTTGTTGATGTATGAATGCCAGTTGACGATTCGCTCCGACGAAGTTCGTTGCGCAGTCGCTGTATAGGTTTGCAATTTTTCCTCTGCGCGCGGTGAACCTTTTAAAAGATGCGATGAAGGCATTAGTGGTAAGTTCGGACACCAACTCCAAATGTAGCGCCTTCGTCGATAGGCACACGAAGACACAAATATATCCCTTCGTCGACGCGCCGCCACGACCTTTGCGTAGTTTGATGGATATTGGACCGGCATAGTCCACACCGCTGTGAAGGAATGGTCTCGACGGAGTAACTCGAGCCGATGGGAGATTAGCCATCAGTTGCTGACTCGTCGTTGTGCGATGGCGAAAGCATACAACACATTTATGTATGTGCGAACGCACCAACGTTTTGATGCCCAAGATCCAGTAGTGCTTTCGTATATGTGCCAGCATCAGCTGTGGACCACCGTGTAGTGTCGTTCGGTGTGCTTGTGAGATGAGCAGGCTGGTAAGCTGGTTGTCCTTGGGAAGGATTATCGGATGCTTCCTGTTGTATGGTAAATTAGATTCCTTGAGCCGCCCTCCGACCCGCAATATGCCGTCGCTGCCGACGAAAGGGTTCAGAGATCGGAGTGGGCTTTTGTCTAGTAGATGTTCTCCGGATTGGCATCTTGATATCTCGCCCGCGAAATGGGTTTCTTGAACCAGCTTGACCCAGAACTCGAATGACCAATTGAGCTCAGGCACAGTGATGAAGCCTTTCGGACGCGTTGCTGGGCTTTGACGACAATAATGAATGAAACGTTTGCAGAACGCCGTGACACGAAGTAATTTCCCGAGCGATGAATGGCGAGCGAGTAAGTTATGTAAGTCGTTGTGAGAAGTCACGATTTCTGCATGCGTTGCGATCATTGAGTTTTTTCGTTCATCTATGTTAGTGTAGGCCTCGCTTGTTCTTTGGCGTGGCCATTGACTAGGTTCTTCTCGTAGCCAAACAGGACCTGTCCACCACAGTGGGTGGCTGTGCAGTAATGAAGGTTCGACACAACGAGACGCGCAATCAGCGGGGTTGTGTTTGGTGTCGACATAATTCCAATCGGTAGGTTGAAGGTAATCCATGATTCGCGAAACCCGGTTGGCCACAAACGTCTTCCAGCGATTTGGCGGGCTCCGTAACCAACCAAGTACAACTTGCGAGTCGGTCCATGCGTACAGTTGAACCTGTGGCACGTCGAGTGATTGAACGATATTGTGTATGAGTTTGGCGAGAAGTAAGCTAGCACAAAGCTCCAGACGTGGCAAGCTGACCGTTTTCAATGGTGCGACCTTGGTCTTTGATGTCAGCATTGTGATTTTTGCGGATCCATTTGGCAACGTTATACGAGCATACACAACTGCTGCGTATGCTTTCTCAGAAGCATCGCTGAATCCGTGAATTTGAAGATTACTGCGAGTCGGCGAATGATTTATCCAGCGATCGATTCTGAGAGACTCTAGTGATTTCAGGCTGTCGCGATAATTGAGCCATCTTTGTGCGATTGATGTTGGAACTGCTTCATCCCACGATATGCCGAGCACCCATAATTCCTGTAGTATGATTTTCGCGATGATTGTAGTTGGAGATACCCATCCGAGCGGATCGAATATCCTTGACGCCTGCGATAGTATCGTTCGTTTGGTTGGCGCGCGAAATTCTGATGTTGAGCTAATATTGAATCCGAAACAATCTGCCGAAGGGGACCAATGTACACCAAGTGTTTTGACTGAATCGTCTCAGTTTAGCTCGAGTTCACCCTGATGCTCGCGGAATTCGATTGGTATCTCGTTTAGAAGTTGCTGGCTGTTTGAAGACCACTTTCGGAGTTCGAAGCCACCACATCGTAGCAGTTGCACCATTTGCCTCTGGATTTCAATTAGATTCGCGATGTTGTCTGAGCCGGTCATCAGATCGTCAACGTAAAAATCTGTCGATGCGACGTTGGCTGCAATTGGGTATTTCTCCTGCTCGTCTCGTGCTAACTGATGAATGGTTAGAATTGCGAGATACGGAGCGCTGGCAGTACCATAAGTGGCCGTGCACAAACGATAATCACGAACTGGCTCATGTGGGGACGGTCGCCATACGATCCTCTGATAATTTCTGTGTTGCGGCGCCATCAGAATCTGCCGATACATCTGCTTAATATCTGAAACGAAAACGAATTTGTGTTTGCGAAAACGAGTTAGTATTTCGAAGACATTTTGTTGCAGCTTGGGACCAGTGCGAAGCTTCTGATTAAGCGATATGCCGGTTGTTGTTTTGTGCGAGGCATCAAATACCACTCGCAGTTTGCGCTGCATGACGCCGTGATGGGGAAGATAGCACGTCTGCTCCGACGAGTTGTTGTGATCTTCAGCTAGCACTTCCTCCATGTGACCCGATTCCAGGTAGTCCTGCATGAACTTGTTGTATTTATAATGTAGTTGTTGATTCTTGGCAAACCGGCGTTCCATCTGTTGTAATCGCAGCACTGCATCCTCTCGTGATCTGCCAAGCGGTGACGAGTTTTCGTTGAATGGTAAGAATACTGTGTATCTTCCGTCTTTCTGACTCATCGTGTGTTAATTCTCGAGTTGAACGAACGTCTTCGATTTCCCAAAATGACCTCAGTGTCTTGTCGATGGTGTTGTAGTCATCGATCGTAGCTACTAGACTGGGTGGTTGATTTGTTGTTCTGCGCTCCACCTTGCCGAATAGGATGTAGCCGAATTTTGTATTTTGTGCAAATGGTGAACCGTTGACTCCGCTGATGCAACCATCCTTCTGAAGCATTCCAATGACATCAGCTCCAAGCAAAATGTCTATCTTATTGGGAAGATAGTAGTGAGGATCGGCAAGTTCTAATTGATTTAAATGTGACCATTGATGTGTGTCGATTGGTTGTGATGGCAATATGCCTGTGATCTTCTCGACGATCAGAGCTGTAATCGTGGTTGAAAATGTTGGATCGATTCTAGAGTGTAGTACGAGGTCGGTAATTGAACGCGAGATAGACGCCTCCCTTGCACAAATTCCATTGATTTTAACTGTGGCTGGTCTTCTCGCTAATCCGATGCGATTTGCTGCACTCTCCGATATAAAACTGACCTGAGATCCCGAATCCAATAGAGCTCGAACGATGAAATTTTGATTGGAGTGCGATACGATAGCGATTGCTGTGGCAAGCAGAACATTCGTGAATGGCGATGCGACGTAGTTCGTAGTGACCGGAGTTTCTGATGATGATTCGACGGATGATGATTGAGGATTTGGATTCGAGTTGTGTAATAGCGTATGGTGTCTTTTATTGCAAACTCGGCACATGGTGGATTTGCAATCCGAACTGGTGTGGCCTTTGCGCAGGCAGTTGAAGCACAGTCTCTTTTCTCGTACAAGATTTGACCTTCCTTCGAATGTAAGAGGTTTGAACTGATCGCACTGGAACACGTTGTGAGATCCAGCACAAACTTGACACGGTACGATGCGAGAGTCCGAAGTAACGACGAGTGAACGAGTTGATTGCGTGTCAGGTTTGCGAAATGCTCGAGTGCGTGGCGAATGCGTTGATGATGGAACCTCTTTAATCGACTGTGATGTGCTTGATTCAGTTCTTGTCATGGAAATCATCTCCAATGATTGCCATCGGGCGTTCAGAAATTTGATCAGATCTTCGTATGATGGATACTCGGATCGAGTTAGTGTTATCTCCCACTGTCGGTGGGTTTCTGGATCTAATTTATCGGCGATGGTATTAATCAAGATAATATCCCATGTGGTGAGCGGTACTCCCAAAACCTTAAGACTGCGAACGGTATCGGTCGTTGTGTCAATGATCTTGCGCAATCCCACAGCTGATTCGACTTGAAGAGCAGGCATAGTTTTGAATTGTCGAAGATGACTATCGATGATGAATCGACGATGATTATATCGATCCCGTAGAATGCGCCATGCTTCCTCGTAATTCTCGTTGGTGATGCTCACGGACTTCAGCAACGATGCTGCATCTCCAGTTAAATTCGCCTTTAAGTAGTGCAACTTCTGCGAATTTGTTAACTGTTTGTGTTTGTGAACTATGTCGACAAATAAATTTTCGAATTCAGGCCAATTCGTGTATTCGCCGTCAAAAATTGGAATTTTGATTCGAGGCAGCTGTGTATCGAACGACTGTTGTGCGTGTGCAGGTCTAACGTCATCCTGCCGATTCTCGATGGTGACTGCCAGTTGTCTCTTAATTGTCTTGAAATTCGATGTTGCCACGAGGTAATATTCTTCGGCTTGCTCGCGTGTCCCGTACTCTCTCTCAAGTTCTTCATTACCGCATACAGCTTCGATCTGATCTTGTATGTCGCTGAATTCCTAGAAACGGGACGCCACGTGGTCCATCTGCGTCTGTACAAAGTCCTCGCTTACGCCTGGTGTGTCAATTGAGAGCTCCTTGCTCTTGCGTACTGCTCTTTCGAGTACCCGTTGTAGCAATGCTTGCTTGACTCGAGCCGTCATTGTCACTGGGTTATGTACGTTTCACCAACCGAACTTATGCACACGAAATTTTAATAATTTGCACTGTTTGAACTTTGCACGCACTTAACTACAACAAAAGTTCTTACCCACGAGGTTTGTTGTTGCTTCTTCAAGATTTGTAATGGCACGGCACGATGATAGTAACCACGATGTTGATTGTTAGCGGATTTGTATATCCGGCTCGAAGGACCAAAATGTTGATGTGTTTTGTAGGTGAGCAACACGACCAGAAAAATGAAAAGAACGCAATACTATTTTATTTATTTATTTATTATATTTCTCGATTTAACCGTGTTGCTCGAACGAGAGTTGGTTGAAGAAGAAAGAAAAACGATGACAGCTGGTTGAAATGTTGTCCGATGTTGTGGTTGTTTTAGTGTTGTCGGACGTGTATATTTGATATGTTGTGTCCACCGATAGGTGGTGACACAGTCGACGAAATGACGTTCATTTGACGTCTCCAACACTCATTAAGCACGATTTTTCAGTCAATTGTCCATTTAATAACGTTGTTCATTGCTCGTTGAAGATTTTCCACTGCCCTTGGTTGTGATTCGTCTACTGACATAATTACAGTGTCGTCAGCGAACGTGCCGATGAATGTTTTATTCGTTGTAGGTATGTCCGCAGTGTAGAGAAGGTAGAGGAGGGTTCCAAGCAAGCAGCTGGCAATAGTTTTGTGGTAGCATAAATATGTAGATTAGAAGATTCGAATGGAGTATCATACAAATTCGTTAAATTTTCTACCATATGGGTTTCTATGTGAACTATTCCTGCGTTTTCAAAAATGGAAGCTTTTTTAAAAATGTTACCCGAAACCATACAATAATTATTTGGAAAATCTAAGGAGAGTTTGAAGGATTGTAATACAAAGCATTTTAAATATTTACCACTAACATGTTCCTTCAATTTTGGTTCAAATTTTTTATATTTATTAGGTTCTATCGAACAATTGTTGCAATGGTAAATACCCAGATTTTATTTTTAATTTTACAGACGATAAAAAATTTTCGAATTTAAAAGCACTGATATCATGTAGATGGGTGTAATACTGTACACATTCTTCAGATAATTGTAGTAAACTGTGTACATTAAAAGTAGCACAGGACTCGCCATATAATTCCTCCATATTCCTAACAAATATTCTAAAAAGTGTGGAAGCTGAGGGATTTTGAGTTTGACAATACGTTTTATTCAAAAGTATAGAGATGGCACATGATAAGGTCAAAAATGATTAAAAAATGGAAGTGGAAGTATGTCTAACAATACTACAGGTCCAGAATACAGTAAAAAATGTCTCAATTCTGTCGCCTTCCACCGTTCAAATTTCTCTAAACCTCTCGGTTGTCTGTTAAATTCGTGTGGCAATTTTATTTGCATCAAATTGTCAGAAATTTTTTTTATTTGTAGATTTGACAGAGAAAACGAACATTTTCGCTTTTTTATCCAAAGTGATATTAATTGCTTCATTATACCTAGGAGAACGCAATGCATGTAATCAATGGGTACTTGACTGACACACGCAAAGTTACGAATTTCGAGTGGAATGGCCTCTATGGTTTTTTGATGTTCTAAATCTACTCTGTTGTTAAAACTAACATCTGTTCTACTGGTAGCTTCTATTGCCTGCGTATATGGAAAAATTATATGACCTCTATTTACTTTTGCACCTTTTATTGTATATTTTGTGCACGAGAAATACCCAGAATGAGACTTAACACGGAGAACTTTACACCTAGCATCGCTGTCGCAAATAAGGGATCGGATTTTAATTTTAATATTTTTAGTTCCGTAATCAAAACCTATTGCTTCTATTATTTCTATTTCTTCTATGAAATCTTTTAAAATTTTATTGAAATTAATATGTTTCGATCTACCATGACAAGATGAAATTACAAAAACGTCCTCAAATCTTACTATATTAACCATTAATGGCCATATCTGACTATTAGAGTATTTCGAAATTGGTAAACCATCAATCCCTAAATCGATTTCTAAACTGTCCAAACTAATTAAATCATATTTTTTTAAGAAATAATCAATAGCCCTTGATAATCCTAAATAAAAATATGATACACCTAACCCAACATTTGATACATCTGCTATACGAGGAGTATTCTTTAAGACTCTAACATTAGTTGGGAGCCACGGAAAATAGTTAATGAGAACTTTTAAAATTTTGTTCATCGTCAGTCCACATATAGTCGTATCAACGGCAATACGGCAATTTAAATATATTAATGCCTGGATCATCTAATGGAGAATCAATTGAACTAAACGACGAATCGCTATCTAATGGCGGAATAGCATCTCTATAAGACCCGTCAGACTCTTCATTATCTTGAAAAGGTGAATTTTGGTTTAAAAATTCAACTTGAATTTCCGAAATAATATTCGAGTTATTATCACTTGACGGAATATATGATGTTGAACTGTTATGACTCGCTTCTGATGTTTTATGTTCCGGAAGATTCCTTTCAAGTTCTAATTTCGTCCTTCTTTGTCTGCTCCTATCTGCCATTTCTTTAATTCTGTGTTAAATTATAAAATATTATAACATTTTGTTAATTCAATTTGAATTAAATAATGTATTAGAAAAATTGCAGTCTACCAATAAAAACTAAAGACACAACACTCGTACGAAAAACATTCGACCGCGGTTGTTATCTAATACAGTTACAATTTTTTTCCGCTGGCGCTACATCCCATATAGGGATTTGGCCGCCTCAAATGAGGATGCATAATCAAAATTTTCATGAGGATGCTTGATTAGTTCACTGCTTCTAACCAGCCGTGAAAAATTTTCACCCATCGGGAATCGAACCCGGGACCTCCGGAGCTTAAAGCAAGCATGCTACCCACTATGTCATCGGGCCGGCAGTATTTTATTTTGCTCATCTTGAATGTCAATCCCTCGTGCAAAACCCTATCAAAGGCCTGAGATACATCCAGAAATACGGCGGGGCAATATTTCCTTTCTACTAACGCTTGCTCTATTACCGTAGTTATTCGATGGACTTGATCTATTGTGGAGTGGTTATTCCTGAATCCAAATTGAAAATCAGGAACGTTTACCATTGCCTTTAGACGTTTTAGTAGTAGTTTTTCAAACAGCTTTGATAAAGGCCGGAAGCAGTGAAATTGGCCTGGTTTCTTCAACATAATTATTTGGGCCGTTTTGAAGCATTTGGGTACATACTTAAATCTCATACAGGCATTAAATAAGTATGTGCTCATAATGATTGCTTTGCGTGGAAGTTCCTTGAATAGACCCGGTGATGTTTCATCAATTCCTGGTGCCTTTTTTTGGCTAAGACTTTTGTCGATTTATTCAGCAATTTCCATTGGCGTGACCCTTTTAAAACCCTGATTTAATTGATAAACAGGTGTTACGTCAATGTTGGATTGAATGTCATGGGGTTGAAACACTGTTTCTAGGTGTTGAGCAAAGAGTTCCGTTTTTTCTTTGTCTTGTCGAACCCAATTGCGTTAAGTAATTCTTATAGGTGGTGCTCGAACTACAGGTCGTTTACATTTCCTTGTTGCTTTCCATAACGAGTAGTCCTTATCCATTTCTGGACCTAGCCCGCTTAAGTAGTTGTCGAAGCAATCCTGTTTGAAGCTTTTTATTCGATTGAAGGTGGTTTTGTCAGCTTTCTCCTTTCCTTGATTTGTTCCCTGATTTCAGCTGGGTATCTGACTTCAATCTCCGCTTTGTCTTTTAATTCTGGAGTAGCTGGACTTGCGCCCACACGAGTGTATTCAATGAAATTGTTTGTTTGTTGTTCCAATTCTTCATTACTTTTAATACTAACTTTTAATTCAACTAGCTCTTCCAGTTTTTTTCTGAATAGATCCCAATCCGTGAATCTATTAGTAAGGTTTTTCTTTTTATTTTTCTTGATCACTATAGCGCTTACTGACAACAGTATATCAATGTGATCAGATGTTTAGTCGTTAATTCCTTCGACTCTAGTGTAATTGGATGAAATACCTTTCATGATGAAGCATTCAAGCAGATCTAGTATTTTTCCTGCATCCGTTGGCCAATACGTTGGCTCCCTTGGAGACAGATATTCACATTTGTTTTCATGAATGGCATTGAACAAAGCATTTTCTTTCCCAGGAGAAATTAGCCTGGAACCCCAAGCTTTATGTTTTATATTATAGTCCCATCCAATAATAAATCTTGGACCGAGCTTATTAAAGACGTTATTGAATTTTAACTTCGTTCGTGTATGCCGTGGGGGACAGTATGCTGCCGCAATATTTAGATCTGTGCCATTATCAATAACAGTTGCTTGCATGTAGCTTTCTCGAATATCCTCTTGTTGATTATTTTTGATATTATTTTTAATTAGTACAGCTGAACCACCTCTGGCTCTTTCACTAGTATGGGTTGTCCAGTAGGAATCAAATCTCTTTATTCTGAAAAAGCTTTTGTTGGAGAGCAGTGCAATATCTATGTTGTTTGTATGGAGAAATATTTCCAGTTCTTGGGCTCGTTGGTTAAACCCATTAGCGTTCCAAGTTACTGTTGTATATTGGAATCGTAACTACGATACAGTAAATGAAACACCAGCTTCAAGTATGAGAACAAGACTGAAGTTTATTATTAAAAATATCATAATCGTAGGCTATGTATCAATACCGATTCATAGGCCATGTACAATACGAATAGGCTTTATATAAATAGGTCATGTACAAATAAGTATGTAAATAAGTGTGATCATGTACATAACATTTTCCTTCTTCTAATAAAAATTCAGTTTCAAAATTTAATAGATAATTATACAAAATTTTAAGGCTTAAATTTAAACAAAACCGTTTAATAGTGCAATCTTTCAGGAGGTCTTCGTATTCTTGCTGAACGTCGTAGTTCCACTTCGTGATTGCTTAGAGACGGATTGTCTTCTCCGTTGACTGCGTAATTTTCAGTTGGTAGTATAGATTTTCTGGTACTGGTTGGTTGTTGCAATTGCGATGTTGTATTTTCATTCTCCTCTGAGGGGTGTAGTACTGTAGATGAATTCATAGAAGACGGATGTAAATAGTTACCCGTTCCACCAGGCAAAGCACGTGGCCGTAATTGTCGTTGGTGTACTATTCTCAGTTTGCCTTCGTACGTGATGATATATCGATTCCAACTGATAGGCTTCTCGACTGTAGCGGACTCCCAAAATGGTTTGTTAAGCTTTACCCACACGGGGTCTTTAGATTCGAATATTTTTGAGGGAAACGTCAAATTTGTCGGGCCGGATATAATCTGTGAATCTCCGTAATTCGGTCGCAATTGACTTAATAACGTTCTAGGCGAATACTTAAGTAGAAATTCCGCCGGACTTTTTGAAGTATTCGGTGTCGGTGTGGTGCGGTATGTAAACAAGAAACTCTGAACGTGTTTCTTCAAATCGGCTTTAGTTGATTTTAAATCTCCCCATGACTTCTTGAAGTTTTGCTTTACTGTCTGAACCGCTCGTTCTACCATTCCGTTAGCTTGTGGTAAATATGGTGGACTCTTCATTGGCTCAATTCCATTACACCTTAAAAACTTTAAAAATCGTTCGGACGAAAACGGCGGACCATTGTCCGTTACTAACTGATGTGGTATACCAAAATAGCTAAAGGATTGTCTCAATTTATCAATAACGTCCACTGCTGCTGTTGCTTCCATTACGTGCAAATCAATCCACTTTGATGTTGAGTCGATCAGTAAAAGAAACGTAGTATCATTGAAGTAGAAGAAATCGGCGTGTAGTCTGGTCCAAGGACGTTGTAATTTTGGCCAGCCTAAGTATGTTTCGTCCATTTTGTTGTTTGTTTGGAAGCGTTAGCACGGCTCACATTCACGCACCAATTCCTCGATTTCTTGATTTAGACCTGGCCACCATAGCGTAGACCTAGCCAATAGTTTCATCTTGACCATGCCAGGGTGGTTTTCGTGTAGAAGTTTCAATACATGATGTCTTAGAGTAGTCGGTATGACAACTCGGTTACCCCAAACAATACATCCTTTTTCTACCGTCAATTCGAAACGTCGAACCAAATATGGTTTCCAATGAGGGTCTTCGCAAGAATTAGACCAACCATTAGTTATTGTTGTTACTAGTCTCGACATTAATGGGTCCAAATTAGTGTTTTTAGCAACATCTTCCGCTGATATTGGCAATTCCTCACAATCCATTAACAGATTGATAAGACTAGATGTAATGTCGATACTTTGTGTAGATGGCAGCGCTAAACGCGACAACGCGTCAGCTACCGAATTTTCTCGGCCTCGTTTATAACTAATGGAGTAGTTATATGCCGATAAAATTATGGCCCAACGATGTAACCTGGATGCAGCTGTTATTGAAATGCCTTTCCGTGGGTTGAAAATACTAATCAAAGGCTGATGATCAGTATAAATTACAAAGGACCTGCCAAGTAGAAATTTATTAAATTTGTTTAAGCCAAAAATTATACTTAACGCCTCTTTTTCCAGTTGCGAATACTTTCGCTCAGCTTCCGACAACGTTGCTGAAGCAAATATTACGGGCTGCTTCACTTTGTTGCACATTTGGCTTAAGACAGCTCCTACACCTGTAGAACTTGCGTCACATGACAGGAACAGTTGCTTTGTAGGGTCATAATGTACCAATAAACTTTTTTCGGAGATAATTGCTTTCGATAACTCAAACGCCTGCTGACTTTCCGCACCCCATATAAAATCTACGTCTTTTTGAGTAAGACGGTACAGTGATGTCAACACATCTGCTTGCATTGGTGCAAATTTTCTATAATAGTTGACCAATCCTAAATAGGATTTCAACTCGGTGATGTTGATAGGTGTTGGCGCTTCTTTGATAGCCACCACTTTCTTCGGGCACGGTTGCACTCCGTCTTTGTTGATCACATGACCTAAATATTCCACACTAGGCTGATAGAATAAACACTTGTTCAAATTTACTCGTACGTTAAAGTTCGAAAGACGCTCCAAGACCTTTTCCGTATTGGCAGCACATTCTTCCATAGTACAACCCGTTATAATTACGTCATCTAAGTAGCAAAACGTTCGAGGCACTCCGTTTAAAATTTGGTTCATTGTGCGCTGGAAAATAGCAGGAGCCGATGATATACCATATGTTAAACGGTTAAAACGGAACAATCCCAAATGCGTGTTGATTGTAAATAATGGTTTCGACTTTTCATCAATCTCCAATTGCTGGTAGGCTCCGGTAAAATCCAATACTGTAAATCTTTGACTTCCCGTTAAACTAGCTAGAATGTCATCACATTGTGGTAATGGATACGAAACGTTATTTATAACCCGATTAACTGTTGTTTTAAAGTCAACACAAATACGTAAACGGCCGTCTTTCTTCAACGTTGTAACAATTGGACTGGCCCATTCACTTGTATGTACAGGGAATATTGTACAATTAGCTTGCATTTTTCGAAGTTCTTCCTCCACTTTTGATCGGAGTGAATAGGGTACAGTATACGGCTTGCAGAACACCGGCATCCAATTATCTTTCAATTCAATTGATGCTTTGTGCAATTTAATTGACAAATTTTCTTCTGAAAACACATTTGGAAATTTGACCTTGTACGAGTCTACAAGTACTTGAAGGTCATTGTCGCCGTTGCTTTTCACATCCACGTGGCTCACCATGAATTATTGTTCCCACTTGAGAAAGAGTACGCTTAACCAAGTACGCCCCAATAACGGTACAAATTGTTTGTCTGTTTTCACTACAATCAATTCTAATGCATGATTTTTATTTCGATGATTTACATTGACTACTGTAAATCCATCAACCGCTATTGTTTCTCCACTCACGGTTTTCAAACTATTATGTGGCTGTAGAGGTAACACTCCAAAAATCTTCTGAAACGTCGACGCACAAATAACGGTTCCACAGGCTCCAGTATCCACTTCAAAACGAAGGTCGATATTATTTACCGATAAAACTATAAACACCGGTTTAGTTTTATTACCGTTTATCTGATAAATATACCCTAACACGTCATCATCCGAACTTTTATCACCCGGTATTTCATCTTCAACCTGATGAACCGACCGATTTGCGTGACACATTTTAGCTGTATGACCCCTTCGCTTGCACTTGAAACATGATCACTTGATTGCTGGGCATTCTTCCCCGTTATGTACTTTGCCACTCCTCGAACACGCTTTATTATTTTCGTTATTTTTATAACCTTTCATACTTGAAGCTTGCTTTGTTGTTGTCGATTGTTTCACGTTTGTATTTCTCACTTGATTTCTCTTATTAAACTGTATATATGAAATTTCCGTTTCTGTATGAAAATGTTTTGTTTCACTCGCAGCTAATTCCATACTTAACGCCTTAGTACATGCATTTTCAAACGAGATATCACTTTCCACTAAACAGTTTTGGATAGCACTACTACATAAACCACTAATAAACCGATCCCGTAGCGCGTCATTTAGAAATGTACCAAACTCACATGTACGCGCCATTCTTTTCAATTCCATGATGTAATCGCCAATTGTTTCTGTTGCTTTTTGTTCCCGTTTATTAAATTTAAAACGTTCCAAAACAACCAATTTTTTTGGATTATAATGTTGTTTAAGCAACTCTACGCACTCGTTATAGGATTTTTCTGCGGGCGAGTTAGGTGTACACAGGTTTTTTAAAGTAATAAAAGCATCCGCACCAATAGAAGTAAGAAAAAACGGTAACTTGGTTTCCGCAGTTATTACTGTTTTATTAATCTTAATTAATTCGGAAAATCGTTCCATATACGTTTCGAAATCGCACTTTGATTTATCAAAGCATTCAATTGAACCAATAAATGCACTTTGGTTTGCCATAATATTCACAAAAAAAAAAAAATTACTCTCACTTAAAAAAATATATATATAGCCAGCCAACACGCGTGCGTTTCAACAAAACACAAAAGAAAAAAATTATGTTTACCGCTTCGTCGCCAAATGTTGTATATTGGAATCGTAACTACGATACAGTAAATGAAACACCAGCTTCAAGTATGAGAACAAGACCGAAGTTTATTATTAAAAATATCATAATCGTAGGCTATGTATCAATACCGATTCATAGGCCATGTACAATACGAATAGGCTTTATATAAATAGGTCATGTACAAATAAGTATGTAAATAAGTGTGATCATGTACATAACAGTTACAATGCGTAGGAACGAGTTAATCATTTGTGTGTATGCTGACTTTTTTTTTGCTAGGCGGATAGAAATTAATTTCTAGTTTTGCCACCCTTTCTGTTAAGTGACCAAGTGTCTGTTGAATTTGACTAAGCTTTTTAATAATTTCAAAGTTATTAGACTCGTATTAACTTTTATGTGTTTGTTGTTTCGGTTTGATTCATCAGCAGATAATTTGATGATTTGCGCATAGGATAATCCAACTGTGGATGGTGTGATTGTTGTTTGTGGTTTAGCAGCTTTGGTTTGTAATCGCTGTACTACTCTTGTTCTATTATTCTGTTGACTTTTAATTTTGTTCTGATATTCACGACATCCTTTAGAATTTGCAGTATGTCCTTGTTGGTGACAAAGAGCACATGTAGGCGCGATATCTGGTTGTTTTTTGCATTTTGTCGTGTGATGATCTCCAGCACATTTAACGTATTTGGTTTGACGATAGCAAAAACTCTTGGTATGTCCAAGTTGTTGACAATTCGTACATTGTGGAATGTCCCTTGTCTTGTTAGGTGGCTCAATTTTAACTATACAGTACGCAAGTTTATAGATATTGTAAACTTCTTTATTGTTGTCTTTTTGTTTTAAGTCGATGTAAAACAATGGAAAGTGTTTCCTGTCTTTTACACCATTAGTTGTGACCATTTTGTATATGTTAGTAATACCTGCGATTTCATGTCCCATTTTTTCTAAGTCTGCTTTAATTACATCGTGACTAATGGAAGATGGTAAGCCTCTGATAACCACTCTATAAGCCTTTTCGCTCTTCAGCTGGTAGGTGTGATATTCTATATTTACTGATTGGTTGCTGGGTTCATTTTTTAATTCTTCCAGTAATTTTTTGACATTTCTGTAGTCATTTTCATTTTGAAAGGTAATTTTAATGTCACTATTTGGAAGCGCATTAAAATTAGTTGATTCGTTACTCTTTTGAGCGTTGATATCGCTTAGCTTATTTTTGGTATCATTAGAATTTTGTAGCAATGTTTGGTCCCCCTTAGAATCCACAAGACCGACCTCCTGTGAGAATGGATTTTCCTGAACATCAGGTCTGCCACCTAGGGTACTAATTTCCTTGCTTGTTTTATCCATTGCATTTTGTTGTTTATAGTGTTATTACACTCGCCTCTAGAAGTTCAGTCGTTGTTATTCATTAAAAATGCAAAACAAACGTGGAGGTAAACTAGAGACAGTTAATGGTTTCTACATAGTTGCAACGTTGGAGTATAAACCAATTTATAATTGGCTTTAAACGGTCAACGTCTACTCTATTGAAACACACCCAGCACCCATTTAGTTCAAATGAATTACTTTTGTTCGTTGTCTTCGATTGGTAGCACCGCGACTCCACAAATAGCTCTATCATATTTGCCGCGATGCGTGCGCACTCTGACAACCCTAACGGTCCCTTGGTCGCTAGAATTGGTTTTAACGATGCGTCCAACCGACCAGCGGTGGCGACAAGTCATCGCGAAGAAGCACCATCTCCTGTTGCTTGTTCCAGCGTGATCGAGCTTGCAGCATGGACAAATATTCCTTTTGAAAGCGTAGCCAAAATTGTTGTACGGTCCTTGTGACATGTTGATGTAATTTGATGCGATTGACCGGGATATCAAGCGGCAATTCCAAGAGTGCAGTTCGCGATCCGCCATAAATAAAATGACCGGGAGTCAATGGTTGAAGATCATTCGAGTCTACAGAAACGGGTGTTATTGGACGCGAGTTTATTACAGCTGCCACCTGTTTATTAACAATTGTCTGAAAATCATCGACCGTAGTCTCTACTTCACCAATGAAATTATGGATGAGCCGTTTCGTAATTTTAATTGAAGCTCCCCAAAGCCCACCAAAGTTAGGAGCTCTAGGGGGTATAGAGATCCACTCCACGCAAACGCTGGCGCAAGCTGTTATATGACATTCGTGTCGCGCTCGGTTTTTGTCATAATGGGAGCACTTCACCCTTTAATAAAGCTCATAACGAAAACAAAGCTTCGTCGAATACCCCTGAAATTGCCAGAGAAGCTCATTGAGTCGGTAATATCTTGAATAGGTTCCCCTATTAAGGCAATTTTCAAGCTGCTTCGCTCGAGGGGGCCAATTTTCCTCATTTTGGTATAGAAACTCAGGGCCGTTAAACCATATACTAGAATTGAAAAGCTCATTCGGCATAACACCACGACTACCGATGTCTACAGGGTTCATTTCACCTGGGATGTGACGCCAACACACAACTTTGGTTATTTCTTGAACTTTCGACACGCGATGAGCAACAAACGTGTTCCAACTATGGGGCTCCTTATTTAACCAGCACAGACAGATTAAAGAATCGGTCCAATAATATTCTGCTGAAATCGTGATATCATTCAAAACCTCGCTCTTTAGTCGACATACCAAATCAGACAGCAATTTAGCACCCAACAGCTCTAGTCTGGCGATCGTAATAGTTTTCGCGAGTGCCACCCGCGATTTGGCACAAAGCAATCGAATTATCGATCGCATCCGAAAAAGCCTGTAACTCGATTCTGGTCCCTTTGAAGTCGTCGCACGCAAACCTTGGAATCGTAATAGTCCCAAGTGAGCCCAATTCAGTGCGAAATCGGTTCCAACTAACCGACAGCTCGGCATTTAACTCCTTGTCCCAATCCATTTTGCACGGGTTATAATTGGACATAACACTCCTAATGTATCAAACAAACTCGCCATTTCGGACAGAACGATCCGTTTCGTAATTTTATCTGAAGTACCATTTGGAAAATAGGAATACTGAAAAACATCACTTGTTGGTTGCCAAATTAGTCCAAGCGCCTTTACTACATCATGGTCATAGATTTTAAGGAGCTTCTCTCGATGCTGTTTGTCAAGGTTGGTTAAGCAGAATTTCGATAATGAGAAGCTTCCCGCCTCCAGCAATTTCGTGATTTATTTTTTTATCTCCGAAAGCTCCTCGATTGAATTTGCGCTTACCATCATATCATCAACATAAAAATTCTGACGGAGCACTCGAGCGCCGATCGGGAAACGTTCTTTTTCATCTGTCGCTAAGCGATGAAGTGTCCTTACAGCCAAATAGGCCCCAGGCGCGGTCCCATATGTTACGGTGCACAGGCGAAAAATTTGAATTGTATCTTTTTCCCAGGCAGCAAATTTCAAAATAGTCCGACTCCAATAAGTAGATCGACATTCTGGGGCTTGAAATTAAATGGGTCAGCCAGTTTTACTTCAGCTGAAATTTGAAACTCCTTTGATGAAATTGGATGCGGCGGTTGCACATCAGTGTTCTTTGAAAGAATAACCGCAGAGATGGGTAATTCCTCTGCTCTGCCAAATCTGGGCACAATAATGAGCTGACAGAAACCCTATGACGAAGGGCTTGCCGATCCGATTCCTCCTACAGATGTCATCACTTTATGCCGTTCTACGTTTAACGTCTGTGCAAAACTCTCAGAAATGAAGTTCGCTGATACTAGCAATGCCCGACATGGGACCAGTGAACCTTGATTATCAAGCAAGTTGATAATGGCTGTGGCAAATAAAGTGGAATCATCTTGGAAACCGCCTGATGCAACAAGTGCTTGCTGCAAGTTTGAGCATTTAATGATTTCTGCATGAGATGATGAACCCGAACCCGCTAAAGCCACTGGAACGACTAATGGGTTTTCTGCTTCGCAATAGAGCATTGTATGGTGACGTTTATTGCGCCGTTGACACACAGAAACCCGACAGTTTCTCGCAGAATGTTTTCCTTCAAGGCGTAACACGCAAATCCGATTTTTGCTTGCGTATTGTTATCGCTCAACGGGAGAGAGCGCGGAAAAACTGTCACAGACAACCAATACATGATCCGGTGAATTGCACCCTATACAGGGAGATAACCGGATTCGATGACACCAATGCCGAGAGCCCCGCTTGTGGGTTAGAACTGATCCACCATCTCGTTAAGAGATGAAAGACAGTTATATTAATAGCAGCCTGACTGTCCATATATATGCGAATATCACAAACCGATATAACATTATACCTCAACTAGTTTACGACCTCCTCTATGGCAGTTACTTCAGCTTGAAAAATGCTACAGTAGTCGGGGAGACGGAAGCAGAGATTTAACTGAAGTTCCTCGCAGAACACTCTAGCCCCGACTTTCCAATCCCGTTTTGAAGTGGATATACCTGAGTGGATGTGCTCCTCAGTGCCGCAGACCGTAGCTTTCTTTACCCTTTCCAGAGTATTATGTTTCCAATTTAATTTGCTATCCAAAACAAAACCAAGCAACTTCGCTTCAACTGTAAAAGTCAAGCTGAACCTATTCAAAGTGGGAGGATCGATATGAGGAAGTTTATATTTCCTAGAAAAGAGAACCAATTCAGTTTTGTGTGGGTTCACATTCAACCCACAGCAACATCATCCGCATAGGCAACCACCTTGAAGCCACCGGCCTCCAGTCTCAGCACCAGGTCATTTAGGACTGAAAGTCCCCGAATTATAGCCCCTGGAAACACATTGTTAAAGGCCCCCTAAATATCCAAGAAGGTTACAATTTCTTAGTCTCTATATTCGAAAGATTTCTCAATGAAATATTTAAGAGAATGAAGAGCAATCTCTACAGATCTCCCCTTGTAATAGGCATGTTGAGATTTATACAGTCTTTCCTACCCAATCGTACCTCAAACATGTGCTTCTATTTGTCTTTCCAGTGTTTAAAAAGGAAGGAAGACAAGCTAATCGGTCTAAGGTCTTAGGGATTGCAGTGTGAGCGTTTTCCCGCCTTAGGTATGAAAACAACCTTTACTTCTGTACATTTACTAGGAACGTGATATAGTTCTAGGCTGCCTTTGAAAATTACCTCTTACCAGGAAATGGTTGGATCCGTAGATACGTAGTTTGTTGAATATCCGCAGAGATATTACTATCGAGTCCAGGCGACTTATATGGCTTAAAACTGTTTATCGCCCACAGGAATCTTTTTTCTGCTAATAATTTGGCCTATGAGGCTACTTGTTCGTTCTTTTACCTACTGATGTGCTTCTCCATCAGAAGTTCCAGCGATTCCGCACTATTATTGATCTATGGAGTCCGTACGTTTATTCTGAGATAAATTCCGGGGTAATTAAAACGCGACTTAATTGATTCACAAGCGGCTACACAAATTTATTGGCGTGTGCCGCATTTATTTATATTAATCCAAACGTTATAAATATGGGGATATAAAAAACCACCACCACGTTAATTATTTATTTCACTACAACGCTATGAAACGACTGTAATTTTATTTATATTATTTTCAACCCGGAATTATAATAATTTAGTTATAATAATTTTTACGTTTTATAAAAATTGAAATATGTCACAGCCGGCAAGAAGGTATCGCCGTGCTTAACCATGAGAGAGTGTGTGTGTAAGTATTTTTGACACGATGAACTAAAAATATATGATGAATATTTTGCGTTCGTAAATCAGCGCACTGAAATAAAAGTTAAATTGTGCTAAAACATTATTTGATGATTAGTTATGAATAACTACAAAAGATGGTGGTGAAATCGTTTTTGAGTGTTGTACTAAGGTGTCTAAGATATCTGCTTAGTACAGAGTAGCGAACTCTAGGTACAAATATATTATATGTGGAATATATTTAAGCACAGATTCGAACCCTAGAGCAAATCAAAATACACTTAATTGTCACTACTAAACTCAAAAAAAGGCTATTCAAATACAATTATATTTTATAGTCGAAATGAGTTGCATTTCGAATAATTGTAGGGATAAACGAATTGGAATAATTAATTGCATGAGTGAATCACTACAGATCCATATCCCATCTGGCCGTCGAAAATAACTTAGTATGGAAAGACTAGTTGCTAGTACTTTGCGTAGCCTAGACATCTCCAAAGACTCCTGAATTTTGCATGCACGACCGAACCTTACCTTTTTTTTCGCGTGCCTAAATTTCTATAATAGGGAGTCTTAAGCCCAAGTACCCGGTCTTCAGTGACCCACGAATCATGGACCAAGACGACATCTGTCGCTTCTTACCCAATTTTAAAAATTAGAGCAGCTGATGCTGCTTTAGAGTAGTCAAGGTTGACTTGAAGAAATGTCAATGTCATCTCTACAGCCTCTTCTCCACCACAGTAACATCAGAATCGTCCCCTAATGAGAAGTCCTCTGAGAGCCTCTTTAAAGATTACATGGACGTTGACATCTCCGTATCCGTGGAGAGAGTTCCCACTTGGCTGGCTACCTCCGCGCACGCAGGTGAGCTATCAAGCACCGCGGTATTTTCTGAAGTTGACTTCGGAGCCTCCGGCTTAACCGCGTCCTTCTTGTACCCCTTGAGTGTGACTGCACTGAAACCATAGTTGATTAAACCGTTGGTTTTTCCAGTGCAGTCAGTGACTCCCTGTTTAAGATGATAACAGCTAGCCTATAGTTAGCCTTTGTCTCCTCCTTAGCAACTTTCCAGTTGTGCGTTGGCAACTCCGGGTTGCCAAACTGCAACAACTGGAGTATCAACTCCGGATCACTAGGCTCCGAAGGAATGTTGGTATGCAGGGGATCTCCTCCCTATCAATCACAGCAAGGCTGGCTCAAGGCCATACCTCGCCAAGTCCTCCCCCCAGCCTTCTTTTAAAGCAGCAGGGACCTCTGATCTGCACAGGCAGTCAATTTCACCTGAGTCCTGTGCTAGCCCCCATCTCGACAAGTCGAAGAAGGTCCTGGATTTTCCGATAGGACTTTCAGGTAGGTGGTGGCTAGGCCCCTTCCACCTTCCCCCAATTAGCGGGCGTGATACTGTTATCCTCTTGGGATTTTTCAATAATTGCCACAACCAGCTGATCTTTGAGGACCTCGTTAAAAGGCCTCATAGCGGAAGCATGGAGTTTTGTTCATTTTGCGATCTCAGGACTTTCCTCCTGAGATCTATTTCTTTTAAGCTGTGAGCTATCTGAAGGGCCTTCCGACTTTTTCTCGGTGACTGTTTTTGCCCACGCAAGCGTGGCTTTGTCCTTATCCATTTTGTCTTCTAGTGCGATGTTATTTATCTTATCCAGAGCCCTCCAGGCATTCCTCCTAGTATTATGTGTTGGTTTTGAGGAACCAGCTTCGTTCGTGCTTTGTGCTGCGCTTTGCATTTGTATACTCAGGTGACCCGAGTGGAGGAGCCAGCCCCGCTTCAGCTTATGACCTGAGTCTCGTTGTCCACATTTTCTGGAGATTTTAGAGAGCCGGACTCTTTTTGTTGTTGTTTGTTTTTATTTGGATTTATCCATCTGTGCAGAGATCCGAAGTACACAGATAAGGCTACTTAATCTGGAGGGCGCCAAGTATCCGGATCCACCGTTAGCGACTGAGCTTAACAAACCACTATTTAAAACTTCCAAACCACATTCGAAAATGCATTGTAAATTAAATGCTTTGAAAAGTAGAATTGATTATAATTAAAGCTTTAGTGCCAGTCTTTTTGATATGCATGGACAAATTTCCATTTTGCTTAACAATTTCCTAAAAGCTTGTTACACAATTAGATAACATTACATTTTTATGGTCATGGCCACATTTCATTCAAAATAAATAACAAAAATATTTCATTTTCACACTCAACTTGTGAGAACGTGCACAAAATTATTTTTTTCTGTTTCTTCTTATATCATTCTTAAACTTTAAAAAATTTGGTTTATTTCTCTTGGCTACACCACAACTCAATAACTAAAAAGTTTAAAGATTTCCCCGATACATTTTATGGTTGCGAGTTTATTAAATTTTTGGTATTTTTTTGTACTGGGTTTGTCTCTCGATGGATGTTCAAAACAAAAATAATTCCAATAAAAAATTTGTCGTTCAAAAAATACCAAAAACCAATAATTTTAATTTTTTTTTGTTTGTTTTTCTATTTTTAGGAATTTGTACAAGGACTGTCGGTACTGTCACGCGGTTCCCTAGAAGAAAAATTACGATGGACATTTTCATTGTACGACATAAATGGTGATGGATTTATAACAAGAGAAGAAATGACTGATATTGTAACGGCTATATATGAATTAATGGGCAGATTGCCGGATACACCACCGGATGAAGAGAGAATTAAATCAAAAGTTGAAGGATTATTTAATGTAAGTCACGTTTTGTTAAAAATAATTCGATAAATTTTTTTTTTTATATATATATTTTTGGGCGCCGATAAATAATGAGTATAACTTAGAATATTTTAACTACTCGTATAACTGATTGAATTCATGAATTATAACATATGTTTACTTTATGTTTTATTGATTTTAGTCAAGTTAGAATGTCAACAACCAACCACACACACACAATATCATAATCCATAAATGCCAAGATATTTATATATCAAAACAGACATTCTACTTTTCTATAATGCCTATGAATATTGGATTCGATATTGATTCAAACTGTGAACTTTGTAATTCTACACGTATTGTGAACTTAATGATGCGTGTGTGTTTTTGGGGTGAAATACTATTTCTGGCTTAATTTTTTAGTTTTTTTTTATTCGACAATTGTGATATGGTGGTGACGATGACGGTAGAAAGGTAGTTAAGCACTATAATTTTAACGAAAATCAACGACATGTAATAATTTTAAGGGGATATCTTCATAAAATATTTGGTTGATTTATTAATATTTGGTTGATAAGTCGTGCTGGTATTTAGAGAAAAATTAGAAATGTATTTTAATGCTATGTGCTACTCATGTGGCCATTGTAAGTCAGTAATATTTTTCACCTTGGGGATTGGGAGTTTTCGTTTATTATTCAAAAGAAGTTCTGAATAGTAAACGTATTTTTATATAAAGTTTCAATTTAGAAACCCTGATTATAATACTAAAATAAAAATTCTTCATCAAATTATCATCGATAATTATCAGAATTATAAAACCTTGTTGGCTAGCAGCCAAATCATTTTCATAAGTGCTATATTACTCAAATAAAAAATTCGACAATTCACTTATTGTATTCGATGTAATATGGGCAATTTTCAACTTAACAACATACGACAACGTTTAACAAATTTCACGTACGTCAAAATTTATCATTATAATTTCAGATACCAAAATTTACATTCGTTACGTAAAGCCGCTAAATCGCAGAACTTATAAGTGAAAGGTAGATTAAGGAGTTTTAAGCCTCTTAACATGTTTAACTTAGCGGCCGTAACGAAACGAATTTTACGTATCTGAACCTTCTTAAAGATTCATCATCAAATAAAAAAACCAAATCGTTAAAAACCATCAGGTAAATAACAGGATTATCATCACCTCACGTATGTATTCTCCAACAATCTATACAATTTCTCGAAATGTGATCCAAATAATCCTGATAACTGCGAAAAATTTAAAATAAGCTGGAACAACGTGAAACTGAATTTTTAAAAATTTCTTATTGGTCATTTTTAGTATTTAACATGTACAGCGTTAAACGTGAAAGTAGGTATGATTCATTTAAGCGATCGAATCACACAGTAAGCATCACTTCAAGTAAAGATACACGAATCGAAATTATTGGTATTTCAAGATATAAACAAAATTCGTTAAGTTCTTCAAAAGTCTTATTTATTAGGCATTAGGTACTACGCGTTGAGTTAGGCAATGCCAATGCTGGTCCGTTGGAGGTATATAAATCCACATGTATGAAATGTCCTTGGTTTTGTCTACGGATATGTTACTAGTCGTCGCAAGCTGTGCTACTGATGGCCAAATACCTATATTTCACAACTTCTGGAATGGAGTTGGTTTAGGAAATACACTTTTGACAGCCTAAAATTTCTCTTAAGTATGATCTCCGCAATATTAAATTTGTGAAGGTTTTTTTTTACTGTCTCATGTATCCTCACTATATGTTGTGCATGTTCTTCGCGATCTTGACAAGACTTCTTCTCATCCACGTAGGTAATCCGCGCGCCAGACACCTCCATGTTTCTACCAAAATTTTTAAAGAACGGCATATATCTCGAAGACTCGAGATAATATGCACAGCGGTTCATAAAGCATAAGCTATATGTCCAGTATTCTCAGCCGATAGTACGCTTCTATTCACTCTCTCTCTGCTGGGTTGGCTTACTATGGTAATACGCATTTAGTCAATATAGAATCTGATATTTACCCAAAAAAATTCTTGAATTTCCTTGAAGTAAACTGGCTGCCATTGTCTGATATCTAGATGGACGGAACACCAAACACTAGGAAAATACTTTCCTCCAAGTATCTTATTAGCGATACCGTCTCAGCCTTTTTAACAGTTTTTAACATCACAAACTTACTGAAAACGTCAATTACTACTAGTAAGTACCTGTTTCCGACCTTAGACCGAGGGTACGGCCCCATATAATCGATGGCTATCATCTCCCATGGGCGAATTGGAACGCGTGGCTCACCCATGGGCACTCTCGAGATCTCGAACTTAGGTTTATTGACCTGACATTTTTCACAAATATTCGGTCAACAATAACTCTCTTGAAGTTTTCGGAGCGTTTTGAAAAAGTCAAGGTGTGCAGCTAAAGTGTTATCGTAGTTATCATACAATATTTTCATCCTGCTTGATTTTGGAACGTATAGCTTCCACCCCCAGCTACAAGCACCATCATCACCTACAGTCTATATCGGGAGAATCTTAAACACCTGGCCTGACCTTCTGATACGCTGGGTCATCCTTCTTTTTAGTATCGATAATGCATCATGCACCACATTTATTTTCCCTTTTCTGTGCTGGAGTTCAAAATCATACCTCTGGAGACGCATTGACCAGCGAGCCAACCTCGATGCAGGATCCTTCAGGTTCCTCAGCCATTCTTAGTCATTCCCATATCACATGCATCATTCTGAATGGTGAACATCTTCTCAAACTCTGGATTGACAAGAATTGGAGCGGACACAAGTAAACTCTACATGAGGCGGAGATCCATTCAAACTTCTTACTGGCAGTTTTTTTCAAAAGGTTGGTGATTTGTGCTATAACTGTCGAGAAATCGGGGATAAACCGCCGATATCAACCAGCCATCCCAATGAGCCTCCGAGCGTTTATAACAGATTTTGGTGTTGCAAAGTTGAGGATTCCGGTAATCTTCTCTGTAATGTATCCAAGATATCTGATTTCCGTTAGACAAAACCATGATTTATCTATAAACTAATCGTGAGATTATCCTTTCGCAAACGTTTCGCTACCTCTTTCAGTAGTATCATGTGCTCCACAAACGTTTGCGACATCACGATTATGTCATCAAGGTACACAAATACGCTCGGTTCCAAATCTACTCCAAGAACCTTGTCCATCAACCGGCAGAGAGTTTGGCTAGCATTGCGCACTCCAAACGGTATTCGCTTGTACTGGAAGAGTCTCCTTCCAGGTACAATAAAAGCCGTTTTGGGTCGATTACTAGCATTTAACTAAATCTGCCAGAAGGCATCGCTGAGATTTAAACTGGACAAGTACCTTATACTGGATAACTGTCCAAAAATCCTTTTTATGTAAGGTAAAGGGTAACTATCTTTCACTGTAGCTTCATTTAATTTGCCGTATCTAAACAGAATCGCATTTTCCCTGAAGGTTTTTTCATGCAAACAATAGGATATGCCCACTAAGTTGGACCGGCCTCTTCCACCACTCCCAACCTTATCATACTTCGAGCCCTCGTTTTAACCGACTTAAACTTTCGGTATGAAAGAAAAGGTGTGTGTGTCTCATTAATGTTTTTTTTTTTGGTTATTGATAAAATTGAACGTTAGCTACTCCAACGTCATAAGGCTGGCCGATAAATAAATATTCAAAGTGCCGTGTATATGTAGTGCCGTGAAAAAAAAAACAAAAATAGACGTGACAAAAGTGGGCGAGGTATGCTTTCCTCCATTGTGAAAAAGAATTAAAAAGCTCAATAACATTGGTGCAGTGCAACAAATTGTAAAAGGAGGCAGAAGCAGATTATCTATTGCCTTTAGCAGATCTAAGAAAACGGATTGACAAAGAGATAACGGGTTCAACGTTAAAACGGTGAGTCATAAGCGGTCACTTTATTTAAGTTTAAAGTTTATTTTCCCCCTATCCTCAAACATTTTGAAGGTGTTCAAATGAAGTGATAGCTTCTTTCCACTGCAAGTAACCTCCCGAGTCAAATTGCTCATTGCGTTTTAGCCGGGAAATATTACGTGCCGGCAGACTGGCGCCCAATTAGTGTTTGTTTTATATAGTTGTCTGCCGAAGCTACCGCTATAGTGTGTATGGCACGTTACACAACATAGCTATTTAGGTATTTTAAAATTAGTGAATCCTTTTTATAAATAGGATATTTATCTATTTTATTACAATTCAGCTAATATTCTGTAGTATATGAAGAAAGAAGTAATCTGACTTCTGTATCTGTGATATTACAAATTTTACTTTCTTTTACTTAAGTAAAATAAAGTTAGTAATCATGAAAATGGTGTCTGTCTGTCAGTCTTTCGGTCAGTTTTTGTCCTCTCTACAGTCTAGATGGTTTAACCAATCGAACTGAAACTTCAGATTTAAGCTTTGTTGATAAATTAGGAGGTTCCAGTGAATTTAACTCCAAATCGGCTAACCAGAAGTGGCCCCTTCCTTGGTCCAGAAAATTTGGTTTTCCAAATATCTAAAAAAGTATAAGGTTTACAAAAAACTAATTAATGCAAAATGTTTCCAAAAATTTAAAAAAAAAAAAATTCTCAAAATTCTCGCTAAAGAAAGTCGTGTGTTGGCCACACCTCCATTATTTTGCTTACTTAAGGGTAATTCTTTAAAAATTCTTTCGCAAAGCCAATCGAAGAGTTTATTAATTCCATTTTCAGACCGGATGATTATACGTTTCCAATTTGAATTATCTGGTGGCTAACGAGGCGTATAATAAAATATTATGATTGATCAATGCAACTTTACTGCAAAAAACTTCTTACAAGAGGTAAGTGGAGTTGCTTTTTGCCAAAAAAAAAAAAAAATAAAGATTATTAGATAGTTTGAGATTATTTGAGATTATTTCATGGTAACTGAATTGTAAACGAGATTTTAAAATTCTATTAACAGTAGTCTAGATTTTGCGAGATTTTCGAAATAGATTTTTTTAAGTTTCCGAGGTAACTTATACCACAATGACTGGGGTCTATACAGATGAGTGTTTGAAACTAGTTTTTATAACTATGACTGGTAAAAAGGCGAATTTAAAGAGTAAAAGGCTCAATTTGAAATGTAAAAAGTTGAATTTAAAGTG
Organism: Tipula vernalis; assembly: GCA_958295665.1. NCBI lineage: Eukaryota > Metazoa > Arthropoda > Insecta > Diptera > Tipulidae > Tipula > Tipula vernalis. The sequence goes on along the minus strand of OY282560.1, from coordinate 320,934,719 downwards.
TAAAACTTGCATTTATTTTATTTTATATGTCAAAATTCTTTCAAACTAATAAAAAATTATTCTTTAACACGAACGAATGTCATTGTTTCATACTTCTGAAACTCGTGGTGGAGCTTTGTCTAGTACCGATCTCTCACTATACCGTCCTCCCGCAATATACGTCCCAAATGATTTTAAAGAACTTTTGATACAAGACGCTTGGCACCACAATTATTAACTACCACAATTGAGAAGCTTAGACCATTTCATACCGTTGACTTCGACTTTGAACATTCGGTTCTTATCACATATTTTGTAACATCCATAAAAGCTAGATTTTTCTGTAAATATAAAACAGTCAGTTAGGTTATTTCTTCGCCTATACTATTTAATATATTGATATCGCGTGTAGAACGCAGTGAAAAAGTAGTGGGAATGTAGCTATATTCTGTGCGACATACGAAAAAAAATTGTAACTGGAATTTTTTAGATATAGTCGCCTGAATGTTTTAACACAAGCGATTTATGAGCACTTCTCGTATATGGCCAGATTTGTTCAGGTTTACGCTATATTCTGTTCGACTTATAAAAAATTGTACTTAGAATTTTTGAAATATGTATCGTTATACTAGTCGCCATAATATTTTAACTCCAAGCGATTGACAATCTGGCCCTATACGAGAAGTGCTCGTGAATCGCTAGTGTTAAAATATTCAGTCGACTATACTTCAAAAATTACAAATACAATTTTTTTGAAAGTCGCACAGAATACAGTAAAAACCTCAATAAATCTGTCCATATACGAGAAGTGGTCCTGAATCGCTTGTGTTAACTGTAAACAAGTTTTGCCTAAATTTGCAACATGTTCATTTCGGACCAGCTTCACGGAGATAATGTTCACGAAATTAATTTAACTAATAAACTAAAAACTTTAAATTTTTCAATTTCGATCCAAAGAAAGCATAACGAAGCTAAAAATAAAATATTCCCATAAAACAAGATAAAAAATTAATTGGACAAAAGTTTGAGTGAATATTAGCGTTAAATGTTACATCTTAACTCGTAACGTTCGCATCGATTTGACGAAGGCGTGTTTCTCTAAGTTTTATACTCAAAACCACTACGATCAAATAGATCGATCATGTTTAATATCACTCAAAGTTTGGGTTTTCCGACGCGTGAACAGGCCACGTATAGCTGCCCATGTGAGAACATGGATTTGGTAGATTCAATCCACAAACTTGAAGCGACTGTCCTTGTGCTTTATTAACGGTTACTGCAAATGCGAGTCGCCCTGGAAATTGCAATCTTTTAAATTCAATCCTGGTAAATCAAGTGAATTCAGGAATTCGACTAGATAATTGACGATTTCGTCTTGATTCATGACGCAATCAACTGACTTATACGTTGCAGAATTGCCAGATATTTGATTTTTAATGACTGTGTTAATAGCATTAACATCATTGTTTTTTGCCGCCTAAATTGCACGTTCGCTTAGCCATTGGTGATTTTTGTAATTGCAATTGATATTTGGAAATAAGTTACAAAAATCTGGTGGAATGGTAATGCAATTTGTGGTGTCATCGATTGGTATCTTTCCATTTCCAAGATCTGAAAGTTGTTTGGCGAATCGAGCATCTGATTCGTCTTGTTGCAGTTGGACACGCATATTGGTAGTCAATATAATTTTCTGAACATTATGCCAAGGAACAGATGATTTGAGACATGCGTTTAGTTCATCGGTAGCGTCTGACGAAAATCACCAGCCAGCAAAATGAGTGCACCTCCGAATGGCTCTGTATTACTTCTTAAATTTTGTAGCGTCCGATTGAGTGCTTCCAATGATTTTTTATGGGCCATTGTACATTCGTCCCATACTATTAGTTTAGTTGTTTGCAAAATTTTTTCCATTCCCGAATTCGGAATTCGGAATTCTTTCTGCTTTGTATCGTCAGTTTTGGCAGATTTGTTTGAATTGATGTCTGCAGCTCATTGATATTGAATTGTTGCTCTCTGCGCAAATCTCGATCGTATACATCGTCTGCTAATCGATTCGATGCAACCATTCCTAATTGAATGAGCGTTTTGTAGACGATTGATAAACATTTGTTCTCAACCATGATTAGCGCTTCGTTATATATTTCTGGTGAGAATTTTGTATGCCTGCGTTGTTGCTGGCTTGGCGCACTCGATGTAAAATATCTTCACTCATTTGATCTATTTCATCGTTTCTGTTGGTCACTGCAAAGACAGCCATGTCCGATCTTTTGTTGACATATTTGCAGATATATTGAATCAATTTGACCGAATTGCAATATTTCACATTAATATGCGCTTTGTATGTTTTGGAGAGCAATGGCGAATACGTCAATTGAGCGACGTCGATAGAGTGGATAACCATCGTTGCCAGTGATGGTTTCTTTAAATAATTCCTTTGGGTATTTTTTGCTGCATTTTCCATCTACCATGCACGGAGACGTTGGATTGATGATTCCGCATGGTCCATGGATCATACTTTTGGTGACTACTTCAAATAAGTCTGGATCGAGTTGTTGATCAGGTATTTCAGCTACAATCACTTGAACGATTTGATTTGGTGTTATTTTGTGCATTAACCAAATCAAAATGTGTGCATGTGGTAATCCACGTTTTTGCCATTATATCAAGTACATCCAACAACGTGTCTCTCCAAATACGCGATATTTTACTATGAAATCCATCGGTGATTTTAACTTTCGTTTAATACACGTGCGATGAGATCGTGTCGATCCGAAGATGATTAGTCAATTAATAATTGTTCTTTAATCTCATCCCATGTGGGATTACATGTGAACGTTATGAACAGATCGGGGCGACCATATGTACGTACATATGTCATGGCGTCTTACGCATACTCGTGCATGTGGCGGGGGCTGCCTGTAAATATGGCTGGTAGTATGACCATCGTTCCCAAATCATTGGCATTGCCGTCATTCTGTATGGCATCACAAAGATGAATATGGTCATCTGATCGCAGTTTAGCTTGATTCAATCGTATAAATAAAAGTCGTTCTACTTGTTGTTTGATTTCTTTGTTTAATATTAATGTGATATGCATCTTGTCCATCCCAGTATATAATTGGGTATTGTAATGCATATGTACATACCTGAAAAATAGTCAGCAACACTTATTTTATTTCACTGTACTTACCTAAGTAATCGGGAATGATGGGCATTCGGATATAAACAAATCAGTATTAATTTACACAAAATGATTAAAATATTTGTTGAAATAATCGACGACGGTATTGTCGTGTCGTAAAAATTACATTACGAGAAACAAAAGATATTTTTCAAACTAAACCAATTTTACACGTACAACTCAGTGGCCCGATCACTTCAAAAATATTACGAAATCCTGCTCTATTGGTACAAAATCAGTGTCCAAAGTTTGAAATCTATTGGATCAATAGTGTGGAAACTTAAGGAGGGTCCCCTTGATTCAGGGGACAGACCCCTCGGATTCAAGCAGGTCAGTAATTTCATAAAAGCTCTTTCCTAAACTCATTCCCGTCAAAGAATTTAAAAAAAAAATTAATTTTAGGTTAATTTGTACCGGGGCCCCTAGACCCCGGGGTCCAACCCCTTCAAAAATATCGTAAGTTTTGTTCTGGACATGCAACTTATACATGGTAAAAATTTTATGACGATCGGTTGAGCGGTTCGCGAGATTTGGTAGTGTGACTCGTGCGCCACCTATTGTAAATAAATCGCACTATGCTAACGACCTTCCCCTTGCCGAGATACACATTGTGTGCAAGTTTCATTTCCGTCGGCCGTATAATCTTTGAGATTATTTTTGAGAATAGGCCCGAAAGGCCGAATGTCTAAAGGCCGAAAGAGTCGAAAGGCCGAATATCGAAAAGCCGAATTTCGAAAGGCCGAATGTGTCGAAAGGCCGAATAGGTTGAAAGGCCGAATGTCGAAAGGCCGATTGTGTCGGAATACCGCATGTCGAAAGGCCGTTTGTGTCGAAATTGATTTTAGTTTTTCATCTTTTATGAATGAAAAATTTCAAAATTTATATTTTATGAAAATTTTTATATAAAAATGTTTAATAGTAAATCGCCTTAAATATTAAAATTTTCTTACATTTTTTGTCATATAATTAAAAATTAATTAATTATAATAAAAAAATAAAAACAAAATAATTTTTTTTTTCACATTAATATGCTACATTCACAGGATTTATTAGCACGTATTTTCAATTTATTTAAATCAGTTTACATTAAAAATAAATTCAATGGTTTTAAATATTTATTTCAATCAATTAAGTGAAGGAAAATTTAATAAAAATTCGGCCTTTTGACCCAATCGTCCTTTCCACACGTTCGGCCATTCGACCGGCATTCGGCCTTCCGACCCCTTTAGACATTCGGCCTTTCAACACTTTCGGTCTTTCGACCAAATCAGCCATTAGACATTCGGCATTTCGACACATTCGGCCTTCCGACCCATTCTACCTTTCGGCTTCGGCCTTTCGATATTCGGCCTTCCGACATTCGACCTTTCAAGATCGAACGGAAAAATTGTTATCTTCTAATATATTTATCAAATTTATAATTTAAAAATTGATAGTATCACCAAATCCGATTTTCAAAATTTTATAACGATCTCTAAATGATCTCTCATGCTGGTATAATCCAGTATAGTGTATTTTGTTCGAAGAACTAGAAAAATGTGTGGAACCTATTTGGTCATTTTCATAATTGTTCCCTCATACCGAACCACAATAGTAAATAACTAAAATCTATTAGCGATCAAATTTCAATATCTTACAAATAATTTATTAAAATCTTATTGTGTTAGATTGATATTTGTTACATTGTGGGATGAGAAGGTATGTTAGAAAATCGAATCGCGATCAGAAACAATTTTAATTGCATAAATGTGGAAATAATAATTCACGTTTCCAAAAAAACGAAAGATTCTGAGGTTTTGCTATTTCTTTTTGAAACACCACCTTCAGAGTGGCCAGCAATGTTGGAGACGCCACTTGATGGCAAGACCCTAATATTCTTTGGAGAATTCTTAGACTTTTTTTTGGTCTTTCTTCTATAAATCGTTTCTTCTACTGTTGCTATTGAACGCTAGTCTGCTGGACAGTGGTTATATTAAAGATTTCAATTAAAAAGCTTAATAGTCTATAAACTATTACACGCAGCGGTATTAATTAGCTTAATGCCTTGCGAATAGTCTAACATCGGAATCTAGGTACATTTTCCATTGCCCGTTTTATATTGAGACTTTAATGTAATGTATATTTATTAAACGCGGTCACTCAGTTATGATTGAAAGGCCCCGAAATTTTTGCTCTATGTTAAGAAACATCTAATCCCATAAAAGAACTATTACAGAAGTAGATTGTTACTTCTAGCCATCATATAGTAATATTCTTTGTTATAGTGGACCAACGAATTCTAGGGAACATCAACGTTGGTTTATATTGAAAGATGAACAAGAGATTTAATTATCAACAACTTTTATGGCCGATGCCATTTTCACATATGAAGCTTATAAGGCTGACTTATAGGTGTGAAAAGTAATCAATTTTATTGTGTAGTAAACCGATATGGTCGATAAAGGAATCGACTTGTTTTTTACAAGACACCAGTTACATTCCAAAACAAAATGTGTTTTGCTCCTTTGAATGTACACAACAGTCTTTAATCAAATATCCACATCCCTTAAGAACACGTCTTTATCCATTAAGGTTTAAGTTACTGATTTATGCTATGCAAATCGATGCTACAAATTATTAATTTCAAACAAATTGCATATCACACAAAACCAAAATCTAAATTTACCAATTTAAAGCCTCATTTATAAATATAATGGGCAATTTATTTTCTATCGGTCGAAGTTGTACTCTCGTATAGAAGCACAATTTTTTCTATCAAATAATCTACTGAAATTTAATAATCTGGAAACTTTTTCAATCATAAATTCCAAAATTTATATTGTGCTTATATCCAATAGAGAGACGAGAACCAAATCGAAAAAATTTAAAATCCATAAATTTTTATTTATTTTGGTTTTGTTGCTCCTTGAGAACAAAGGAAACAAAATAGGGAAGAAGAAAATGCATTATTGTGGTACAAAGTAGATCGGAAAATGTTTGTTCGAGAAAAAACTTATTAACAAAAGTGGAAAATTGAAATGTTTTATAATTCGTTTGAAGTATTTTCAATTTTCAATAATCAAAATTGTTTGTTTTTGTTTCAAGGAGCATAAAGGGTGTTTCAAATAAATGGTCACACACACCTTTTCAACGTTTTCAAAATTTCAGTAAGAGGACCCATTCAATATATCATTATGCGCCACGACTACCTTGAGGTGTAATTAGTACTGATATACCAAACGAGCAATTTAACGAACTCCAAGATAGGACTAGGGCTTCAATTTGTCCATTTAGCTCAGGTTTTTTTTTGTTTCAGGAAACCCTCTTTTATATGAATTATTTCTGCAGCAAAATTTTAGTGTTTGATTAAGTTGAAATTAGTTCGAATACGTTTGCTAACTTAAATAGGTTTAAGTGAGTTTGATCAAGTGTGAGTAAGCTTGAGAGTGTTTCTATATCATTTAGCTTGTTAAGCTTGACTGCTAACCATTCCTTGTTTGATACTATTGCTATTGTGCCCAAATAATAGATTTAAGAAATTAATATTCCATTCAAACATAAATCGTTCCAGTAAGTTTCTTCCATTAAAAAATAACAATTACACAAAATACATTCAATCACTATACGACGAACAATCAATCCATTTATCCTAAAAATAAAATTAATTTTAATTTATTACAGCAGATAAAGTATATTTAATATTGACGTATTATTGAAACCCAAATCTTTTCTCCAAACAACAATACCAACAAAAAAAACATAAAAATCCCTTAAACAATCAAAAAGTTATTAGTCTTCTCCGAACAATATTGTCAATTGCAAAATTTGAAACGATCAATCTTGTATTGTACTCATCGTACATCAAGGAAAATTCCAAAGAACGCACACACACACAAAAAACTTTGCGTTCCATATAAATTTTAATCCCCGACAGTTTATGCGTATACAGCTAAAGGTATTACAATATTAATGCGTATATTGTCTTATCAAAAAAATATAATAGGAAGGATTAAGATTACGAAAGAATAATGAGATTTCGATATATAAATTGGCGAATGGAATAAAATAATGGAAGGAATATTAAATTAGCACACTGACACATTTCATTATGTTTATTCGTCTGGTACAGCTTTAAAATTAGAATATAAAACCTGTCAGTTAAATAGGGAGATAAATTCTATTTTTAGACATCATTATTAAATACATTTCAATTGAAATAGTTAGGCATACAAATTTTATGTATAAACATTGTTTTCAGCAATTTTTTAACGACCAAAAATGGTTTATCATTTAATTTGACATTTTATAGCAAAAATTTGTGCCAAGAAAAATTGCCAACAAATGAAAAAACAAGTTCCCCGACAGCAATCTTCTGCGATGATGATGACCATTTTCTGCGATGCTGCATTCCTAGGAGGTATTTATTAGTCCAACGCGACCAAAAGTGCTGATGTAATTGCTGAATATGGCGCCACCGTTTTAAATGCGGCATCTTTTTCGTTTTCGATATTCGGCTTCAACATTGCTGTGAGAAGTCGTACGACCAGGAAATGCCCGGGAGTAATTGCCTAAAAATCGTTCGGATCCGATGATAGTCGGGTTAATGGCCGTGAATTTAATACAGCTTCCATTTACTTAAATGCTGTATTGATCTCTTCATACATTAAGGATGAGTCCCCTATTATCCGACGTACCTAAATGGTGTTTCGCGAATTTTACGGCAGCTTCGTAGATCCCACCAGCAAAACACCAATTTATCATACCGTCTTGACATTATCCGCAAAATCCCGGCATTACAACGTTGAGTTTTGATTAACTGGTACGACTCCTGTAAAGAAGAATTTGCTCCTACAAAATTCGTACCATTATCACAAAATATGTATTTGCACATACATACCTCTTGTAGAAATGAATTTCTTCGGAGCTCCAATAAACGCATCTGAAGACAGGTCTGACACCAGTCCTCGTATTTTGTGGTGTATAAATAAAGGACCTGCGAAGTCGATTCCAACATTGTAAAATAGTGGCGCACATGTAACACTGTTCGCTTGGAAAATCCCCCATCTTCTGCTGACTCGTTTTTGCTCGAAATAATGCCTGTGGACCTGTGTGAAGAAGTGTTTTATGAAAATAAGACAGGACTGACAAGGTAATTGGATGTGTGGATGGCAATAAAATCGGATATTTCGTTGAATATGCGAGGGACGAATGTTTTAATCGACCACCCACCCGAAATGGGACTGAGTGGTCCTTTGGCCGTTAATGATATCATCTGGTCTTTAAAACCAGTAGACTATTGAATTTAGACGATTCTGAAGATCACATGGCTGGATGTCGCCATATATCCTCTCACTGTCTTGCCTTGACCGATAGTTGTGAATAAAGCGAAGAACATAAGCCATAATTCTTACCAGAGAGAGGAAATCTCGTGATTCGAATCTCTGCAGAAGGTCCACCTCATCCAGCGCAGATGAACATGCCAAGGCGGCTTTAGTTTTCCGACGTTCCGGAACTTCGTCTAATACTGGTATGTGTGACGTAGGCCATTGGTCAGGCGAGGTTTGCGAAAATGTTTGCCCCGTATCAGTTCTATTGGTGAACATCCTCTCGACAATAGATCCGCTGAGTTGAATTTAGTGCTGATATGGTGCCAAATCGATATTGTTGTTAATCTCTGAATTTTTGCTCCTCGATTCCCGACAAATGTTGTTATTGTGGTTGATTCCGAAGGTAGCCACGATAATGCGACTGCTGAGTCCGGCGAATAATAGGTTTCATGAATGTAGATGTTTAAGACTAGAATAACCTTTCTTACCAGTTCAGTTAACAGCAGAGCCGCACAAAGTTCAAGATGTAGTATGGTCGTTTTACTGAGAGGTGCCACACGAGACTTTGCGCAGATTAATTGAACGTTAACTGAGCACACGCTTTGATTTCTCAGATATATAGCTGCTCCAAATGCCTTTTTGCTAGCGTCTGCAAACCCGTGAAGCTCGTAAACCATCGCTGTTGATGTTAATGTGATCCGCCGACTAACTTGAAGATCGAGACAGTAAATAGATCTTGTGGAAGCGACTGATCCCAATCATTCTTAAGCATCCATATTTTTTGTAAATAAATTTTAGCTCGTGTAATGACTGGCGAGGTAAGCCCGAGTGGATCGAATATGCGAGCTATGTCCGACACAACTGTTCTTTTCGTGACTCGTCCTCCATTATCTGTAACCTAAACAATACATCCCAACTGTCTTGATGAAATCGCCATTTTCGAGCTGAAGCAGTTTTTCGCGATGTTCCTGAGGTGTGCTCTCCAAAATATCTTGCGAGTTGGCGCACTATTTTCGGAGTTCCATTCCCGCAGTGCTTAAAATTTTTGAGAAGTGGGTTTTATAGTCTGAGCCTCCTCCAAATTGTTGAAGCCGGTCAGTATATCATCGATGTATACGTCCCGCGGAATAACGTTCCTGATGAATTTCAGCTAACTTCTAAACACATTTTGTTGCTAGATGCGAAGCACTGGCTGTACCGAAGGTTAAGGTGAGCAGTCTAAACATTTTTAGAGTTTCTGATGATGGGTTTCTCCGGAATATAACCAATATATGACGATACATTTTACAGGTATCTGCACTGAACACGTACTGGAAGGTTCTGAACCTAGTCAAAATAGAGAACAAGTCTTGTTGCAATATACATAAGTCCCACCATAAGAATGTCGTTCAAAGCCTTTCCGGAATCAGATTTTGCCGAGGCGTCAAAAATATCATCAATTTGGTCGTGAAGCTATCCGGTTGTTAAACGCAGTGATGCGACCTTTTTCAGATTATCATTCCATTTCCTAAAACCGAGGCTGGTTGAGACATTGGAAGATTCATAATAAATTTACCTGTGGCAGTGCGTGCATAGTGTTTCTCAAGATTATCCACATACTGTTTTTGCTTGGACATCGCAGGACATGCGGCGTTGAGATGTTCAATTTCAAAAAAATTTCGGAGTTGGTCATTTAGACTGGATTCTTCTATTGACATCGTGTTGCATATATGGTAGTTTTGTGATGAGCAATAATTTGCCGTTTTGCCCACTACGCCCCAGCCTACCAAGGTATTTTGTAAGATAGGCATATCCGGACCCAGCTGGATTTGGTCGACCGCTTGTAGAGAATAGTAAAGATATGTCCCTATCAGAAGTCTATGTGCTGCAGTGTTGAAAATTCTGAATCGGCCAGCCTTATGTTTCGCAGAATCGTCCATTGACATGTATTTATGCCAATTGTAGTATATGCATTAATTCGTGATTGAATCGTTACTTCTAAAATAGAATGGCATTATAGTGAAGAAGCTCCGATTCCAGTTATAGCTGTGTTGAAGTTTTTGCGCCTCAAACCAAGCCAAGCTGCAAATTTTTCAGTCATAAGACTAAGTTTGAAGCCACTGTCGAGAAGCGCCCTGGCGATAATTGGTGCTTCCATATGATCCAAAACAATTACAATCGTGGTTGTTAAAAATACATAAGCATTAGAAGAACGGATGTGTAAGATGTTTTGATGTTCTTAACGGTTGAGTGGAATACTGTATTTTTAGTCAGTTTTTTTTTTTGGTGCTATCAGATGTCCCCACAGAGTAATTATTGATCTCTGTATTGCTTGGCTTATTTAACTGATATGCATGGGGATGAGGCTGAGCGATATCTGGATGCAGGAGTGGGTGATGACGAATTGAACAACCGGGCTTATTGCAACGAAATGGCGATGTTCAGTTGTTTATTTGGTGATCATTTCGCAAACAATTTATACAAATCCGAAGTTTATTAATTTCCTGACGTCGGTTTGGAATCGATAAACGAAGGAATCTTCTACACTGATTGATTCCATGTCCCGGTATTTGACAAAAAGCGCCAGCGAATCTAAGTTTTGTAGAAGAGACCACGATTGCTGAATTTGAAGAACGTGATGGCTTAGGACGAAGTCCGATACTTTGAGAACCTGATGTTGTTGTGATATTGTGCAATGTTCCTTCTTCTAATGCATGAAGACGCTTATTACGGAAAGCCAGGAATTCTGCAAGATTAAGTTGGGTTTTCACCGGTTCTTCATCCTCCTATTTCTCAAATAGTATAATTTCTATCAATAAATCATCCCAATGGTGTGTAGGGTGGTCCAATGATTTTAGGGAACGCAAATTTGAATTTAGTTGATTAATTAACTTCGACAATTTATCAGCAGATGGCTTGATTATACGCTGGATTTCGAAAATTTTCCTCATATGGTCACGACATATTATTTTGGAATTATTGTATCCCTTGGTAATTATTTTCGGAAAATTCTAAAGAGCTGATTAACTCCACCGCTGCACCATCGACTGAATTACGTAAGTGTTGGAATTTTGATAATATATTTAATTGGGAATTTTTATTAACCAAACGATCAAAGGTATTGGAAAAATCAAGCCATTTTGTAAAATCTCCACTAAACACGTTGATTTCTATTCGAGGTAACTTAGAATGTTGTATCCCGCACTTTTGACATGTTACTACGTAACAAAATAGAAATTAACAATTAACTACGTCATGGATATAACGCAAAACTAAATCAGCAGATTTAATAATATAAACGTTACATAAACAAAAATAAGGTAATTATAGCTCAGAGCTCAGACAGGTCATTGAAGAAGGGTGTCCCTACAAACTTTAACCTGTTTCATGTTAGACGAGGGCAATTACAAAGAAGATGAAGTAATATGTGTCTTCTTCCCCTTCCTCCTCACAACTACGACAGTAGACCTGTGAGAATAAATCCAGTTCGCATGCCTGCCTATGGACAGTGCCCTGCAATCACTTCAACAACCACACAGATCTGACTCCGCTGAAGTAAGATCAGTTGTTTGGATCTCACCAAGTTCAACTTTGGCCAGACCTGCCGAGTTATTATGCCTGAGGTGCCACTTGACCATCTCTCGTTTGTCAACTTATTAGCTTCCTCCTGAACTAACTCAGTTTATCCGCTTTTACATACTTTGTACTATTCAAATGGCCTAGCACCCATGTAATGTGAGAGACAGTTCTGAACTACTTTCACTTTAATGGCAGCCTGGCTGTCCATACGATATTACATTATACCTCAACAAGTCCACAACTTCCTTTATCGCAGTTTCTTCAGCTTATAAAATGCTACAGTAGTTGGGGAGACAAAATGAGAAGTTTAACATATTAAGTTCCTCACAGAACACCCCAGCCCCAACTGTTTCATCCAGTTTTGAACCATTAGTAAAGAAGTTTATAACACCTAGTTCTAAAACTGCATCCATCACCGAGTCCTCTCTGGATAGGATCCTAGTCCGAAACTGTGTGTCAAAAGATAATGTGACGGAACGGTATATAGTCGGTGGTCCTGCAAATTTCTTTGTTACACAATATACAATAGATGATTGTTGCAGGTCCATATTAAGGTGGATTTCAGTCGTATGACAGTACAAGCTACCAACTGTTTTCCCAGAATATCTAGGGGAGTCAAAAATAGCAGAGTCTCCAATGCCTGAGTGGATGTGCTGATCCACAGAGAGATTGTTCTCTGAATTTTCGTTAACAGCTTTTGATTGACAGTTTTATCCAGAGCAGGCCACCAGACAGTTACCCGCCACAAAAGTGTAGGTCTGACTACTAATAGTATAAGGCCAATATGTGACGCGGGGCTCCAGCCTCCCTTCCCTTCCCAATGTCATTTTTGCAAGAGTCTAACGCTACCGTAGCTTTCTTTACCCCAGAAAGTCGCCTAATCCATAAAAGTCTAGCTGAACCCATTTAAAGTGGAAAGATCAATTTGAGGAAGTTTATATTCAACCCACGGCCATTGGCTCGTAATGAATGAATGCCCAGGACATTTTGCATAAGCTCACTAAACGGAACGGCCTAGAAAGAATAGTAATTCCTCGATAATTATTAATTTCACATATTTTGCCAGATTTAAAAGTCCGAAGGCTTTCATTAAAGATGTGAGTCAACGGAAGAGCTAAACTTTCTGCACAATTTTTAATGAGGATGGGTGCAAAACCATCATGACCAGCCCCTTTATTTATGTCAAGAGGAGAAAATCAGTCTTGAAGTCAGTACGATTACTGAAATAACATAGCGGATGGTTCGTACACGGACTCAAAATATTTGGGAAACAGATTGCGGCTATCAGAATGCTCACCCCCAATTTCCACGGTTTGGACGTCAACTCAACTGCAATCTGCAATATGTAGTTATTATATAGGACCAACTAAACATTTTAAATTCCTTTCGAGCTGCATCGAATCTAGATTAAAACTCAGCACCATCTATCTAACCTATTTCATATTGCATCATGGTTCACGAAACCGAGGTTTATTTTTAATTAAAGGGGCATACCTTTCAACACCAGTTTTGAGTTCATATGTTTACCGCGCCTAATAAACTACCAATCAGAGTTGAACAGAAATTCTTTTAAAGAAATGTAGTCAGCATGCTTAAAGTCAAAATGAAAAGAATTGTCAATAGCAAAATTAGTATTGCATTATTCATGAAAAATATTTATCATTATTGGAGTATGGTAGACGCTACCATATCCAGTAAAATCATCAAATGAAATCCAATAGTTTTCCAATAGTGATACCCAACGTCAAACCAAACAATGTCTGGAAGATTGATATCACCAATGATCAATAGTTGTTCATCAACATATACTGAAGATATTTCAGTTTTGAAAAGATCAATAAATTTAAGATAAACTTCTAAAGATAATCCACAGGGCGCTTATACAGCGACTTCGAATATAAAAGAAATATCGGATTTAATACGTACAGCCATAATGTCGTAGACCGGATGACACGCCATAACCTCACTTGAAAACGAACTTTTCACGGCGATCACCACACCTCCTCCTTTAAGGCTGGTATCAAAACATGTCTGTATTTTCTATAGACCACGTAATCTGATAGAAAATATTCTTCAGAATTGAAATTTTTTGTAAGCTATGTTTCACAAAATAACTATGACTTGTCCACTACTATGACTAGAATGGCCAACAGAAACAATCTAGATTTTCCTCAAATACTGGATGTATTATGGTAATATAGTATATCGAGGATATTGTAGTTTATTTTGAGTATAAATTTTACGTTTGAGGCAAGTGCTTTACGAAAATGTTGATTCCCAAATAGTCTAATATAAACGCCAGTTGGCCAGGTTTCCGAATTTAAAGCCTTGTCCTTGAGATCTTCGTTTATCCCTAACTTAAAACATAAATATTCTAGATCCTAATTTTTTTTCATTTTGGGGATCAATCCAATATGGTTTGAGGATCCAGTCTGGATAGATGAGGTGTGGTACAATAATAATAATAATAATGGTATAATGGTATTATAATAGCTAGCAAGATATTAGAACCTCCTTCTGCTTGTTGATTGCTTATTTTCGACTGAGTAATAGCTTCGGATATTTCCCTATAATTCGGGGAAAGGGCTGTTAAAGCAAATATTATCCGATTTGCTAGTTGATGCCTCTGATGAATCAATATTTGGTGGCTTACTTGTTGATTTTCATGGAGTCGTAGTCAGGTGCCCCTTGTTAAGCGTTCTTTTTGGCGATAACTTTTTGTTCGGCTTAATAGGTTAGTACAATTAATGAAAATGTTTCAAAAATCTTGAAACATTTTTGAATGAGGACGGTTGTAACATGCTACAATCGTCCACATTATTGAAGTGTCAGAGGATTTCGAAATGTTAAGAAGCCAATCACGACAAACTTGTGAAAAATCGTTTAAATTTTATATATATACAGTTGAACATTAAGAGGCGTATCAAACAAGAGTTATTTTGTAGCAGCTGAAGAGGTATCGAATAAGGCAGCATATCTATGTGCCACCGCAAACAAATAAAATGTTTGCCATGTTACACTTAGTCGATTTATTTTAAAATTAAAAACGAAAAATTTAAATTAAGTGAAGGTGGAATATAATCCTTACAATTATAGTTTTACTGCTGAAAATGAGGAACCTTACGGACCTATTTTCTTAGCTTCTCCGACCAACGCGAACAGTCAGGATATTTCGCGTTTATTTGATCTAATTGTACTAACTAGTGTTGTATTGCGGGCCCACAACTTTGTTGCTAATGGATAACTTGTAAAAAATTTATCTAAAAGTTATGGAAATGTTCGCGCCAATATCTATATAGATAGCGTTAAGCAAGGCGCATTACTATGGCATGTGGAATTCAGTAAATCTTTCATCGCTTGGTTGAGTACCCAAATAAATTTCTGCTGATACAGAATAATTTGTTTTTTGCATCTACAAGCCACAAAAATTGAATCCCATACTTTTCTGGTTTGGATGGTATATATTGGTGAAAGCTGAATCTGTTTCTGGAAGTAAAATTTAAATTCATTTTGAATAGAGTTCAAATATGGCGGACTGGAGCCAACTTATCTTCTCGCAATCGATCCACACAAGTTCTTGAATCGTTGAAAAGCAAAAACGGACTGATTTGCTCGAATCTCTCTAATGAAATCACTCCTCTGTAAAATGGCATATGAGATATGTGAAATAAATTTGTAGCTGTCACTAAATCTGATTTTCCGCACCACGTCGATTCATTTCAGTGATTAATTTTTGTAGAGAAAACAGCGTTACTATAAAGTCTTTTAGATACCGGCGAAATTATCGGTGCCTTGGGAGCAGGATGGATAGACATCTGAATAATAAAAACTTTATATTTCATCATTTTCCTTCAAAAGTAACCACCGCTAGCGGAGAACCGTAACATATATTCGGGTACATCAATTAACCGCCAGAAAAAACGATCTTTATATGGGTATTGAATGCAGTATAAATAATTCCGACCATGCTGCATCTGTTTTTTACATTCTCTCACTAGATCAGGCTAAACTTAATGATATCTTCAACTGGGGTTCGGCACAAGAAACCTCAGGATGTACGAAGAATTGGACCATATGTTGTCTTTCGGAGTCACTGAAGAAAGTAGAAGCGTTTGGCATTCAGCCATCACCATGGTGAAGAGGTTGTTGGATATATCTGCCACTCTATCGAAACATTTCGGTCTGCTGAGTGAAGTAGCTAGTCTACTAAAATGGGCATATCCGACAATTAACGTCGATAAAAGCATATTGATGGTCAAGATAGTGCGACATTTGGGTTACCTGATGGGTGACGGTTGCCTTTGAACAGATCCCGCGAAATTATTTTCAAAAAAATTTGATGTCGAGGATTTAATTCTTACTGAAAATGAATTAAGGTTATAGGTTAGGTTGGAGTGGCGAAAGTGAATTAATCTCGCAATAAAAAAATTTTCGGCGGAATTAATTCCCGCGCGGAGTAAATTCGGTCCCCCATTTGATTTTATTATTTTTTCTTACCAATGGTTGATTGCTCTCGTTCGAAATTGTGTATTAGTATTTTGTTAATTCTTTCACATTCGCATCACAATGAGCAATATCTTTCTTAAGCGATGCGGTATAAAAATGTTTACTTAAATATGTTAGCAAAGAATAATATGAATTTACAACACGTTTTTTGCTTTCAACACAGCCCCTTTATAACTTACCAAATCTTCCCGCATCGAGAGCCTCCGAACCGTACCTATAACATACTGATCAACGATGCAGGCCGTCAGCCTAATGAATGACTTTCAGTGCCGTCGCCCTAAAAGCTTTAAACGGAGTATGGGTATTTGAAGTCAGAAGGGAAAATCATGATCCAACAAATTACACTAAAATTGTTTTTAGTTTTTGTGCTAATTTAAATATTAAAAGAGAAGTGATTTATTTATTGGTTTAGAGCTCTTTATCTATTTTACTATTAAAGCGTTAAGCCCTGTATGCTGCTCGAGCTAAATAGTTTTAAACGTGGCCACAACTCTCCACGAAATCACAGATATTTTTAAATTATCGTTTTGAGATTTTTAAGTTTTTCTAGTAGGGCAGAGTTACCGGTCAGCGAAACTGTAAATGGTTAGTGGAAAATTTATTTTAAAGCAATTTTAAGAAAATACATAGTTTATAATTCACTAAGTCAGTATGTGTGATAGTTTTGTGTGAAGTAAAACGTTGTGCAAGTAATCGGATATACATAAATATTATGTTGTGGTTTGTGGAATTGGAGAATTACAGTTTTAAAGTTTGATTGAGGTCAGGGGCTTGCTCCACTTCGTTCGAGGGTTGATCTGGGTTTTAACAGAGTGAGTTTGATAAAAAAAATCAACAGGTTATTTCTCTCCAGTCAATTGATGTCAGTGTCAGTATCTCAGTCTCAGGGTCGGTGGTGCTGTCGCTCTGAATACTTTAAACGAAGTACGTTTTCAGGGCAGTGTTTCTAGTCAGAAGCGAGTACATACGAAATACAACTGTTAGACCTTAGACATAAATAATTGTTGGTATTTTCTGACTAAAATTGTTTTTAGTTTTTGAGCCAAATTGGAATATTAAAAGAAAACTTTTATGGTTTAGAGTTCTTTATTTATTTCACTATTAAGGCGTTAAGCTTCTGTATGCTGCTCGAGCTAAATAGTTTTTTTTAACAAGGTCACAACTCTCCACGAAATAACAAATATTTTTAGATTATAGTTTTGGGTTTTTTAAATTTTTCTCTTAGAGAAGAGTACCAATCCACGAAATTTTTAATTTTCAGCTGTTTCTATTTAAATTTTACGTGGTAAATGGAAAATTTTTCTTAAAGCAACTTTAGCCTCGAACACTTTTCATTTTCAATAGCGTAATTTTGATAGATATGCGAATATAAGTGCTTAGGCGGTGACCAGTTCAAAAATGACTTACCCTGGACAAAGACTTAAAAAACAGGACAGTTATTAAGTCTCAAAATATGTTGTGGATTTGATTCAATAAAATTACTAATATTGGTATATTGGCGACGACTGGTCACAAAACATGCACTTGGTAAAATCTCTTCTAAAAAAGTTTTAAACTTCATCAAATGTATTGGCTAAGTCAGACAATAAATTTCAATGGAGTTTCTTAAATAAAACAAGGCCAGAATTTAACAAATATTGCAAAACACTAAAATTCCACTTTGATTATGAGAAAGAAATTAAGGAAATTAGATTTGCCAAGGAAAAATTTGTGTTTTACTTTCATAACCACTCCAGGCCTTTTCGATATTTCCAGGTTCCAGCACGAAATGGAGCACCATTGCCAATGGATTTTAGTGTAGTTTTATGGCTGAGTTATAAAGCCGATTCTATCGGTAGTTCACACCCTGAAATCTTCTTGGGTCACTTCATTTGGGGTCGGATTTGATAAATAAAATAAGAGCCAAATTCAAGAAATATTGCGGAACACCACTAATGATATTTTGGTGTTGATGACATTTATTAGAAACATTGTTTCACCAATTTTTCTTTGTTTTTACATAGACATGTACTTAGCTAATTCAGACTATCTTCTCAGTCTCCTGTATCAAACGGATGGAATCAGCACATTTGTTGATGTATTTTAGTGATATTTATTATCTACACTATTATTTTATTGCCTGAAAAAATTTTCTGCCATAAGGCAGGGCTGAAATCAGAGTTTTTAAAATAAAACAAGGCCATGATCGATACCATAAATCAAAAATTAGATTTGCCAAATTTTTTTTTTCCATACCACAGCCAACCCAGAAAATTTTGTTCGCCTTCAGCCCGAATGGAACATACATATTTGTTCCTATATATATAAAGAGTAAACATTGGGCTAGTCATTTGGGTTGAAGTTCGCATTAAATTTTGTTGAAAATATTTTTTTTGTGGTTCCTCCTGAATTTTGCAGGAGGTATGGTCACCCTATATCCTACCTAGGGTAAAAGGAGAATGTCAAAATTAAACTGAAAGACAATTTCTTCTGTCGTCATTTAACCTTGCTAGATTTGCTTCATTTTAATAAAATGTAAGCACAGGATTTGAGAATAATGATGTCAAGGCGTATTGGACCAATGAAATTTCCCATATGAGAGTATTGTAAAGATAAATGTGCGGTAAGGATAAATGACCGCATATTTTGTCTTACAGCGTAATTTTTGTATTCACGAGGTCCTTATCTAAATATTTAGCCAAAGCAGATAAAAGCTTTTTGTTAACATCAGGTAATCTCTATCATGTTTGAGTTTATCTGGTGCTGCATACAGAGTACCTTGATGTTTTTATGAATATCCTTACCGGATTTGAGTGTATCAAATCCGGTAAAAGCCTAGATTTTTTTTTTTATCACTAAATCCGTCCTAAAATAAAAAAGTGGGAATAGCAATTAAAAGATTACATTACCAGCATCTTAACAATGAAGTATTTATTCTATTGTAATATACATTGATTCATTTATTTTCTGCACTTTTTACTCAAATAGAAGTATGGACCAATAAAAAGTGCACTTCTGTTTTCAATTCAATTTCCTCAAAAACTATTAATCCTAGCTACCTGAAATAAAATGCAAACAAATATCTAATTCATTTCTGTCACATACTACCTCATAAGTTCCCACAGTTTTTCCAACATGATCAAACCAACTAATACAAAAAATTCTACCTTGATGTTAGTTATTCTTTTTTGATGCACTCTAACCGTTGGGCTACATACACGACCAAATCGAGAAACACAAATAATAATCAGCAGCAATTTACTTTTGAATGAGCTGTCAAACGATGTTGCTTTGCTGTAAAGCTAAATAAAAATAGTATTACACTAATTACAACAAGTACATAAATAAAACCTTGAAACTTGACTTAACACAAGATCAATATTTGGAAATTAAAAGTCAATCAAATCAATATAATTACACACAACCCATAATACGGAAACAAAAAAAGTTTATTTTATTCCATAAAACTTTGAACACCACACACACACAACACAATACCAAATCCATTTTCATAATGTTTATAAGTTTTGTCGGTTATTTTATATGGTATCATCACTGTAGATTAGGAGTAGGTACAGTACTATATAGTCGTACATGTTCATGCAATATTACGGGAAACGATAAAATAGAACAGCAAAATAATTTTTTTTGTCATATATGTACATGGTTGAAGCTATAACCAATAATCCACACCAAAATAGTTATATGGATTAAAGTTAGATTATTACCAACTAAAGATAGTTGTTAATTGGATTTACTAATATGTACATTATTTGGTTATTTATAATAGTTATTAATTTATTATCTAAGTCTAATAATGCATTTTACATAAATTATAGGTGTAATCATGTAATGAAATTATAATGAAAAGTAATTTTTTTTTTTTTGTTGCAATTTAATATCCATAAATTATGCAAATTGCAAACCCTTTCGTTCTACCTGTTACGCTTCTATAACACGCGCGCACAAAATTTCATTTTTAAAATGCAAATTAATTTAGCAACAATAACAATAAAAGTAGCAACATGAAAATTACCTTTACGGGTTGTACGTAAACATAATCAATTTTCTACGTCTTAATATCCGTATATGCAAATTAAAAGAAGAAATTTGTGCAAAGTACATACCATCTAAAATACGTACGTATACAAAAAAGGTGTTAATTTTGGTGATTTTAGCTGGGGGGAAATTTATTAAAAAAGAAAATTTACTAAAAGCTTGTTGAAAAAATAAAAAAAACTTTTAATTGAATTCTCAATGAATTTTAAAATGACTTAAGGATATAACTTTTTTTATAAATCTCTATATTTATTCATGCATTTAATTTTAGCCTGACTATACATCGAGTAAATTAGGAAATCCTTATCGTTGTTAGTGTGCGAATATTGTTATTTTCCGTTCTCAAGAGGAAAAGATTATGTACAGTATACACATCGTGTATATAGATCGAAAGAAGTGGTGTGCGCTTCTATACTTGTTGTTGCTGCTTTTGTATTTGACGGCAAGATAAACATTTTCTGGATTTATTTTTATGTACATCAACATTAATGTTGGTTTTGTATACCTAACTATTATAACTGTTTAACACCGTGTTGGTAGGTAATGTTTCATAAGTTGAAACTAAAAAAAAAAAAAATTATTGACCAAAAATTAGTTTCGAATCATCGCACCTATTATACAGGGTGGCTGGTTAAATCTATCGACGGAAATAACTCTTTAGGAAATCCTTATCCGATGGAAAATTTTAAACAAAACTTGTATGGTTTGATGCAGGACATCAAGGTATAGCATCAAGGTCATTTAGAGGTGAAGTCCATTTTCTAAATACGAATCCTTATTTATGACCCCGGAAATAGCAAGAACGCAAAACTTTACGTCCCAATATGTATTTTAATCAATTATTGACCTTCTGGTGGCCATGAGAGGTCAAAATTTACTATACGCAAAAAAATAAAAAGCATATGCATTCATTTCGCTTGACTTTTGACCTTCAGATGACTTTGAGAGGACAATACATATTCGGACGTAAAATTTTGCGTTCTATTTCCATAGTCAAAAATATGGGTTCCTATTTAAAAAATTTGACCTGACCTATAAATGACCTTGATCCTGTTCCACAAGGTCAATGTCATTAATCGATGTCCCCCGTCATACCATACAACTTGCGTTTAACATTTTTTTTTCAGATTAGGCTTTCCGGAAGAGTTATTTCCGTGGATGGACTCAAATGGGCCACCCCGAATATTTTTGGCCGCGTTGATCGTGAAAAACGTTACCACACAATATCGTCTACAGCTATACCCGTCAGCACACACTATTTAACACTAAACCTAACGACACCTATTCCTACCGTGACATATTACATTGGGGCATTACTTAGCAAGTGGTCTCATGATATAAATGTATACACACCTAATTTTCCGTTTACCTTTGAAGTAGTGCACATCCAAATGTAATTTTATAATTTTCGCAGTGGCGACTGCTGATTTTAATTCTCAAGCAAGCAATTATCTACAAAAAGATTTGTTGCCTACCTTTAGGAGGCGTTATAAACATACTAAAACTAACCTAAGTTCCAAAACCTCGATGTTAACGGCAAGAAGTTTTTTTAAATACTAGACACACTAATCATTAGCGGGTTAATTCAAATAACACTGAACATAATCGGATTTAACATTCTCTGACAGCAGGTATATCAGACTTAAAGTTATTATATGAGAATATTCGCCAAAGTTGAAAATTATTTGGAAAATGTCTAACATTTTCTAAATTTAGCTGCAGGTAAATCGAAATTAAATCTGCAGTAATATCCAGGCGATTTAAACGAAAATTGACACAATATTTGCAAATGTCAACAGCTAATATATAAGTCGCATCGGCCATGGCAATCGAGGCGTGGCCACAGAACTTGCATTTTTGGACCAGAATTGTTGTAGTGTTTTTCATTGAAAATCAAATTTTTCTATTAAATCCGCAGTAATACTCAAAGCGATTATCGCATATTGGCACAATATTTGCAAATGTTAAAATTTATTATTAGTAGTATCGGACATGGCAATCGAAACGTGGCAGCAGAGTTTGCATTTTTGGCCCAGAATTTTTTTAGTGTTTTTCAATGTAAATCAAATTTTTCTATGAAATCTGCAGAAATAACCAGGCGATTTAAACGAAAATTGGCACAATATTTGCAAATGTCAAAATTTATTGTTAGTTGTATCGGCCATGGCAATCGGAACGTGGCAACAGAGTTTACATTTTTGGGCCCAGAATTTTTTTAGTGTTTTTCAATAAAAATCAAATTTTTCTATGAAATCTGCAGAAATAACCAGGCGATTTAAACGAAAATTGGCACAATATTTGCAAATGTCAAAATTTATTATTAGTGGTATCGGCCATGGCAATCGAAACGTGATAGCAGAGTTTGCATTTTTGGCCCAGAATTTTTTTAGTGTTTTTCAATGAAAATCAAAATTTTTCTATGAAATCTGCAGAAATAACTAGGCGATTTAAACGAAAATTGGCACAATATTTGCAAATGTCAAAATTTATTATTAGTGGTATCGGCCATGGCAATTGAAACATGGCAGTAGAGTTTGCATTTTTGGCCCAGAATTTTTTTAGTGTTTTTCAATAAAAATCAAATTTTTCTATGAAATCTGCAGAAATAACCAGGCGATTTAAACGGAAATTAGCACAATATTTGCAAATGTCAAAATTTATTATTAGTGGTATCGGCCATGGCAATCGAAACGTGTTAGCAGAGTTTGCATTTTTGGCCCAGAATTTTTTTAGTGTTTTTCAATGAAAATCAAAATTTTTCTATGAAATCTGCAGAAATAACCAGGCGATTTAAACGAAAATTGGCACAATATTTGCAAATGTCAAAATTTATTATTAGTGGTATCGGCCATGGCAATCGAAACGTGGCAGCATAGTTTGCATTTTTGGCCCAGAATTTTTTTAGTGTTTTTCAATGAAAATCAAAATTTTTCTATGAAATCTGCAGAAATAACCAGGCGATTTAAACGAAAATTGGCACAATATTTGCAAATGTCAAAATTTATTATTAGTGGTATCGGCCATGGCAATCGAAACGTGGCAGCAGAGTTTGCATTTTTGGCCCAGAATTTTTTTAGTGTTTTTCAATAAAAATCAAATTTTTCTATGAAATTTGCAGAAATAACCAGGCGATTTAAACGAAAATTGGCACAATATTTGCAAATGTCAAAAGTTATTATTAGTGGTATCGGCAATAACAATCGAAATGTGGTAGCAGAGTTTACATTTTTAGACAAGAATTTGTTTAGTGTTTTTCAATAAAAATCAAATTTTTCTATGAAATCTGCAGAAATAACCAGGCGATTTAAACGAAAATTGTCACAATATTTGCAAATGCCAAAATTTATTATTAGTGGTATCGGCCATGATAATCGAGACGTGGCAACAGAGTTTACATTTTTGGCCCAGAATTTTTTTAGTGTTTTTCAATGAAAATCAAAATTTTTCTATGAAATCTGCAGAAATAACCAGGCGATTTAAACGAAAATTGGCACAATATTTGCAAATGTCAAAATTTAATATTAGTGGTATCGGCCATGGCAATCGAGACGTGGCAGCAGAGTTTACATTTTTGGCCCAAAATTTTTTAGTATTTTTCAATGAAAATCAAATTTTTCTATGAAATCTGCAGAAATAACCAAGCGATTTAAACGAAAGTTGGCACAATATTTGCAAATGTCAAAATTTATTATTAGTAGTATCGGCCATGGCAATCGAAACGTGGCAGCAGAGTTTGCATTTTTGGCCCAGAATTTTTTTAGTGTTTTTCAATAAAAATCAAATTTTTCTATGAAATCTGCAGAAATAACCAGGCGATTTAAACGAAAATTGGCACAATATTTGCAAATGTCAAAATTTATTATTAGTGTTATCGGCCATGGCAATCGAAACGTGGCAGCAGAGTTTGCATTTTTGGCCCAGAATTTTTTTAGTGTTTTTCAATAAAAATCAAATTTTTCTATGAAATCTGCAGAAATAACCAGGCGATTTAAACGAAAATTAGCAAAATATTTGCAAATGTCAAAACTTATTATTAGTGGTATCAAACATGACAATCGAAACGTGGCAACATAGTTTGCATTTTTCGCCCAGAATTTTTTTAGTGTTTTCCAATAAAAATCAAATTTTTCTATGAAATCTGCAGAAATAACCAAGCGATTTAAACGAAAATTAGCACAAAATTTGCAAATGTCAAAATTTATTATTAGTGGTATTGGCCATGGCAATCGAATCGTGGTAGCAGAGTTTACATTTTTGGCCCAGAATTTTTTTAGTGTTTTTCAATAAAAATCAAAATTTTTCTATGAAATCTGCAGAAATAACCAGGCGATTTTAACGAAAATTAACAAAATATTTGCAAATGTCAAAATTTATTATTAGTGGTATCGGCCATGGCAATCGAAACGTTGTAGCAGAGTTTACATTTTTGGCCCAGAAGTTTTTTAGTGTTTTTCAATGTAAATCAAATTTTTCTTTGAAATCTGCAGAAATAACCAGGCGATTTAAACGAAAATTGGCACAATATTTGCAAATGTCAAAATTTATTATTAGTGTTATCGGCCATGGCAATCGAAACGTAACAAAATAGTTAGCATTTTTGGCCCAGAATTTTTTTAGTGTTTTCCAATAAAAATCAAATTTTTCTATGAAATCTGCAGAAATAACCAGGCGATTTTAACGAAAATTGGCACAATATTTGGAAATGTCAAAATTTATTATTAGTGGTATCGGCCATGGCAATCGAAACGTGGCCACATAGTTTGCATTTTTGGCCCAGAATTTTTTTAGTGTTTTTCAATAAAAGTCAAATTTTTCTATGAAATCTGCAGAAATAACCAGGCGATTTAAACGAAATATGGCACAATATTTGCAAGTGCCAAAATTTATTATTAGTGGTATCGGCTATGGCAATAGAGACGTGGCAAAAGAGTTTACATTTTTGGCCCAGAATTTTTTTAGTGTTTTTCAATAAAAATCAAATTTTTCTATGAAATCTGCAGAAATAACCAGGCGATTTAAACGAAAATTGGCACAATATTTGCAAATGTCAAAATTTATTATTAGTGGTATCGGCCATGGCAATCGAGACGTGGAAACATAGTTAGCATTTTTGGCCCACAATTTTTTTAGTGTTTTTCAATAAAAATCAAATTTTTATATGAAACCTGCAGAAATAACTAGGCGATGTAAACGAAAATTGGCACAATATTTGCAAATGTCAAAATTTATTATTAGTGGTATCGGCCATGGCAATCGAAACGTGGCAGCAGAGTTTGCATTTTTGGCCCAGAATTTTTTTTAGTGTTTTTCAATAAAAATCAAATTTTTCTATGAAATCTGCAGAAATAATTAGGCGATTTGAACGAAAATTGGCACAATATTTGCAAATGTCAAAATTTATTATTAGTGGTATCGGCCATGGCAATCGAAACGTGGCAGCAGAGTTTGCATTATTGGCCCAGAATTTTTTTAGTGTTTTTCAATAAAAATCAAATTTTTCTATGAAATCTGCAGAAATAACTAGGCGATTTAAACGAAAATTGGCACAATATTTGCAAATGTCAAAATTTATTATTAGTGGTATCGGCCATGGCAATCGAAACGTGGCAGCAGAGTTTGCATTTTTGGCCCAGAATTTTTTTAGTGTTTTTCAATAAAAATCAATTTTTTCTATGAAATCTGCAGAAATAACTAGGCGATTTAAACGAAAATTGGCACAATATTTGCAAATGTCAAAATTTATTATTAGTGGTATCGGCCATGGCAATCGAAACGTGGCAGCAGAGTTTGCATTTTTGGCCCAGAATTTTTTAAGTGTTTTTCAATAAAAATCAAATTTTTCTTTGAAATCTGCAGAAATAACTAGGCGATGTAAACGAAAATTGGCACAATATTTGCAAATGTCAAAATTTATTATTAGTGGTATCGGCCATGGCAATCGAAACGTGGCAGCAGAATTTGCATTTTTGGCCCAGAATTTTTTTAGTGTTTTTCAATAAAAATCAAATTTTTCTATGAAATCTGCAGAAATAACTAGGCGATTTAAACGAAAATTGGCACAATATTTGCAAATGTCAAAATTTATTATTAGTGGTATCGGCCCTGGCAATCGAAACGTGGCAACAGAGTTTGCATTTTTAATCCAGAATTTTTTTTAGTGTTTTTCAATAAAAATCAAATTTTTATATGAAACCTGCAGAAATAACTAGGCGATGTAAACGAAAATTGGCACAATATTTGCAAATGTCAAAATTTATTATTAGTGGTATCGGCCATGGCAATCGAAACGTGGCAGCAGAGTTTGCATTTTTGGCCCAGAATTTTTTTTAGTGTTTTTCAATAAAAATCAAATTTTTCTATGAAATCTGCAGAAATAATTAGGCGATTTGAACGAAAATTGGCACAATATTTGCAAATGTCAAAATTTATTATTAGTGGTATCGGCCATGGCAATCGAAACGTGGCAGCAGAGTTTGCATTATTGGCCCAGAATTTTTTTAGTGTTTTTCAATAAAAATCAAATTTTTCTATGAAATCTGCAGAAATAACTAGGCGATGTAAACGAAAATTGGCACAATATTTGCAAATGTCAAAATTTATTATTAGTGGTATCGGCCATGGCAATCGAAACGTGGCAGCAGAGTTTGCATTTTTGGCCCAGAATTTCTTTAGTGTTTTTCAATAAAAATCAAATTTTTCTATGAAATCTGCAGAAATAACCAGGCGATTTAAACGAAAATTGGCACAATATTTGCAAATGTCAAAATGTATTATTAGTGGTATCGGCCATGGCAATCGAGACGTGGCAACAGAGTTTGCATTTATAGCCCAGAATTTTTTTAGTGTTTTTCAATAAAAATCAAATTTTTCTATGAAATCTGCAGAAATAACCAGGCGATTTAAACGAAAATTGGCACAATATTTGCAAATGTCAAAATTTATTATTAGTGGTATCGGCCATGGCAATCGAGACGTGGCAACAGAGTTTGCATTTATGGCCCAGAATTTTTTTAGTGTTTTTCAATAAAAATCAAATTTTTCTATGAAATCTGCAGAAATAACCAGGCGATTTAAACGAAAATTGGCACAATATTTGCAAATGTCAAAATTTATTATTAGTGGTATCGGCCATGGCAATCGAGACGTGGCAACAGAGTTTGCATTTTTGGCCCAGAATTTTTTTAGTGTTTTTCAATAAAAATCAAATTTTTCTATGAAATCTGCAGAAATAACCAGGCGATTTAAACGAAAATTGGCACAATATTTGCAAATGTCAAAATTTAATGTTAGTTGTATCGGCCATGGCAATCGAAACGTGGCAGCAGAATTTGCATTTTTGGTCCAGAATTTTTGTAGTGTTTTTCAATAAAAATCAAATTTTTCTATGAAATCTGCAGAAATAACCAGGCGATTTAAACGAAAATTGGCACAATATTTGCAAATATCAAAATTTATTATTAGTGGTATCAGCCATGGCAATCGAAACGTGGCAGCAGAGTTTGCATTTTTGGCCCAGAATTTTTTTAGTGTTTTTCAATAAAAATCAAATTTTTCTATGAAATCTGCAGAAATAACCAGGCGATTTAAACGAAAATTGGCACAATATTTGCAAATGTCAAAATTTATTATTAGTGGTATCGGCCATGGCAATCGAAACGTGGCAGCAGAATTTGCATTTTTGGCCCAGAATTTTTTTAGTGTTTTTCAATATGAATCAAATTTTTCTATGAAATCTGCAGAAATAACTAGGCGATTTAAACGAAAATTGGCACAATATTTGCAAATGTCAAAATTTATTATTAGTGGTATCGGCCATGGCAATCGAAACGTGGCAGCAGAATTTGCATTTTTGGGCCAGAATTTTTTTAGTGTTTTTCAATAAAAATCAAATTTTTCTATGAAATCTGCGGAAATAACTAAGCGATTTAAACGAAAATTGGCACAATATTTGCAAATGTCAAAATTTATTATTAGTGGTATCAGCCATGGCAATCGAAACGTGGCAGCAGAGTTTGCATTTTTGGCCCAGAATTTTTTTAGTGTTTTTCAATAAAAATCAAATTTTTCTATGAAATCTGCAGAAATAACCAGGCGATTTAAACGGAAATTGGCACAATATTTGCAAATGTCAAAATTTATTATTAGTGGTATCGGCCATGGCAATCGAAACGTGGCAACAGAGTTTGCATTTATAGCCCAGAATTTTTTTAGTGTTTTTCAATAAAAATCAATTTTTTCTATGAAATCTGCAGAAATAACCAGGCGATTTAAACGAAAATTGGCACAATATTTGCAAATGTCAAAATTTATTATTAGTGGTATCGGCCATGGCAATCGAGACGTGGCAACAGAGTTTGCATTTTTGGCCCAGAATTTTTTTAGTGTTTTTCAATAAAAATCAAATTTTTCTATGAAATCTGCAGAAATAACCAGGCGATTTAAACGAAAATTGGCACAATATTTGCAAATGTCAAAATTTAATGTTAGTTGTATCAGCCATGGCAATCGAAACGTGGCAGCAGAATTTGCATTTTTGGTCCAGAATTTTTTTAGTGTTTTTCAATAAAAATCAAATTTTTCTATGAAATCTGCAGAAATATCTAGGCGATTTAAACGAAAATTGGCACAATATTTGCAAATGTCAAAATTTATTATTAGTGGTATCGGCCATGGCAATCGAATCGTAGTAGCAGAGTTTACATTTTTGGCCCAGAATTTTTTTAGTGTTTTTCAATGTAAATCAAATTTTTCTTTGAAATCTGCAGAAATAACCAGGCGATTTAAACGAAAATTGGCACAATATTTGCAAATATCAAAATTTATTATTAGTGGTATCAGCCATGGCAATCGAAACGTGGCAGCAGAGTTTGCATTTTTGGCCCAGAATTTTTTTAGTGTTTTTCAATAAAAATCAAATTTTTCTATGAAATCTGCAGAAATAACCAGGCGATTTAAACGAAAATTGGCACAATATTTGCAAATGTCAAAATTTATTATTAGTGGTATCGGCCATGGCAATCGAAACGTGGCAGCAGAATTTGCATTTTTGGCCCAGAATTTTTTTAGTGTTTTTCAATGTAAATCAAATTTTTCTTTGAAATCTGCAGAAATAACCAGGCGATTTAAACGAAAATTGGCACAATATTTGCAAATATCAAAATTTATTATTAGTGGTATCAGCCATGGCAATCGAAACGTGGCAGCAGAGTTTGCATTTTTGGCCCAGAATTTTTTTAGTGTTTTTCAATAAAAATCAAATTTTTCTATGAAATCTGCAGAAATAACCAGGCGATTTAAACGAAAATTGGCACAATATTTGCAAATGTCAAAATTTATTATTAGTGGTATCGGCCATGGCAATCGAAACGTGGTAGCAGAATTTGCATTTTTGGCCCAGAATTTTTTTAGTGTTTTTCAATATGAATCAAATTTTTCTATGAAATCTGCAGAAATAACCAGGCGATTTAAACGAAAATTGGCACAATATTTGCAAATGTCAAAATTTATTATTAGTGGTATCGGCCATGGCAATCGAAACGTGGCAGCAGAATTTGCATTTTTGGCCCAGAATTTTTTTAGTGTTTTTCAATAAAAATCAAATTTTTCTATGAAATCTGCAGAAATAACTAAGCGATTTAAACGAAAATTGGCACAATATTTGCAAATGTCAAAATTTATTATTAGTGGTATCAGCCATGGCAATCGAAACGTGGCAGCAGAGTTTGCATTTTTGGCCCAGAATTTTTTTAGTGTTTTTCAATAAAAATCAAATTTGTCTATGAAATCTGCAGAAATAACCAGGCGATTTAAACGTATCGGCGATTTAAAGTGGTATCGGCCATGGCAATCGAGACGTGGCAACAGAGTTTGCATTTTTGGCCCAGAATTTTTTTAGTGTTTTTCAATAAAAATCAAATTTTTCTATGAAATCTGCAGAAATAACCAGGCGATTTAAACGAAAATTGGCACAATATTTGCAAATGTCAAAATTTAATGTTAGTTGTATCGGCCATGGCAATCGAAACGTGGCAGCAGAATTTGCATTTTTGGTCCAGAATTTTTTTAGTGTTTTTCAATAAAAATCAAATTTTTCTATGAAATCTGCAGAAATAACCAGGCGATTTAAACGAAAATTGGCACAATATTTGCAAATGTCAAAATTTATTATTAGTGGTATCGGCCATGGTAATCGAGACGTGGCAACAGAGTTTGCATTTATAGCCCAGAATTTTTTTATTGTTATTCAATAAAAATCAAATTTTTCTATGAAATCTGCAGAAATAACCAGGCGATTTAAACGAAAATTGGCACAATATTTGCAAATGTCAAAATTTATTATTAGTGGTATCGGCCATGGCAATCGAGACGTGGCAACAGAGTTTGCATTTTTGGCCCAGAATTTTTTTAGTGTTTTTCAATAAAAATCAAATTTTTCTATGAAATCTGCAGAAATAACCAGGCGATTTAAACGAAAATTGGCACAATATTTGCAAATGTCAAAATTTATTATTAGTGGTATCGGCTATGGCAATCGAAACGTGACAGCAGAGTTTGCATTTTTGGCCCAGAATTTTTTTAGTGTTTTTCAATAAAAATCAAATTTTTCTATGAAATCTGCAGAAATAACCAGGCGATTTAAACGAAAATTGGCACAATATTTGCAAATGTCAAAATTTATTATTAGTGGTATCGGCCATGGCAATCGAAATGTGGCAGCAGAATTTGCATTTTTGGCCCAGAATTTTTTTAGTGTTTTTCAATAAAAATCAAATTTTTCTATGAAATCTGCAGAAATAACTAGGCGATTTAAACGAAAATTGGCACAATATTTGCAAATGTCAAAATTTATTATTAGTGGTATCGACCATGGCAATCGAATCGTGGTAGCAGAATTTGCATTTTTGGCCCAGAATTTTTTTAGTGTTTTTCAATAAAAATCAAATTTTTCTATGAAATCTGCAGAAATAACCAGGCGATTTAAACGAAAATTGGCACAATATTTGCAAATGTCAAAATTTATTATTAGTGGTATCGGCCATGGCAATCGAAATGTGGCAGCAGAATTTGCATTTTTGGCCCAGAATTTTTTTAGTGTTTTTCAATAAAAATCAAATTTTTCTATGAAATCTGCAGAAATAACTAGGCGATTTAAACGAAAATTGGCACAATATTTGCAAATGTCAAAATTTATTATTAGTGGTATCGACCATGGCAATCGAATCGTGGTAGCAGAGTTTTCATTTTTGGCCCAGAATTTTTTTAGTGTTTTTCAATGTAAATTAAATTTTTCTTTAAAATCTGCAGAAATAACCAGGCGATTTAAACGAAAATTGGCACAATATTTGCAAATGTCAAAATTTATTATTGGTGGTATCGGCCATGGCAATCGAAACGTGGCAACAGAGTTTGCATTTTTGGCCCAGAATTTTTTTAGTGTTTTTCAATAAAAATCAAATTTTTCTATGAAATCTGCAGAAATAACTAGGCGATTTAAACGAAAATTGGCACAATATTTCCAAATGTCAAAATTTATTATTAGTGGTATCGGCCATGGCAATCGAAACGTGGCAGCAGAATTTGCATTTTTGGCCCAGAATTTTTTTAGTGTTTTTCAATAAAAATCAAATTTTTCTATGAAATCTGCAGAAATAACTAAGCGATTTAAACGAAAATTGGCACAATATTTGCAAATGTCAAAATTTATTATTAGTGGTATCGGCTATGGCAATCGAAACGTGACAGCAGAGTTTGCATTTTTGGCCCAGAATTTTTTTAGTGTTTTTCAATAAAAATCAAATTTTTCTATGAAATCTGCAGAAATAACCAGGCGATTTAAACGAAAATTGGCACAATATTTGCAAATGTCAAAATTTATTATTAGTGGTATCGGCCATGGCAATCGAAATGTGGCAGCAGAATTTGCATTTTTGGCCCAGAATTTTTTTAGTGTTTTTCAATAAAAATCAAATTTTTCTATGAAATCTGCAGAAATAACTAGGCGATTTAAACGAAAATTGGCACAATATTTGCAAATGTCAAAATTTATTATTAGTGGTATCGACCATGGCAATCGAATCGTGGTAGCAGAGTTTGCATTTTTGGCCCAGAATTTTTTTAGTGTTTTTCAATAAAAATCAAATTTTTCTATGAAATCTGCAGAAATAACTAGGCGATTTAAACGAAAATTGGCACAATATTTGCAAATGTCAAAATTTATTATTAGTGGTATCGGCTATGGCAATCGAAACGTGACAGCAGAGTTTGCATTTTTGGCCCAGAATTTTTTTAGTGTTTTTCAATAAAAATCAAATTTTTCTATGAAATCTGCAGAAATAACTAGGCGATTTAAACGAAAATTGGCACAATATTTGCAAATGTCAAAATTTATTATTAGTGGTATCGGCCATGGCAATCGAAATGTGGCAGCAGAATTTGCATTTTTGGCCCAGAATTTTTTTAGTGTTTTTCAATAAAAATCAAATTTTTCTATGAAATCTGCAGAAATGACTAGGCGATTTAAACGAAAATTGGCACAATATTTGCAAATGTCAAAATTTATTATTAGTGGTATCGACCATGGCAATCGAATCGTGGTAGCAGAATTTGCATTTTTGGCCCAGAATTTTTTTAGTGTTTTTCAATAAAAATCAAATTTTTCTATGAAATCTGCAGAAATAACCAGGCGATTTAAACGAAAATTGGCACAATATTTGCAAATGTCAAAATTTATTATTAGTGGTATCGGCCATGGCAATCGAAATGTGGCAGCAGAATTTGCATTTTTGGCCCAGAATTTTTTTAGTGTTTTTCAATAAAAATCAAATTTTTCTATGAAATCTGCAGAAATAACTAGGCGATTTAAACGAAAATTGGCACAATATTTGCAAATGTCAAAATTTATTATTAGTGGTATCGACCATGGCAATCGAATCGTGGTAGCAGAGTTTTCATTTTTGGCCCAGAATTTTTTTAGTGTTTTTCAATGTAAATTAAATTTTTCTTTAAAATCTGCAGAAATAACCAGGCGATTTAAACGAAAATTGGCACAATATTTGCAAATGTCAAAATTTATTATTGGTGGTATCGGCCATGGCAATCGAAACGTGGCAACAGAGTTTGCATTTTTGGCCCAGAATTTTTTTAGTGTTTTTCAATAAAAATCAAATTTTTCTATGAAATCTGCAGAAATAACTAGGCGATTTAAACGAAAATTGGCACAATATTTGCAAATGTCAAAATTTATTATTAGTGGTATCGGCCATGGCAATCGAAACGTGGCAGCAGAATTTGCATTTTTGGCCCAGAATTTTTTTAGTGTTTTTCAATAAAAATCAAATTTTTCTATGAAATCTGCAGAAATAACTAAGCGATTTAAACGAAAATTGGCACAATATTTGCAAATGTCAAAATTTATTATTAGTGGTATCGGCTAT
This sequence comes from Tipula vernalis, assembly GCA_958295665.1. Taxonomy (NCBI): domain Eukaryota; kingdom Metazoa; phylum Arthropoda; class Insecta; order Diptera; family Tipulidae; genus Tipula; species Tipula vernalis. The sequence goes on along the minus strand of OY282560.1, from coordinate 320,900,718 downwards.
GGCAATCGAAACGTGACAGCAGAGTTTGCATTTTTGGCCCAGAATTTTTTTAGTGTTTTTCAATAAAAATCAAATTTTTCTATGAAATCTGCAGAAATAACCAGGCGATTTAAACGAAAATTGGCACAATATTTGCAAATGTCAAAATTTATTATTAGTGGTATCGGCTATGGCAATCGAAACGTGACAGCAGAGTTTGCATTTTTGGCCCAGAATTTTTTTAGTGTTTTTCAATAAAAATCAAATTTTTCTATGAAATCTGCAGAAATAACCAGGCGATTTAAACGAAAATTGGCACAATATTTGCAAATGTCAAAATTTATTATTAGTGGTATCGGCCATGGCAATCGAAATGTGGCAGCAGAATTTGCATTTTTGGCCCAGAATTTTTTTAGTGTTTTTCGATAAAAATCAAATTTTTCTATGAAATCTGCAGAAATAACTAGGCGATTTAAACGAAAATTGGCACAATATTTGCAAATGTCAAAATTTATTATTAGTGGTATCGACCATGGCAATCGAATCGTGGTAGCAGAATTTGCATTTTTGGCCCAGAATTTTTTTAGTGTTTTTCAATAAAAATCAAATTTTTCTATGAAATCTGCAGAAATAACCAGGCGATTTAAACGAAAATTGGCACAATATTTGCAAATGTCAAAATTTATTATTAGTGGTATCGGCCATGGCAATCGAAATGTGGCAGCAGAATTTGCATTTTTGGCCCAGAATTTTTTTAGTGTTTTTCAATAAAAATCAAATTTTTCTATGAAATCTGCAGAAATAACTAGGCGATTTAAACGAAAATTGGCACAATATTTGCAAATGTCAAAATTTATTATTAGTGGTATCGACCATGGCAATCGAATCGTGGTAGCAGAGTTTTCATTTTTGGCCCAGAATTTTTTTAGTGTTTTTCAATGTAAATTAAATTTCTCTTTAAAATCTGCAGAAATAACCAGGCGATTTAAACGAAAATTGGCACAATATTTGCAAATGTCAAAATTTATTATTGGTGGTATCGGCCATGGCAATCGAAACGTGGCAACAGAGTTTGCATTTTTGGCCCAGAATTTTTTTAGTGTTTTTCAATAAAAATCAAATTTTTCTATGAAATCTGCAGAAATAACTAGGCGATTTAAACGAAAATTGGCACAATATTTCCAAATGTCAAAATTTATTATTAGTGGTATCGGCCATGGCAATCGAAACGTGGCAGCAGAATTTGCATTTTTGGCCCAGAATTTTTTTAGTGTTTTTCAATAAAAATCAAATTTTTCTATGAAATCTGCAGAAATAACTAAGCGATTTAAACGAAAATTGGCACAATATTTGCAAATGTCAAAATTTATTATTAGTGGTATCGGCCATGGCAATCGAGACGTGGCAACAGAGTTTGCATTTTTGGCCCAGAATTTTTTTAGTGTTTTTCAATAAAAATCAAATTTTTCTATGAAATCTGCAGAAATAACCAGGCGATTTAAACGAAAATTGGCACAATATTTGCAAATGTCAAAATTTATTATTAGTGGTATCGGCTATGGCAATCGAAACGTGACAGCAGAGTTTGCATTTTTGGCCCAGAATTTTTTTAGTGTTTTTCAATAAAAATCAAATTTTTCTATGAAATCTGCAGAAATAACCAGGCGATTTAAACGAAAATTGGCACAATATTTGCAAATGTCAAAATTTATTATTAGTGGTATCGGCCATGGCAATCGAAATGTGGCAGCAGAATTTGCATTTTTGGCCCAGAATTTTTTTAGTGTTTTTCAATAAAAATCAAATTTTTCTATGAAATCTGCAGAAATAACTAGGCGATTTAAACGAAAATTGGCACAATATTTGCAAATGTCAAAATTTATTATTAGTGGTATCGACCATGGCAATCGAATCGTGGTAGCAGAATTTGCATTTTTGGCCCAGAATTTTTTTAGTGTTTTTCAATAAAAATCAAATTTTTCTATGAAATCTGCAGAAATAACCAGGCGATTTAAACGAAAATTGGCACAATATTTGCAAATGTCAAAATTTATTATTAGTGGTATCGGCCATGGCAATCGAAATGTGGCAGCAGAATTTGCATTTTTGGCCCAGAATTTTTTTAGTGTTTTTCAATAAAAATCAAATTTTTCTATGAAATCTGCAGAAATAACTAGGCGATTTAAACGAAAATTGGCACAATATTTGCAAATGTCAAAATTTATTATTAGTGGTATCGACCATGGCAATCGAATCGTGGTAGCAGAGTTTTCATTTTTGGCCCAGAATTTTTTTAGTGTTTTTCAATGTAAATTAAATTTTTCTTTAAAATCTGCAGAAATAACCAGGCGATTTAAACGAAAATTGGCACAATATTTGCAAATGTCAAAATTTATTATTGGTGGTATCGGCCATGGCAATCGAAACGTGGCAACAGAGTTTGCATTTTTGGCCCAGAATTTTTTTAGTGTTTTTCAATAAAAATCAAATTTTTCTATGAAATCTGCAGAAATAACTAGGCGATTTAAACGAAAATTGGCACAATATTTCCAAATGTCAAAATTTATTATTAGTGGTATCGGCCATGGCAATCGAAACGTGGCAGCAGAATTTGCATTTTTGGCCCAGAATTTTTTTAGTGTTTTTCAATAAAAATCAAATTTTTCTATGAAATCTGCAGAAATAACTAAGCGATTTAAACGAAAATTGGCACAATATTTGCAAATGTCAAAATTTATTATTAGTGGTATCGGCTATGGCAATCGAAACGTGACAGCAGAGTTTGCATTTTTGGCCCAGAATTTTTTTAGTGTTTTTCAATAAAAATCAAATTTTTCTATGAAATCTGCAGAAATAACCAGGCGATTTAAACGAAAATTGGCACAATATTTGCAAATGTCAAAATTTATTATTAGTGGTATCGGCCATGGCAATCGAAATGTGGCAGCAGAATTTGCATTTTTGGCCCAGAATTTTTTTAGTGTTTTTCAATAAAAATCAAATTTTTCTATGAAATCTGCAGAAATAACTAGGCGATTTAAACGAAAATTGGCACAATATTTGCAAATGTCAAAATTTATTATTAGTGGTATCGACCATGGCAATCGAATCGTGGTAGCAGAGTTTGCATTTTTGGCCCAGAATTTTTTTAGTGTTTTTCAATAAAAATCAAATTTTTCTATGAAATCTGCAGAAATAACCAGGCGATTTAAACGAAAATTGGCACAATATTTGCAAATGTCAAAATTTATTATTAGTGGTATCGACCATGGCAATCGAATCGTGGTAGCAGAGTTTGCATTTTTGGCCCAGAATTTTTTTAGTGTTTTTCAATAAAAATCAAATTTGTCTATGAAATCTGCAGAAATAACTAGGCGATTTAAACGAAAATTGGCACAATATTTCCAAATGTCAAAATTTATTATTAGTGGTATCGGCCATGGCAATCGAAACGTGGCAGCAGAGTTTGCATTTTTGCCCCAGAATTTTTTTAGTGTTTTTCAATAAAAATCAAATTTTTCTATGAAATCTGCAGAAATAACTAGGCGATTTAAACGAAAATTGGCACAATATTTGCAAATGTCAAAATTTATTATTAGTGGTACCGATCATGGCAATCGAATCGTGGTAGCAGAATTTCCATTTTTGGCCCAGAATTTTTTTAGTGTTTTTCAATAAAAATCAAATTTTTCTATGAAATCTGCAGAAATAACTAGGCGATTTAAACGAAAATTGGCACAATATTTGCAAATGTCAAAATTTATTCGGCCATGGCAATCGAGACGTGGCAACAGAGTTTGCATTTATAGCCCAGAATTTTTTTAGTGTTTTTCAATAAAAATCAAATTTTTCTATGAAATCTGCAGAAACAATCAGGCGATTTAAACGAAAATTGGCACAATATTTGCAAATGTCAAAATTTATTATTAGTGGTATCGGCCATGGCAATCGAGACGTGGCAACAGAGTTTGCATTTTTGGCCCAGAATTTTTTTAGTGTTTTTCAATAAAAATCAAATTTTTCTATGAAATCTGCAGAAATAACCAGGCGATTTAAACGAAAATTGGCACAATATTTGCAAATGTCAAAATTTAATGTTAGTTGTATCGGCCATGGCAATCGAAACGTGGCAGCAGAATTTGCATTTTGGGTCCAGAATTTTTTTAGTGTTTTTCAATAAAAATCAAATTTTTCTATGAAATCTGCAGAAATAACTAGGCGATTTAAACGAAAATTGGCACAATATTTGCAAATGTCAAAATTTATTATTAGTGGTATCGGCCATGGCAATCGAATCGTGGTAGCAGAGTTTACATTTTTGGCCCAGAATTTTTTTACTGTTTTTCAATAAAAATCAAATTTTTCTTTGAAATCTGCAGAAATAACCAGGCGATTTAAACGAAAATTGGCACAATATTTGCAAATGTCAAAATTTATTATTAGTGGTATCGGCCATGGCAATCGAGACGTGGCAACAGAGTTTGCATTTTTGGCCCAGAATTTTTTTAGTGTTTTTCAATAAAAATCAAATTTTTCTATGAAATCTGCAGAAATAACCAGGCGATTTAAACGAAAATTGGCACAATATTTGCAAATGTCAAAATTTAATGTTAGTTGTATCAGCCATGGCAATCGAAACGTGGCAGCAGAATTTGCATTTTTGGTCCAGAATTTTTTTAGTGTTTTTCAATAAAAATCAAATTTTTCTATGAAATCTGCAGAAATATCTAGGCGATTTAAACGAAAATTGGCACAATATTTGCAAATGTCAAAATTTATTATTAGTGGTATCGGCCATGGCAATCGAATCGTAGTAGCAGAGTTTACATTTTTGGCCCAGAATTTTTTTAGTGTTTTTCAATGTAAATCAAATTTTTCTTTGAAATCTGCAGAAATAACCAGGCGATTTAAACGAAAATTGGCACAATATTTGCAAATATCAAAATTTATTATTAGTGGTATCAGCCATGGCAATCGAAACGTGGCAGCAGAGTTTGCATTTTTGGCCCAGAATTTTTTTAGTGTTTTTCAATAAAAATCAAATTTTTCTATGAAATCTGCAGAAATAACCAGGCGATTTAAACGAAAATTGGCACAATATTTGCAAATGTCAAAATTTATTATTAGTGGTATCGGCCATGGCAATCGAAACGTGGCAGCAGAATTTGCATTTTTGGCCCAGAATTTTTTTAGTGTTTTTCAATGTAAATCAAATTTTTCTTTGAAATCTGCAGAAATAACCAGGCGATTTAAACGAAAATTGGCACAATATTTGCAAATGTCAAAATTTATTATTAGTGGTATCAGCCATGGCAATCGAAACGTGGCAGCAGAGTTTGCATTTTTGGCCCAGAATTTTTTTAGTGTTTTTCAATAAAAATCAAATTTTTCTATGAAATCTGCAGAAATAACCAGGCGATTTAAACGAAAATTGGCACAATATTTGCAAATGTCAAAATTTATTATTAGTGGTATCGGCCATGGCAATCGAAACGTGGTAGCAGAATTTGCATTTTTGGCCCAGAATTTTTTTAGTGTTTTTCAATATGAATCAAATTTTTCTATGAAATCTGCAGAAATAACCAGGCGATTTAAACGAAAATTGGCACAATATTTGCAAATGTCAAAATTTATTATTAGTGGTATCGGCCATGGCAATCGAAACGTGGCAGCAGAATTTGCATTTTTGGCCCAGAATTTTTTTAGTGTTTTTCAATAAAAATCAAATTTTTCTATGAAATCTGCAGAAATAACTAAGCGATTTAAACGAAAATTGGTACAATATTTGCAAATGTCAAAATTTATTATTAGTGGTATCAGCCATGGCAATCGAAACGTGGCAGCAGAGTTTGCATTTTTGGCCCAGAATTTTTTTAGTGTTTTTCAATAAAAATCAAATTTGTCTATGAAATCTGCAGAAATAACCAGGCGATTTAAACGTATCGGCGATTTAAAGTGGTATCGGCCATGGCAATCGAGACGTGGCAACAGAGTTTGCATTTTTGGCCCAGAATTTTTTTAGTGTTTTTCAATAAAAATCAAATTTTTCTATGAAATCTGCAGAAATAACCAGGCGATTTAAACGAAAATTGGCACAATATTTGCAAATGTCAAAATTTAATGTTAGTTGTATCGGCCATGGCAATCGAAACGTGGCAGCAGAATTTGCATTTTTGGTCCAGAATTTTTTTAGTGTTTTTCAATAAAAATCAAATTTTTCTATGAAATCTGCAGAAATAACCAGGCGATTTAAACGAAAATTGGCACAATATTTGCAAATGTCAAAATTTATTATTAGTGGTATCGGCCATGGTAATCGAGACGTGGCAACAGAGTTTGCATTTATAGCCCAGAATTTTTTTATTGTTATTCAATAAAAATCAAATTTTTCTATGAAATCTGCAGAAATAACCAGGCGATTTAAACGAAAATTGGCACAATATTTGCAAATGTCAAAATTTATTATTAGTGGTATCGGCCATGGCAATCGAGACGTGGCAACAGAGTTTGCATTTTTGGCCCAGAATTTTTTTAGTGTTTTTCAATAAAAATCAAATTTTTCTATGAAATCTGCAGAAATAACCAGGCGATTTAAACGAAAATTGGCACAATATTTGCAAATGTCAAAATTTATTATTAGTGGTATCGGCTATGGCAATCGAAACGTGACAGCAGAGTTTGCATTTTTGGCCCAGAATTTTTTTAGTGTTTTTCAATAAAAATCAAATTTTTCTATGAAATCTGCAGAAATAACCAGGCGATTTAAACGAAAATTGGCACAATATTTGCAAATGTCAAAATTTATTATTAGTGGTATCGGCCATGGCAATCGAAATGTGGCAGCAGAATTTGCATTTTTGGCCCAGAATTTTTTTAGTGTTTTTCAATAAAAATCAAATTTTTCTATGAAATCTGCAGAAATAACTAGGCGATTTAAACGAAAATTGGCACAATATTTGCAAATGTCAAAATTTATTATTAGTGGTATCGACCATGGCAATCGAATCGTGGTAGCAGAATTTGCATTTTTGGCCCAGAATTTTTTTAGTGTTTTTCAATAAAAATCAAATTTTTCTATGAAATCTGCAGAAATAACCAGGCGATTTAAACGAAAATTGGCACAATATTTGCAAATGTCAAAATTTATTATTAGTGGTATCGGCCATGGCAATCGAAATGTGGCAGCAGAATTTGCATTTTTGGCCCAGAATTTTTTTAGTGTTTTTCAATAAAAATCAAATTTTTCTATGAAATCTGCAGAAATAACTAGGCGATTTAAACGAAAATTGGCACAATATTTGCAAATGTCAAAATTTATTATTAGTGGTATCGACCATGGCAATCGAATCGTGGTAGCAGAGTTTTCATTTTTGGCCCAGAATTTTTTTAGTGTTTTTCAATGTAAATTAAATTTTTCTTTAAAATCTGCAGAAATAACCAGGCGATTTAAACGAAAATTGGCACAATATTTGCAAATGTCAAAATTTATTATTGGTGGTATCGGCCATGGCAATCGAAACGTGGCAACAGAGTTTGCATTTTTGGCCCAGAATTTTTTTAGTGTTTTTCAATAAAAATCAAATTTTTCTATGAAATCTGCAGAAATAACTAGGCGATTTAAACGAAAATTGGCACAATATTTCCAAATGTCAAAATTTATTATTAGTGGTATCGGCCATGGCAATCGAAACGTGGCAGCAGAATTTGCATTTTTGGCCCAGAATTTTTTTAGTGTTTTTCAATAAAAATCAAATTTTTCTATGAAATCTGCAGAAATAACTAAGCGATTTAAACGAAAATTGGCACAATATTTGCAAATGTCAAAATTTATTATTAGTGGTATCGGCTATGGCAATCGAAACGTGACAGCAGAGTTTGCATTTTTGGCCCAGAATTTTTTTAGTGTTTTTCAATAAAAATCAAATTTTTCTATGAAATCTGCAGAAATAACCAGGCGATTTAAACGAAAATTGGCACAATATTTGCAAATGTCAAAATTTATTATTAGTGGTATCGGCCATGGCAATCGAAATGTGGCAGCAGAATTTGCATTTTTGGCCCAGAATTTTTTTAGTGTTTTTCAATAAAAATCAAATTTTTCTATGAAATCTGCAGAAATAACTAGGCGATTTAAACGAAAATTGGCACAATATTTGCAAATGTCAAAATTTATTATTAGTGGTATCGACCATGGCAATCGAATCGTGGTAGCAGAGTTTGCATTTTTGGCCCAGAATTTTTTTAGTGTTTTTCAATAAAAATCAAATTTTTCTATGAAATCTGCAGAAATAACTAGGCGATTTAAACGAAAATTGGCACAATATTTGCAAATGTCAAAATTTATTATTAGTGGTATCGGCTATGGCAATCGAAACGTGACAGCAGAGTTTGCATTTTTGGCCCAGAATTTTTTTAGTGTTTTTCAATAAAAATCAAATTTTTCTATGAAATCTGCAGAAATAACCAGGCGATTTAAACGAAAATTGGCACAATATTTGCAAATGTCAAAATTTATTATTAGTGGTATCGGCCATGGCAATCGAAATGTGGCAGCAGAATTTGCATTTTTGGCCCAGAATTTTTTTAGTGTTTTTCAATAAAAATCAAATTTTTCTATGAAATCTGCAGAAATAACTAGGCGATTTAAACGAAAATTGGCACAATATTTGCAAATGTCAAAATTTATTATTAGTGGTATCGACCATGGCAATCGAATCGTGGTAGCAGAATTTGCATTTTTGGCCCAGAATTTTTTTAGTGTTTTTCAATAAAAATCAAATTTTTCTATGAAATCTGCAGAAATAACCAGGCGATTTAAACGAAAATTGGCACAATATTTGCAAATGTCAAAATTTATTATTAGTGGTATCGGCCATGGCAATCGAAATGTGGCAGCAGAATTTGCATTTTTGGCCCAGAATTTTTTTAGTGTTTTTCAATAAAAATCAAATTTTTCTATGAAATCTGCAGAAATAACTAGGCGATTTAAACGAAAATTGGCACAATATTTGCAAATGTCAAAATTTATTATTAGTGGTATCGACCATGGCAATCGAATCGTGGTAGCAGAGTTTTCATTTTTGGCCCAGAATTTTTTTAGTGTTTTTCAATGTAAATTAAATTTTTCTTTAAAATCTGCAGAAATAACCAGGCGATTTAAACGAAAATTGGCACAATATTTGCAAATGTCAAAATTTATTATTGGTGGTATCGGCCATGGCAATCGAAACGTGGCAACAGAGTTTGCATTTTTGGCCCAGAATTTTTTTAGTGTTTTTCAATAAAAATCAAATTTTTCTATGAAATCTGCAGAAATAACTAGGCGATTTAAACGAAAATTGGCACAATATTTGCAAATGTCAAAATTTATTATTAGTGGTATCGGCCATGGCAATCGAAACGTGGCAGCAGAATTTGCATTTTTGGCCCAGAATTTTTTTAGTGTTTTTCAATAAAAATCAAATTTTTCTATGAAATCTGCAGAAATAACTAAGCGATTTAAACGAAAATTGGCACAATATTTGCAAATGTCAAAATTTATTATTAGTGGTATCGGCTATGGCAATCGAAACGTGACAGCAGAGTTTGCATTTTTGGCCCAGAATTTTTTTAGTGTTTTTCAATAAAAATCAAATTTTTCTATGAAATCTGCAGAAATAACCAGGCGATTTAAACGAAAATTGGCACAATATTTGCAAATGTCAAAATTTATTATTAGTGGTATCGGCTATGGCAATCGAAACGTGACAGCAGAGTTTGCATTTTTGGCCCAGAATTTTTTTAGTGTTTTTCAATAAAAATCAAATTTTTCTATGAAATCTGCAGAAATAACCAGGCGATTTAAACGAAAATTGGCACAATATTTGCAAATGTCAAAATTTATTATTAGTGGTATCGGCCATGGCAATCGAAATGTGGCAGCAGAATTTGCATTTTTGGCCCAGAATTTTTTTAGTGTTTTTCAATAAAAATCAAATTTTTCTATGAAATCTGCAGAAATAACTAGGCGATTTAAACGAAAATTGGCACAATATTTGCAAATGTCAAAATTTATTATTAGTGGTATCGACCATGGCAATCGAATCGTGGTAGCAGAATTTGCATTTTTGGCCCAGAATTTTTTTAGTGTTTTTCAATAAAAATCAAATTTTTCTATGAAATCTGCAGAAATAACCAGGCGATTTAAACGAAAATTGGCACAATATTTGCAAATGTCAAAATTTATTATTAGTGGTATCGGCCATGGCAATCGAAATGTGGCAGCAGAATTTGCATTTTTGGCCCAGAATTTTTTTAGTGTTTTTCAATAAAAATCAAATTTTTCTATGAAATCTGCAGAAATAACTAGGCGATTTAAACGAAAATTGGCACAATATTTGCAAATGTCAAAATTTATTATTAGTGGTATCGACCATGGCAATCGAATCGTGGTAGCAGAGTTTTCATTTTTGGCCCAGAATTTTTTTAGTGTTTTTCAATGTAAATTAAATTTTTCTTTAAAATCTGCAGAAATAACCAGGCGATTTAAACGAAAATTGGCACAATATTTGCAAATATCAAAATTTATTATTAGTGGTATCAGCCATGGCAATCGAAACGTGGCAGCAGAGTTTGCATTTTTGGCCCAGAATTTTTTAGTGTTTTTCAATAAAAATCAAATTTTTCTATGAAATCTGCAGAAATAACCAGGCGATTTAAACGAAAATTGGCACAATATTTGCAAATGTCAAAATTTATTATTAGTGTTATCGGCCATGGCAATCGAAACGTGGCAGCAGAATTTGCATTTTTGGCCCAGAATTTTTTTAGTGTTTTTCAATATGAATCAAATTTTTCTATGAAATCTGCAGAAATAACCAGGCGATTTAAACGAAAATTGGCACAATATTTGCAAATGTCATAATTTATTATTAGTGGTATCGGCCATGGCAATCGAAACGTGGCAGCAGAATTTGCATTTTTGGCCCAGAATTTTTTTAGTGTTTTTCAATAAAAATCAAATTTTTCTATGAAATCTGCAGAAATAACTAAGCGATTTAAACGAAAATTGGCACAATATTTGCAAATGTCAAAATTTATTATTAGTGGTATCAGCCATGGCAATCGAAACGTGGCAGCAGAGTTTGCATTTTTGGCCCAGAATTTTTTTAGTGTTTTTCAATAAAAATCAAATTTTTCTATGAAATCTGCAGAAATAACCAGGCGATTTAAACGAAAATTGGCACAATATTTGCAAATGTCAAAATTTATTATTAGTGGTATCGGTCATGGCAATCGAAACGTGGCAACAGAGTTTGCATTTATAGCCCAGAATTTTTTTAGTGTTTTTCAATAAAAATCAATTTTTTCTATGAAATCTGCAGAAATAACCAGGCGATTTAAACGAAAATTGGCACAATATTTGCAAATGTCAAAATTTATTATTAGTGGTATCGGCCATGGCAATCGAGACGTGGCAACAGAGTTTGCATTTTTGGCCCAGAATTTTTTTAGTGTTTTTCAATAAAAATCAAATTTTTCTATGAAATCTGCAGAAATAACCAGGCGATTTAAACGAAAATTGGCACAATATTTGCAAATGTCAAAATTTAATGTTAGTTGTATCGGCCATGGCAATCGAAACGTGGCAGCAGAATTTGCATTTTTGGTCCAGAATTTTTTTAGTGTTTTTCAATAAAAATCAAATTTTTCTATGAAATCTGCAGAAATAACTAGGCGATTTAAACGAAAATTGGCACAATATTTGCAAATGTCAAAATTTATTATTAGTGGTATCGGCCATGGCAATCGAATCGTAGTAGCAGAGTTTACATTTTTGGCCCAGAATTTTTTTAGTGTTTTTCAATGTAAATCAAATTTTTCTTTGAAATCTGCAGAAATAACCAGGCGATTTAAACGAAAATTGGCACAATATTTGCAAATATCAAAATTTATTATTAGTGGTATCAGCCATGGCAATCGAAACGTGGCAGCAGAGTTTGCATTTTTGGCCCAGAATTTTTTTAGTGTTTTTCAATAAAAATCAAATTTTTCTATGAAATCTGCAGAAATAACCAGGCGATTTAAACGAAAATTGGCACAATATTTGCAAATGTCAAAATTTATTATTAGTGGTATCGGCCATGGCAATCGAAACGTGGCAGCAGAATTTGCATTTTTGGCCCAGGATTTTTTTAGTGTTTTTCAATGTAAATCAAATTTTTCTTTGAAATCTGCAGAAATAACCAGGCGATTTAAACGAAAATTGGCACAATATTTGCAAATGTCAAAATTTATTAGTGGTATCAGCCATGGCAATCGAAACGTGGCAGCAGAGTTTGCATTTTTGGCCCAGAATTTTTTTAGTGTTTTTCAATAAAAATCAAATTTTTCTATGAAATCTGCAGAAATAACCAGGCGATTTAAACGAAAATTGGCACAATATTTGGAAATGTCAAAATTTATTATTAGTGGTATCGGCCATGACAATCGAAACGTGGCAGCAGAATTTGCATTTTTGGCCCAGAATTTTTTTAGTGTTTTTCAATATGAATCAAATTTTTCTATGAAATCTGCAGAAATAACCAGGCGATTTAAACGAAAATTGGCACAATATTTGCAAATGTCAAAATTTATTATTAGTGGTATCGGCCATGGCAATCGAAACGTGGCAGCAGAATTTGCATTTTTGGCCCAGAATTTTTTTAGTGTTTTTCAATAAAAATCAAATTTTTCTATGAAATCTGCAGAAATAACTAAGCGATTTAAACGAAAATTGGCACAATATTTGCAAATGTCAAAATTTATTATTAGTGGTATCAGCCATGGCAATCGAAACGTGGCAGCAGAGTTTGCATTTTTGGCCCAGAATTTTTTTAGTGTTTTTCAATAAAAATCAAATTTGTCTATGAAATCTGCAGAAATAACCAGGCGATTTAAACGTATCGGCGATTTAAAGTGGTATCGGCCATGGCAATCGAGACGTGGCAACAGAGATTGCATTTTTGGCCCAGAATTTTTTTAGTGTTTTTCAATAAAAATCAAATTTTTCTATGAAATCTGCAGAAATAACCAGGCGATTTAAACGAAAATTGGCACAATATTTGCAAATGTCAAAATTTAATGTTAGTTGTATCGGCCATGGCAATCGAAACGTGGCAGCAGAATTTGCATTTTTGGTCCAGAATTTTTTTAGTGTTTTTCAATAAAAATCAAATTTTTCTATGAAATCTGCAGAAATAACCAGGCGATTTAAACGAAAATTGGCACAATATTTGCAAACGTCAAAATTTATTATTGGTGGTATCGGCCATGGCAATCGAAACGTGGCAGCAGAATTTGCATTTTTGGCCCAGAATTTTTTTAGTGTTTTTCAATGTAAATCAAATTTTTCTTTGAAATCTGCAGAAATAACCAGGCGATTTAAACGAAAATTGGCACAATATTTGCAAATGTCAAAATTTATTATTAGTGGTATCGGCCATGGCAATCGAAATGTGGCAGCAGAATTTGCATTTTTGGCCCAGAATTTTTTTAGTGTTTTTCAATAAAAATCAAATTTTTCTATGAAATCTGCAGAAATAACCAGGCGATTTAAACGAAAATTGGCACAATATTTGCAAATGTCAAAATTTATTATTAGTGGTATCGGCCATGGCAATCGAAATGTGGCAGCAGAATTTGCATTTTTGGCCCAGAATTTTTTTAGTGTTTTTCAATAAAAATCAAATTTTTCTATGAAATCTGCAGAAATAACTAGGCGATTTAAACGAAAATTGGCACAATATTTGCAAATGTCAAAATTTATTATTAGTGGTATCGACCATGGCAATCGAAACCTGGCAGCAGAGTTTTCATTTTTGGCCCAGAATTTTTTTAGTGTTTTTCAATGTAAATTAAATTTTTCTTTAAAATCTGCAGAAATAACCAGGCGATTTAAACGAAAATTGGCACAATATTTGCAAATGTCAAAATTTATTATTGGTGGTATCGGCCATGGCAATCGAAACGTGGCAACAGAGTTTGCATTTTAGGCCCAGAATTTTTTTAGTGTTTTTCAATAAAAATCAAATTTTTCTATGAAATCTGCAGAAATAACTAGGCGATTTAAACGAAAATTGGCACAATATTTCCAAATGTCAAAATTTATTATTAGTGGTATCGGCCATGGCAATCGAGACGTGGCAGCAGAATTTGCATTTTTGGGCTAGAATTTTTTTAGTGTTTTTCAATAAAAATCAAATTTTTCTATGAAATCTGCAGAAATAACTAAGCGATTTAAACGAAAATTGGCACAATATTTGCAAATGTCAAAATTTATTATTAGTGGTATCGGCTATGGCAATCGAAACGTGACAGCAGAGTTTGCATTTTTGGCCCAGAATTTTTTTAGTGTTTTTCAATAAAAATCAAATTTTTCTATGAAATCTGCAGAAATAACCAGGCGATTTAAACGAAAATTGGCACAATATTTGCAAATGTCAAAATTTATTATTAGTGGTATCGGCCATGGCAATCGAAATGTGGCAGCAGAATTTGCATTTTTGGCCCAGAATTTTTTTAGTGTTTTTCAATAAAAATCAAATTTTTCTATGAAATCTGCAGAAATAACTAGGCGATTTAAACGAAAATTGGCACAATATTTGCAAATGTCAAAATTTATTATTAGTGGTATCGACCATGGCAATCTAATCGTGGTAGCAGAGTTTGCATTTTTGGCCCAGAATTTTTTTAGTGTTTTTCAATAAAAATCAAATTTTTCTATGAAATCTGCAGAAATAACTAGGCGATTTAAACGAAAATTGGCACAATATTTGCAAATGTCAAAATTTATTATTAGTGGTATCGACCATGGCAATCGAATCGTGGTAGCAGAGTTTTCATTTTTGGCCCAGAATTTTTTTAGTGTTTTTCAATAAAAATCAAATTTGTCTATGAAATCTGCAGAAATAACTAGGCGATTTAAACGAAAATTGGCACAATATTTCCAAATGTCAAAATTTATTATTAGTGGTATCGGCCATGGCAATCGAAACGTGGCAGCAGAGTTTGCATTTTTGGCCCAGAATTTTTTTAGTGTTTTTCAATAAAAATCAAATTTTTCTATGAAATCTGCAGAAATAACTAAGCGATTTAAACGAAAATTGGCACAATATTTGCAAATGTCAAAATTTATTATTAGTGGTACCGATCATGGCAATCGAATCGTGGTAGCAGAATTTGCATTTTTGGCCCAGAATTTTTTTAGTGTTTTTCAATAAAAATCAAATTTTTCTATGAAATCTGCAGAAATAACCAGGCGATTTAAACGAAAATTGGCACAATATTTGCAAATGTCAAAATTTATTCGGCCATGGCAATCGAGACGTGGCAACAGAGTTTGCATTTATAGCTCAGAATTTTTTTAGTGTTTTTCAATAAAAATCAAATTTTTCTATGAAATCTGCAGAAACAACCAGGCGATTTAAACGAAAATTGGCACAATATTTGCAAATGTCAAAATTTATTATTAGTGGTATCGGCCATGGCAATCGAGACGTGGCAACAGAGTTTGCATTTTTGGCCCAGAATTTTTTTAGTGTTTTTCAATAAAAATCAAATTTTTCTATGAAATCTGCAGAAATAACCAGGCGATTTAAACGAAAATTGGCACAATATTTGCAAATGTCAAAATTTAATGTTAGTTGTATCGGCCATGGCAATCGAAACGTGGCAGCAGAATTTGCATTTTTGGTCCAGAATTTTTTTAGTGTTTTTCAATAAAAATCAAATTTTTCTATGAAATCTGCAGAAATAACTAGGCGATTTAAACGAAAATTGGCACAATATTTGCAAATGTCAAAATTTATTATTAGTGGTATCGGCCATGGCAATCGAAACGTGGCAGCAGAATTTGCATTTTTGGGCCAGAATTTTTTTAGTGTTTTTCAATAAAAATCAAATTTTTCTATGAAATCTGCAGAAATAACTAAGCGATTTAAACGAAAATTGGCACAATATTTGCAAATGTCAAAATTTATTATTAGTGGTATCAGCCATGGCAATCGAAACGTGGCAGCAGAGTTTGCATTTTTGGCCCAGAATTTTTTTAGTGTTTTTCAATAAAAATCAAATTTTTCTATGAAATCTGCAGAAATAACCAGGCGATTTAAACGAAAATTGGCACAATATTTGCAAATGTCAAAATTTATTATTAGTGGTATCGGCCATGGCAATCGAGACGTGGCAACAGAGTTTGCATTTTTGGCCCAGAATTTTTTTAGTGTTTTTCAATAAAAATCAAATTTTTCTATGAAATCTGCAGAAATAACCAGGCGATTTAAACGAAAATTGGCACAATATTTGCAAATGTCAAAATTTGATGTTAGTTGTATCGGCCATGGCAATCGAAACGTGGCAGCAGAATTTGCATTTTTGGTCCAGAATTTTTTTAGTGTTTTTCAATAAAAATCAAATTTTTCTATGAAATCTGCAGAAATAACTAGGCGATTTAAACGAAAATTGGCACAATATTTGCAAATGTCAAAATTTATTATTAGTGGTATCGGCCATGGCAATCGAATCGTGGTAGCAGAGTTTACATTTTTGGCCCAGAATTTTTTTAGTGTTTTTCAATGTAAATCAAATTTTTCTTTGAAATCTGCAGAAATAACCAGGCGATTTAAACGAAAATTGGCACAATATTTGCAAATATCAAAATTTATTATTAGTGGTATCAGCCATGGCAATCGAAACGTGGCAGCAGAGTTTGCATTTTTGGCCCAGAATTTTTTTAGTGTTTTTCAATAAAAATCAAATTTTTCTATGAAATCTGCAGAAATAACCAGGCGATTTAAACGAAAATTGGCACAATATTTGCAAATGTCAAAATTTATTATTAGTGGTATCGGCCATGGCAATCGAAACGTGGCAGCAGAATTTGCATTTTTGGCCCAGAATTTTTTTAGTGTTTTTCAATAAAAATCAAACTTTTCTATGAAATCTGCAGAAATATCCAGGCGATTTAAACGAAAATTGGCACAATATTTGCAAATGTCAAAATTTATTATTAGTGGTATCGGCCATGGCAATCGAAACGTGGCAGCAGAATTTGCATTTTTGGCCCAGAATTTTTTTAGTGTTTTTCAATAAAAATCAAATTTTTCTATGAAATCTGCAGAAATAACTAAGCGATTTAAACGAAAATTGGCACAATATTTGCAAATGTCAAAATTTATTATTAGTGGTATCATCTATGGCAATCGAAACGTGGCAGCAGAGTTTGCATTTTTGGTCCAGAATTGTTTTAGTGTTTTTCAATGTAAATCAAATTTTTCTATGAAATCTGCAGAAATAACTAGGCGATTTAAACGAAAATTGGCTCAATATTTGCAAATTTCAAAATTTATTATTAGTGGTATCGGCCAAGGCAATCGAAACGTGGCAGCAGAGTTTGCATTTTTGGCCCAGAATTTTTTTAGTGTTTTTCAATAAAAATCAAATTTTTCTATGAAATCTGCAGAAATAACTAGGCGATTTAAACGAAAATTGGCACAATATTTGCAAATGTCAAAATTTATTATTAGTGGTATCGGCCATGGCAATCGAAACGTGGCAGCAGAGTTTGCATTTTTGTCCCAGAATTTTTTTAGTGTTTTTCAATAAAAATCAAATTTTTCTATGAAATCTGCAGAAATAACTAGGCGATTTAAACGAAAATTGGCACAATATTTGCAAATGTCAAAATTTATTATTAGTGGTATCGGCCATGGCAATCGGATCGTGGTAGCAGAGTTTAAATTTTTGTCCCAGAATTTTTTTAGTGTTTTTCAATGTAAATCAAATTTTTCTATGAAATCTGCAGAAATATCTAGGCGATTTAAACGAAAATTGGCACAATATTTGCAAATGTCAAAACTTATTATTAGTGGTATCGGCCATGGCAATCGAAACGTGGTAGCAGAGTTTGCATTTTTGGTCCAGAATTTTTTTAGTGTTTTTCAATAAAAATCAAATTTTTCTATGAAATCTGCAGAAATAACTAGGCGATTTAAACGAAAATTGGCACAATATTTGCAAATGTCAAAATTTATTATTAGTGGTGTTGGCCATGGCAATCGAATCGTAGTAGCAGAGTTTACATTTTTGTCCCAGAATTTTTTTAGTGTTTTTCAATGTAAATCAAATTTTTCTATAAAATCTGCAGAAATAACTAGGCGATTTAAACGAAAATTGGCACAATATTTGCAAATGTCAAAATTTATTATTAGTGGTATCGGCCATGGCAATCGAAACGTGGCAGCAGAGTTTGCATTTTTGGCCCAGAATTTTTTTAGTGTTTTTCAATAAAAATCAAATTTTTCTATGAAATCTGCAGAAATAACCAGGCGATTTAAACGAAAATTGGCACAATATTTGCAAATGTCAAAATTTATTATTAGTGGTATCGGCCTTGGCAATCGAAACCTGGCAGCAGAGTTTGCATTTTTGGCCCAGAATTTTTTTAGTGTTTTCAATAAAAATCAAATTTTTCTATGAAATCTGCAGAAATAACCAGGCGATTTAAACGAAAATTGGCACAATATTTGCAAATGTCAAAATTTATTATTAGTGGTATCGGCCATGGCAATCAAAACGTGGCAGCAGAGTTTGCATTTTTGGCCCAGAATTTTTTTAGTGTTTTTCAATGAAAATCAAATTTTTCTATGAAATCTGCAGAAATAACTAGGCGATTTAAACGAAAATTGGCACAATATTTGCAAATGTCAAAATTTATTATTAGTGGTATCGGCCATGGCAATCGAAACGTGGCAGCAGAGTTTGCATTTTTGGCCCAGAATTTTTTTAGTGTTTTTAAATAAAAATCAAATTTTTCTATGAAACCTGCAGAAATAACCAGGCGATTTAAACGAAAATTGCCACAATATTTGCAAATGTCAAAATTTATTATTAGTATTAGTTAGCAGAGTTTTCATTTTTAACCCAGAATTTGTTTAGTGTTTTTCACTAAAAATCAAATTTTTCTATGAAATCTGCAGAAATAACTAGGCGATTTAAACGAAAATTGGCACAATATTTGCAAATGTCAAAATTTATTATTAGTGGTATCGGCCATGGCAATCGAAACGTGGCAGCAGAGTTTGCATTTTTGGCCCAGAAATTTTTTAGTGTTTTACAATAAAAATCAAATTTTTCTATGAAATCTGCAGAAATAACTAGGCGATTTAAACGAAAATTGGCACAATATTTGCAAATGTCAAAATTTATTATTAGTGGTATCGGCCATGGCAATCGAAACGTGGCAGCAGAGTTTGCATTTTTGGCCCAGAATTTTTTTAGTGTTTTTCAATAAAAATCAAATTTTTCTATGAAATCTGCAGAAATAATTAGGCGATTTGAACGAAAATTGGTAAAATATTTGCAAATGTCAAAATTTATTATTAGTGGTATTGGCCATGGCAATCGAGATGTGGCAAAAGAGTTTACATTTTTGGCCCAGAATTTTTTTAGTGTTTTTCAATGAAAATCAAAATTTTTCTATGAAATCTGCAGAAATAACCAAGCAAATTAAACGAAAATTGGCACAATATTTGCAAATGTCAAAATTTATTATTAGTGGTATCGGCCATGGCAATCGAAACGTGGCAGCAGAGTTTGCATTTTTGGCCCAGAATTTTTTTAGTGTTTTTCAATAAAAATCAAATTTTTCTATGAAATCTGCAGAAATAACCAGGCGATTTAAACGAAAATTGGCACAATATTTGCAAATGTCAAAATTTATTATTAGTGGTATCGGCCATGGCAATCGAAACGTGGCAGCAGAGTTTGCATTTTTGGCCCAGAATTTTTTTAGTGTTTTCAATAAAAATCAAATTTTTCTATGAAATCGGCAGAAATAACTAGGCGATTTAAACGAAAATTGGCACAATATTTGCAAATGTCAAAATTTATTATTAGTGGTATCGGCCATGGCAATCGAAACGTGGCAGCAGAGTTTGCATTTTTAGCCTAGAATTTTTTTAGTGTTTTTCAATGTAAATCAAATTTTTCTATGAAATCTGAAGAAATAACTAGGCGATTTAAACGATAATTGGCTCAATATTTGCAAATTTCAAAATTTATTATTAGTGGTATCGGCCAAGGCAATCGAAACGTGGCAGCAGAGTTTGCATTTTTGGCCCAGAATTTTTTTAGTGTTTTTCAATAAAAATCAAATTTTTCTATGAAATCTGCAGAAATAACTAGGCGATTTAAACGAAAATTGGCACAATATTTGCAAATGTCAAAATTTATTATTAGTGGTATCGGCCATGGCAATCGAAACGTGGCAGCAGAGTTTGCATTTTTGTCCCAGAATTTTTTTAGTGTTTTTCAATAAAAATCAAATTTTTCTATGAAATCTGCAGAAATAACTAGGCGATTTAAACGAAAATTGGCACAATATTTGCAAATGTCAAAATTTATTATTAGTGGTATCGGCCATGGCAATCGGATCGTGGTAGCAGAGTTTAAATTTTTGTCCCAGAATTTTTTTAGTGTTTTTCAATGTAAATCAAATTTTTCTATGAAATCTGCAGAAATATCTAGGCGATTTAAACGAAAATTGGCACAATATTTGCAAATGTCAAAATTTATTATTAGTGGTATCGGCCATGGCAATCGAAACGTGGTAGCAGAGTTTGCATTTTTGGTCCAGAATTTTTTTAGTGTTTTTCAATAAAAATCAAATTTTTCTATGAAATCTGCAGAAATAACTAGGCGATTTAAACGAAAATTGGCACAATATTTGCAAATGTCAAAATTTATTATTAGTGGTATCGGCCATGGCAATCGGATCGTGGTAGCAGAGTTTAAATTTTTGTCCCAGAATTTTTTTAGTGTTTTTCAATGTAAATCAAATTTTTCTATGAAATCTGCAGAAATATCTAGGCGATTTAAACGAAAATTGGCACAATATTTGCAAATGTCAAAATTTATTATTAGTGGTATCGGCCATGGCAATCGAAACGTGGTAGCAGAGTTTGCATTTTTGGTCCAGAATTTTGTTAGTGTTTTTCAATAAAAATCAAATTTTTCTATGAAATCTGCAGAAATAACTAGGCGATTTAAACGAAAATTGGCACAATATTTGCAAATGTCAAAATTTATTATTAGTGGTATCGGCCATGGCAATCGAAACGTAGTAGCAGAGTTTGCATTTTTGTCCCAGAATTTTTTTAGTGTTTTTCAATGTAAATCAAATTTTTCTATGAAATCTGCAGAAATATCTAGGCGATTTAAACGAAAATTGGCACAATATTTGCAAATGTCAAAATTTATTATTAGTGGTATCGGCCATGGCAATCGAAACGTGGTAGCAGAGTTTGCATTTTTGGTCCAGAATTTTTTTAGTGTTTTTCAATAAAAATCAAATTTTTCTATGAAATCTGCAGAAATAACTAGGCGATTTAAACGAAAATTGGCACAATATTTGCAAATGTCAAAATTTATTATTAGTGGTATCGGCCATGGCAATCGGATCGTGGTAGCAGAGTTTAAATTTTTGTCCCAGAATTTTTTTAGTGTTTTTCAATGAAAATCAAATTTTTCTATGAAATCTGCAGAAATATCTAGGCGATTTAAACGAAAATTGGCACAATATTTGCAAATGTCAAAATTTATTATTAGTGGTATCGGCCATGGCAATCGAAACGTGGTAGCAGAGTTTGCATTTTTGGTCCAGAATTTGTTTAGTGTTTTTCAATAAAAATCAAATTTTTCTATGAAATCTGCAGAAATAACTAGGCGATTTAAACGAAAATTGGCACAATATTTGCAAATGTCAAAATTTATTATTAGTGGTATCGGCCATGGCAATCGGATCGTGGTAGCAGAGTTTAAATTTTTGTCCCAGAATTTTTTTAGTGTTTTTCAATGTAAATCAAATTTTTCTATGAAATCTGCAGAAATATCTAGGCGATTTAAACGAAAATTGGCACAATATTTGCAAATGTCAAAATTTATTATTAGTGGTATCGGCCATGGCAATCGAAACGTGGTAGCAGAGTTTGCATTTTTGGTCCAGAATTTTTTTAGTGTTTTTCAATAAAAATCAAATTTTTCTATGAAATCTGCAGAAATAACTAGGCGATTTAAACGAAAATTGGCACAATATTTGCAAATGTCAAAATTTATTATTAGTGGTATCGGCCATGGCAATCGGATCGTGGTAGCAGAGTTTAAATTTTTGTCCCAGAATTTTTTTAGTGTTTTTCAATGTAAATCAAATTTTTCTATGAAATCTGCAGAAATATCTAGGCGATTTAAACGAAAATTGGCACAATATTTGCAAATGTCAAAATTTATTATTAGTGGTATCGGCCATGGCAATCGAAACGTAGTAGCAGAGTTTACATTTTTGTCCCAGAATTTTTTTAGTGTTTTTCAATGTAAATCAAATTTTTCTATGAAATCTGCAGAAATATCTAGGCGATTTAAACGAAAATTGGCACAATATTTGCAAATGTCAAAATTTATTATTAGTGGTATCGGCCATGGCAATCGAAACGTGGTAGCAGAGTTTGCATTTTTGGTCCAGAATTTTTTTAGTGTTTTTCAATAAAAATCAAATTTTTCTATGAAATCTGCAGAAATAACTAGGCGATTTAAACGAAAATTGGCACAATATTTGCAAATGTCAAAATTTATTATTAGTGGTATCGGCCATGGCAATCGGATCGTGGTAGCAGAGTTTAAATTTTTGTCCCAGAATTTTTTTTGTGTTTTTCAATGTAAATCAAATTTTTCTATGAAATCTGCAGAAATATCTAGGCGATTTAAACGAAAATTGGCACAATATTTGCAAATGTCAAAATTTATTATTAGTGGTATCGGCCATGGCAATCGAAACGTGGTAGCAGAGTTTGCATTTTTGGTCCAGAATTTTTTTAGTGTTTTTCAATAAAAATCAAATTTTTCTATGAAATCTGCAGAAATAACTAGGCGATTTAAACGAAAATTGGCACAATATTTGCAAATGTCAAAATTTATTATTAGTGGTATCGGCCATGGCAATCGGATCGTGGTAGCAGAGTTTAAATTT
This sequence comes from Tipula vernalis, assembly GCA_958295665.1. Taxonomy (NCBI): domain Eukaryota; kingdom Metazoa; phylum Arthropoda; class Insecta; order Diptera; family Tipulidae; genus Tipula; species Tipula vernalis. The sequence goes on along the minus strand of OY282560.1, from coordinate 320,877,701 downwards.
TTGTCCCAGAATTTTTTTAGTGTTTTTCAATGTAAATCAAATTTTTCTATGAAATCTGCAGAAATATCTAGGCGATTTAAACGAAAATTGGCACAATATTTGCAAATGTCAAAATTTATTATTAGTGGTATCGGCCATGGCAATCGGATCGTGGTAGCAGAGTTTAAATTTTTGTCCCAGAATTTTTTTAGTGTTTTTCAATGTAAATCAAATTTTTCTATGAAATCTGCAGAAATATCTAGGCGATTTAAACGAAAATTGGCACAATATTTGCAAATGTCAAAATTTATTATTAGTGGTATCGGCCATGGCAATCGAAACGTGGTAGCAGAGTTTGCATTTTTGGTCCAGAATTTTTTTAGTGTTTTTCAATAAAAATCAAATTTTTCTATGAAATCTGCAGAAATAACTAGGCGATTTAAACGAAAATTGGCACAATATTTGCAAATGTCAAAATTTATTATTAGTGGTATCGGCCATGGCAATCGGATCGTGGTAGCAGAGTTTAAATTTTTGTCCCAGAATTTTTTTAGTGTTTTTCAATGTAAATCAAATTTTTCTATGAAATCTGCAGAAATATCTAGGCGATTTAAACGAAAATTGGCACAATATTTGCAAATGTCAAAATTTATTATTAGTGGTATCGGCCATGGCAATCGAAACGTAGTAGCAGAGTTTACATTTTTGTCCCAGAATTTTTTTAGTGTTTTTCAATGTAAATCAAATTTTTCTATGAAATCTGCAGAAATATCTAGGCGATTTAAACGAAAATTGGCACAATATTTGCAAATGTCAAAATTTATTATTAGTGGTATCGGCCATGGCAATCGAAACGTGGTAGCAGAGTTTGCATTTTTGGTCCAGAATTTTTTTAGTGTTTTTCAATAAAAATCAAATTTTTCTATGAAATCTGCAGAAATAACTAGGCGATTTAAACGAAAATTGGCACAATATTTGCAAATGTCAAAATTTATTATTAGTGGTATCGGCCATGGCAATCGGATCGTGGTAGCAGAGTTTAAATTTTTGTCCCAGAATTTTTTTAGTGTTTTTCAATGTAAATCAAATTTTTCTATGAAATCTGCAGAAATATCTAGGCGATTTAAACGAAAATTGGCACAATATTTGCAAATGTCAAAATTTATTATTAGTGGTATCGGCCATGGCAATCGAAACGTAGTAGCAGAGTTTACATTTTTGTCCCAGAATTTTTTTAGTGTTTTTCAATGTAAATCAAATTTTTCTATGAAATCTGCAGAAATATCTAGGCGATTTAAACGAAAATTGGCACAATATTTGCAAATGTCAAAATTTATTATTAGTGGTATCGGCCATGGCAATCGAAACGTGGTAGCAGAGTTTGCATTTTTGGTCCAGAATTTTTTTAGTGTTTTTCAATAAAAATCAAATTTTTCTATGAAATCTGCAGAAATAACTAGGCGATTTAAACGAAAATTGGCACAATATTTGCAAATGTCAAAATTTATTATTAGTGGTATCGGCCATGGCAATCGGATCGTGGTAGCAGAGTTTAAATTTTTGTCCCAGAATTTTTTTAGTGTTTTTCAATGTAAATCAAATTTTTCTATGAAATCTGCAGAAATATCTAGGCGATTTAAACGAAAATTGGCACAATATTTGCAAATGTCAAAATTTATTATTAGTGGTATCGGCCATGGCAATCGAAACGTGGTAGCAGAGTTTGCATTTTTGGTCCAGAATTTTTTTAGTGTTTTTCACTAAAAATCAAATTTTTCTATGAAATCTGCAGAAATAACTAGGCGATTTAAACGAAAATTGGCACAATATTTGCAAATGTCAAAATTTATTATTAGTGGTATCGGCCATGGCAATCGGATCGTGGTAGCAGAGTTTAAATTTTTGTCCCAGAATTTTTTTAGTGTTTTTCAATGTAAATCAAATTTTTCTATGAAATCTGCAGAAATATCTAGGCGATTTAAACGAAAATTGGCACAATATTTGCAAATGTCAAAATTTATTATTAGTGGTATCGGCCATGGCAATCGAAACGTGGTAGCAGAGTTTGCATTTTTGGTCCAGAATTTTTTTAGTGTTTTTCAATAAAAATCAAATTTTTCTATGAAATCTGCAGAAATAACTAGGCGATTTAAACGAAAATTGGCACAATATTTGCAAATGTCAAAATTTATTATTAGTGGTATCGGCCATGGCAATCGGATCGTGGTAGCAGAGTTTAAATTTTTGTCCCAGAATTTTTTTAGTGTTTTTCAATGTAAATCAAATTTTTCTATGAAATCTGCAGAAATATCTAGGCGATTTAAACGAAAATTGGCACAATATTTGCAAATGTCAAAATTTATTATTAGTGGTATCGGCCATGGCAATCGAAACGTGGTAGCAGAGTTTGCATTTTTGGTCCAGAATTTTTTTAGTGTTTTTCAATAAAAATCAAATTTTTCTATGAAATCTGCAGAAATAACTAGGCGATTTAAACAAAAATTGGCACAATATTTGCAAATGTCAAAATTTATTATTAGTGGTATCGGCCATGGCAATCGGATCGTGGTAGCAGAGTTTAAATTTTTGTCCCAGAATTTTTTTAGTGTTTTTCAATGTAAATCAAATTTTTCTATGAAATCTGCAGAAATATCTAGGCGATTTAAACGAAAATTGGCACAATATTTGCAAATGTCAAAATTTATTATTAGTGGTATCGGCCATGGCAATCGAAACGTGGCAGCAGAGTTTGCATTTTTGGCCCAGAATTTTTTTAGTGTTTTTAAATAAAAATCAAATTTTTCTATGAAATCTGCAGAAATAATTAGGCGATTTGAACGAAAATTGGTAAAATATTTGCAAATGTCAAAATTTATTATTAGTGGTATTGGCCATGGCAATCGAGATGTGGCAAAAGAGTTTACATTTTTGGCCCAGAATTTTTTTAGTGTTTTTCAATGAAAATCAAAATTTTTCTATGAAATCTGCAGAAATAACCAAGCAAATTAAACGAAAATTGGCACAATATTTGCAAATGTCAAAATTTATTATTAGTGGTATCGGCCATGGCAATCGAAACGTGGCAGCAGAGTTTGCATTTTTGGCCCAGAATTTTTTTAGTGTTTTTCAATAAAAATCAAATTTTTCTATGAAATCTGCAGAAATAACTAGGCGATTTAAACGAAAATTGGCACAATATTTGCAAATGTCAAAATTTATTATTAGTGGTATCGGCCATGGCAATCGAAACGTGGCAGCAGAGTTTGCATTTTTGGCCCAGAATTTTTTTAGTGTTTTCAATAAAAATCAAATTTTTCTATGAAATCTGCAGAAATAACTAGGCGATTTAAACGAAAATTGGCACAATATTTGCAAATGTCAAAATTTATTATTAGTGGTATCGGCCATGGCAATCGAAACGTGGCAGCAGAGTTTGCATTTTTAGCCCAAAATTTTTTTAGTGTTTTTCAATGTAAATCAAATTTTTCTATGAAATCTGCAGAAATAACTAGGCGATTTAAACGAAAATTGGCTCAATATTTGCAAATTTCAAAATTTATTATTAGTGGTATCGGCCAAGGCAATCGAAACGTGGCAGCAGAGTTTGCATTTTTGGCCCAGAATTTTTTTAGTGTTTTTCAATAAAAATCAAATTTTTCTATGAAATCTGCAGAAATAACTAGGCGATTTAAACGAAAATTGGCACAATATTTGCAAATGTCAAAATTTATTATTAGTGGTATCGGCCATGGCAATCGAAACGTGGCAGCAGAGTTTGCATTTTTGTCCCAGAATTTTTTTAGTGTTTTTCAATAAAAATCAAATTTTTCTATGAAATCTGCAGAAATAACTAGGCGATTTAAACGAAAATTGGCACAATATTTGCAAATGTCAAAATTTATTATTAGTGGTATCGGCCATGGCAATCGGATCGTGGTAGCAGAGTTTAAATTTTTGTCCCAGAATTTTTTTAGTGTTTTTCAATGTAAATCAAATTTTTCTATGAAATCTGCAGAAATATCTAGGCGATTTAAACGAAAATTGGCACAATATTTGCAAATGTCAAAATTTATTATTAGTGGTATCGGCCATGGCAATCGAAACGTGGTAGCAGAGTTTGCATTTTTGGTCCAGAATTTTTTTAGTGTTTTTCAATAAAAATCAAATTTTTCTATGAAATCTGCAGAAATAACTAGGCGATTTAAACGAAAATTGGCACAATATTTGCAAATGTCAAAATTTATTATTAGTGGTATCGGCCATGGCAATCGAAACGTGGCAGCAGAGTTTGCATTTTTGGCCCAGAATTTTTTTAGTGTTTTTCAATAAAAATCAAATTTTTCTATGAAATCTGCAGAAATAACCAGGCGATTTAAACGAAAATTGGCACAATATTTGCAAATGTCAAAATTTATTATTAGTGGTATCGGCCTTGGCAATCGAAACCTGGCAGCAGAGTTTGCATTTTTGGCCCAGAATTTTTTTAGTGTTTTCAATAAAAATCAAATTTTTCTATGAAATCTGCAGAAATAACCAGGCGATTTAAACGAAAATTGGCACAATATTTGCAAATGTCAAAATTTATTATTAGTGGTATCGGCCATGGCAATCGAAACGTGGCAGCAGAGTTTGCATTTTTGGCCCAGAATTTTTTTAGTGTTTTTCAATGAAAATCAAATTTTTCTATGAAATCTGCAGAAATAACTAGGCGATTTAAACGAAAATTGGCACAATATTTGCAAATGTCAAAATTTATTATTAGTGGTATCGGCCATGGCAATCGAAACGTGGCAGCAGAGTTTGCATTTTTGTCCCAGAATTTTTTTAGTGTTTTTAAATAAAAATCAAATTTTTCTATGAAACCTGCAGAAATAACCAGGCGATTTAAACGAAAATTGGCACAATATTTGCAAATGTCAAAATTTATTATTAGTATTAGTTAGCAGAGTTTTCATTTTTAACCCAGAATTTGTTTAGTGTTTTTCACTAAAAATCAAATTTTTCTATGAAATCTGCAGAAATAACTAGGCGATTTAAACGAAAATTGGCACAATATTTGCAAATGTCAAAATTTATTATTAGTGGTATCGGCCATGGCAATCGAAACGTGGCAGCAGAGTTTGCATTTTTGGCCCAGAATTTTTTTAGTGTTTTACAATAAAAATCAAATTTTTCTATGAAATCTGCAGAAATAACTAGGCGATTTAAACGAAAATTGGCACAATATTTGCAAATGTCAAAATTTATTATTAGTGGTATCGGCCATGGCAATCGAAACGTGGCAGCAGAGTTTGCATTTTTGGCCCAGAATTTTTTTAGTGTTTTTCAATAAAAATCTTCTATGAAATCTGCAGAAATAATTAGGCGATTTGAACGAAAATTGGTAAAATATTTGCAAATGTCAAAATTTATTATTAGTGGTATTGGCCATGGCAATCGAGATGTGGCAAAAGAGTTTACATTTTTGGCCCAGAATTTTTTTAGTGTTTTTCAATGAAAATCAAAATTTTTCTATGAAATCTGCAGAAATAACCAAGCAAATTAAACGAAAATTGGCACAATATTTGCAAATGTCAAAATTTATTATTAGTGGTATCGGCCATGGCAATCGAAACGTGGCAGCAGAGTTTGCATTTTTGGCCCAGAATTTTTTTAGTGTTTTTCAATAAAAATCAAATTTTTCTATGAAATCTGCAGAAATAACCAGGCGATTTAAACGAAAATTGGCACAATATTTGCAAATGTCAAAATTTATTATTAGTGGTATCGGCCATGGCAATCGAAACGTGGCAGCAGAGTTTGCATTTTTGGCCCAGAATTTTTTTAGTGTTTTCAATAAAAATCAAATTTTTCTATGAAATCTGCAGAAATAACCAGGCGATTTAAACGAAAATTGGCACAATATTTGCAAATGTCAAAATTTATTATTAGTGGTATCGGCCATGGCAATCGAAACGTGGCAGCAGAGTTTGCATTTTTGGCCCAGAATTTTTTTAGTGTTTTTCAATAAAAATCAAATTTTTCTATGAAATCTGCAGAAATAACTAGGCGATTTAAACGAAAATTGGCACAATATTTGCAAATGTCAAAATTTATTATTAGTTGTATCGGCCATGGCAATCGAAACGTGGCAGCAGAGTTTGCATTTTTGGCCCAGAATTTTTTTAGTGTTTTTCAATAAAAATCAAATTTTTCTATGAAATCTGCAGAAATAACCAGGCGATTTAAACGAAAGTTGGCACAATATTTGCAAATGTCAAAATTTATTATTAGTGGTATCGGCCTTGGCAATCGAAACCTGGCAGCAGAGTTTGCATTTTTGGCCCAGAATTTTTTTAGTGTTTTCAATAAAAATCAAATTTTTCTATGAAATCTGCAGAAATAACCAGGCGATTTAAACGAAAATTGGCACAATATTTGCAAATGTCAAAATTTATTATTAGTGGTATCGGCCATGGCAATCGAAACGTGGCAGCAGAGTTTGCATTTTTGGCCCAGAATTTTTTTAGTGTTTTTCAATAAAAATCAAATTTTTCTATGAAATCTGCAGAAATAACTAGGCGATTTAAACGAAAATTGGCACAATATTTGCAAATGTCAAAATTTATTATTAGTTGTATCGGCCATGGCAATCGAAACGTGGCAGCAGAGTTTGCATTTTTGGGCCAGAATTTTTTTAGTGTTTTTCAATGAAAATCAAAATTTTTCTATGAAATCTGCAGAAATAACCAGGCGATTTAAAAAAAAATTGGCACAATATTTGCAAATGTCAAAATTTATTATTAGTGGTATCGGCCTTGGCAATCGAAACGTGGCAGCAGAGTTTGCATTTTTGGCCCAGAATTTTTTTAGTGTTTTTCAATAAAAATCAAATTTTTCTATGAAATCTGCAGAAATAACTAGGCGATTTAACCGAAAATTGGCACAATATTTGCAAATGTCAAAATTTATTATTTGTGGTATCGGCCATGGCAATCGAAACGTGGCAACAGAGTTTGCATTTTTGGCCCAGAATTTTTTTAGTGTTTTTCAATGTAAATCAAATTTTTCTATGAAATCTGCAGAAATAGCCAGGCGATTTATACGAAAATTGGCACAATATTTGCAAATGTCAAAATTTATTATTAGTGGTATCGGCCATGGCAATCGAAACGTGGCAGCAGAATTTGCATTTTTGGTCCAGAATTTTGTTAGTGTTTTTCAATATAAATCTAATTTTTCTATGAAATCTGCAGAAATAACCAGGCGATTTAAACGAAAATTGGCACAATATTTGCAAATGTCAAAATTTATTATTAGTGGTATCGGCCATGGCAATAGAGACGTGGCAACAGAGTTTACATTTTTGGCCCAGAATTTTTTTAGTGTTTTTCAGCCCGTGATTTGAGAATACTTATGAGTTCCTCTTAATTGGTACGTTTATTTTGTTCAAAAGTTTTTTTTTATTTTAACAATACAGTAAACCACTTTGGATAAAACATCAAACTCTCAAGAAAGATGGCCATTTAGCAATCGGAGGTAGTACACGCAGTGATTTCGAATAGGAGGTCGTATATGCCTTCATAACTGACTTCACTTCGTCTTCGATAGCCAGCGCTTTCAGGGCATACCTGATGTAGCATTTTTTATTTTCGAAACCATCCGTACGACTGACTGAAAATTTTAAACAGTTGATAGACTGAATCTTGAAGATATCTACAATGAACAAGTAAAGTCCATGGCAGATGCACCCATACTCGGTAATGCAGGGATAGCTTTTGTTAAACATTTTTCGGGACGCTTTATTGTTCGTTCCATTGTCAGTGTTAAAAATCTCGACGTCTTTGTGTGTCGATTTTCCTTAGTGAGTAGATTTATAGAAAAAGGATTTAGGTGTATTGATGACATAATTTGTTATGGAGTCTCTGCGTATGTTCGACCAAGCATCGGTCTGCAACGTCAGATGCGCCGGCAATTTTTGGTTTAGAAGTTTTATAGAACGGTCGCAATTTCGTCCTTTCGAGACGACTTTGTCAGAAACGAAAATTGCTCGATTAATAGCTCATCGACCATCTGGTGCTACTTTGGACTAATGTTGTCAACGAAATTCCAGTATACTAGAGCTTTTCTCATCGTTTAAGACGTTGCCGCCACTTTTCTAGTTAAAATAGTGATTGGTGTTTTTTCAGACACAGGGCGATGGATCATATACAGGGTCAGATCAGATTCCAGATCTATTATGTCAATGAAACAGGAAAAAGGTGTAGATTATTATATTTTACAGCATAATTTGGTGTAGTAGATTAATAATACATAAGGAAGTACAAAGCAGTGGTATCAAAACATTTTTAATTTATGTTACCGATATTACCTTGGTAACACTACTTTACGTAATATTACCTAAAATTACCTATTTTTCCGGTAATATTATCACCCAGAATATTACCGTTTACATCGTAGCTTAAATTGATTTATATCGCGTGTGATTGTGTAGTGAATAGTGTAGTGGAAGAGAATTAAAAATTAATCGATGAGGAAAGACTTCAACAAGGAAATATGTATCCAAAAAAATCATAACGGTACTATCCAGATATCGTTAGAGGTATTTTCATACCACATATACTGGTCTATACATATGTTTATGTGGTATGAATATGTGTTAACATTTTTTTGTTTCGTTTTATTTTATTATATGATTTGCTTAATCTGTTTTTGTTTAAATCTGTAGAGAATACATTTTTTTGATAGGATTTGTGTAAAGAGTGAGCTGGATGCTGTGTAGACTTTTTTTTTGATTTTGGTATAGGTAAGTTATATACGCAGTTAAATATTTCTCTAGAACAGATTGTTCTGTTTAATTTTTCTACTCTAATAAATATGTATGTGTTTGGCGTTGTGGTATAAAACTGGAAATTATTGCGTTTACCACAAGTGCGTGTTTTGTGTGTAGGTATGCAGAACAAATTGATTTGTGTTCGATTTAAATTGGATTCTTGTACTTCGTATAATTGAGTACGTTTCACGTTCATTCATATTCCAAAGTTTAATACAAGGTATTGGTTATGGAAATGCACCAAAAAGTGGAAACATAACAATAATTTATGTCTGTATATGTTCATGATGGGAATGGAAAATGTGCATTACAACAACAAAATTGTTAAATTTCTTGTTTTTCTTGTGATCGTATTATTCGGCTTAGTTGAATATTGTTCTTATGTTAATTTATATTATGTCTATGTATTATGTATATATTTATGTATAAAATTCATAATTTAGAATTAAAATTTTTAATGCATCTTGAATTTCAGGTTATTTAGTTAGTGTTTAATTTGCTGTCCTTCAATTTAGATGCTAAATTGAATTTGTTTTATTTAAGGGTGTTAAGGGTGTTTAACTAAATTTAACGGAATTAATTTTTCTGAATGAATGTTGGTATGGTGTTAATGTTCACACTGGTATTATTTTTAATGAAAGTTGTTGGTATTAGTGTTGATATTGGTAATGGTTTTAGTTTAAAAAACACCTGAGAAACACGACCAAGATGGTACTGGCTGAGATGACAGCACGATGGGCGGGTGGTGGTTGGTTTAATTATTGTCAAACTATTAATGTTAATTTATTTATAGTAAATAAAGATTAATGTATAATTTATTTTAGAGAATTAAATTTATACCTAATTTAGAATAGTTATTATAAAGGATTAATGCACATTTTAAATTTAGGAAATTCTTGAATGAAACAACTTTACAGGAATTTTAGCAGTAGATGAACTTTAAACTGTATTGTCTTGCGCTAAATGATTTTTTAAAAATATATTACTAACAAATGTACTTAAGTGTCTGGAACCGGGTTGATTCTTTGTGACTAACATATCTTTCCTTTCCTTCGGTTTTGTTATGTGTAAACGGGGGTACGGAGGGCCCGGCGTCATCCGGGAGTCTTGCTTAGGCTTGGTATAAAAACATTTATTGTAATATTTTTTAAGTGCGGAGGCATAGAACCTCCTAGAGGCCCCGATCTTTTGGGTGAAAAAAGATCAAGCCGTTAATCGATTCCTGAAAAAATATTTCATAGAGTTTTATCCATTTTCAGAATTTCATTTATGTTTCTAACTTCTTGTGTGTGTTTATATCTTTCCAGAAAATGGACGTTAACCGTGATGGTGTTGTAACATTAGATGAATTTTTAGATTGTTGCCGTAAAGATGATTCAATATCTCGTTCTATGGCAGTATTCGATACGGCCATCTGACCGTATGCAACACCTGCAGGCGATTCAAATACAAATACTAATAATAAAAAACCATCTAGCAAAAAATTATCATCCCATCATCGTCAAACACGAAGAGCTAATTCACATAAAAATAAATCGCTTGCCGGCAGCACAATAGCAACAATAACAACAACAGCAACAACAACATCACATCAAATGTATAATAATAATAATAATAATAATTCCAAAAACGTCCACAAAATGCATAACAACAATATTTTTAATAGTAATACCAATTATTATTCTAACCAACAACATCCAAATCATCATCTTCATCATCCCCCTGTATATCACACGACCAGCAGTACCAATTCGTATCAAAATTATCGTCTATCTCCGAATAATAATATTAATCCTAGTAGTAGTGTACCAAATAACGATAATGATATTAATAATCAAAGACAACCGCAAGATCAGCAATTGCAACCGATTGACGATGGTGGATCCCCATCATTAGTTCGCGTTAAAACGTGGTACACTGTAGCAAAACAGGGCGTTTCATGTTAGCAATGAATTAAAATTAATTAATTAAAATACACCATAACCAACAAAAAAAAAATTTAAAAAATTAAAAAATTCATTACGCGGTAGGTTAGTTAATTTAAATTAAATTTAATTAAAAAAAAATCGATTAATTATTTTTGTTTTATTTGCTAATTTTATTTTTTACATTGGAAGAATATAAAACAAAACAAAAATACCAAAGTGTGGGGATTGAGTTATGTTGATAAATATTATACATTATATAGAATAAAATAATTAATAATTTAACAAATTAATATTATAAATTAATAATATTTTATGAGACTGATAATTAAAAAAAAAAAAAAAAAATTTGCAAAACAAAAATTAAATAAATAAATAAATACATAAATTAAAAATCATGTGATCTAAAAATATTTATTTAAATTATGATTGTTTTAGTGCGACAATCTATTTATGTAATAAATTCTATAAATGCGTGTTTTTTTGGGTCGATTAAATATTGTAATAATTGTAATAAATATTAAATTTGTCTTAACAACACAACAAAATTGATTGGCTTTTTATAAAAGCTTTTTTTTTTCTTTTGTATAATTTATTTGAAATTTAGGTGCAGTGAGAGTTATTTCAGTTGGCTTCAAAAACTCGAATACGAGTTCCACTCATTAAATCTAAACCATTATTTTTAATTTTGGCCGTTTGTCTAAAACTAGATACGCCTTTATTACTGGTTAAATATTAATGAGCCTCCAAGAAAAACCGTAGTTTTATTTGATGGCATTGTACCACACTTTGATAAGCTAAATTTCGGCACTTTTTAATAAACTATACAAGGAATATAAATAAAAATTTGCATTCAACGTTATACACATTATGTTAAATCAGAATAAAGATATAAATATTTTTGTAAATATTTTTACTATTTCCTAAGGGTTAAAAAGCCAAAGGGTGCAATGCTAAACGACTTTGGGGAGTGCTCTATTTTAGTATATGAATTATATATGAATTTAAGCAAATAAAACTTGTTGCCGTTCTTTCTCGAAAAAATAACTAGAGAACGTCGAATAACCTCGAAAATGTTGAATAATGTTATAATTTTGGATAACTTCTTAGCCAAGTAACTTAAAAATTAAACCCGGTGTTGGATACTATTTTAAACCAGGTTGTGTAATATTTTCTATTTGATATTTATTATTATTATAATTATTATAATTATAGAATGATGTGCACACACGTTTCTTGTCATTCCACTTTTTAAAAAAAAGTAGAAAGAAAAGAAGATTCAATCCACCCTATTGGTGAACATCATAACTAATTAATGTTTTGATAGTGCGATATTTTTATTTCTATCTTGACACTCCCACTAAATGAGTAACTATCAAAAATCGCAACAAGTAAAAAAAAAAATTCACTTAATATTTTCTTATTCATTTGCTTTGATGAATAATGAACGTCGTAGATTTTTAAATCGTTCCGGTAGTAATGGTTTGGTGAGTATGTCAGCAAGTTGCTCTTCAGTGCATTTGTACTGAATGTTAATTTCATCATTTTCTAGTTTTTCTCGAATGAAATGATATCGCACATCTATGTGCTTTGTCCTCTTATGAAATTCAGCATTATGGATGAGACGTATAGCACTTTGGTTGTCCACAAATATTACTGACGGTTCAGTCACAGGATTATCGATATCCTGTAGTAATTGGCGTAACCAAATAACTTCTTTTGTAGCTTCTGATGCTGCCATGTATTCGGATTCAGTTGTGGAAAGCGCTACCGTACGTTGTCGTTTACTTGACCATGTAATTGGTCCATTGTTGATGGTAAAGATGTAGCCTGTAGTTGATCGTCGAGTATCCAGATCGTTCGCAAAGTCTGAATCAGAATATCCAACTAAGTCTACGGATGTGCTTTGAGTACGTTTGTATAAAATCCCGTGATCCGATGTTCCAATGAGGTATTTAATTATTCTCTTTACAGCATTCCAATGTGAGTTCGTATGTTTATTCAAAAATCTGCTCACGACTCCCACTGCATATGAAATGTCTGGCCGACTTACTGTTGCTGCAAATATTAATGAGCCAACAGCCTCGCGATACGAAACTGCGATCTCCCCTTTTTCGCTGTTATCACTTGAACTCAAATGTGCATGTGAATCGGCTGGAACACTTATGGGTTTTGCTGTGTCATGACTGAATCTTTTGATAATGTTTTTAATATAGCTCGTTTAGTGAATAAATATCGTTCGTTCTAAACGGTTTCTTTCAATCTGCATGCCAACAAAGCAGTCCGGATGATCAAATTTAATTTCGAATGAATCCTTTAAATGATTCAGTACAACATGCAATGCTTCTCCTGTTTCTGCAATCACCAAGCCATCATCGACGTATAGTGCCAATAGCACTTTTTCGTTTTTGTTGAACTATCCTCTGTATACACATTTGTCCGCATTGCTTTGGACAAATCCGAATTCATTCAAAAAGTTATGAAACTTTTTATTCCAACAGTAGGATGCCTGTTTTAATCCGTATAGTGATTTGGAAAGTTTGCACACTTTGTTTGCTTCAATTTCAAATCCTTTTGGTGGCTTAATGTAAATTTCCTCTTAAAGGTCACCATATAAAAATGCAGTTTTAATGTCAAATTGCATTATTTCAAAATCGTTTTGTGCTGCCATGGCGAGCAACAATCTTATCGAATCAAATCGAATGGTTGGCGCGAATGTCTCATTATAATCAACGCCCTCTTTCTGAGCAAATCCTTTTGCACATAATCGAGATTTATATCTAGATATTTCTCCATTTGGATGGTGTTTGAGTCTAAATACCCATCTAGATCCTATTATACGCTTACCAGACGGTAATGTAACAATACTCCAAGTGTTGTTCTTTTCTAATGCCTCCAATTCCTCATTGATAGATTTGGACCACTGTTCTGCTTCTGGACTGGCCATAGCTTCTTCATATGTTTGAGGAATTTTAATCTCAACCATATTTAGGTCATATCGTGCAGGTGGCTTAATATTTCTGCGATCACGTAATGCATGTGAATTGTGATCACTTGGCTTAAAATGTTCAATTTGACTTTTAATCAATTCACCTTCCATGTTTACTTCGTTTTGCAGGTTAATTTCTTCAGCCTCATCGATGTCAGGAATAACTTCATTGTTTTCTGAGTCGATTTCAGATATTTTTATTTGAACAGTATTTTGTCTTGGGAAGACCACAGATGCTGTTTCATTAAATATCACGTTTCTTGATATTTTAATCCTTCTCGTTTCTGTGTCGTAAAGACGATAGTTTTTGGAATTTCCATCATATCCAACAAACATTATTTTCTTACTTTTAGGTGCCAGTTTGTTTCGTAGTTCTTTCGGCACATGCATATATGCATCACAACCAAAAGTCTTGATGTGATCAAATTCAGCCTTTTTGCCGGTCCATTTCTCATATGGTGAGGAATTCGGTGACTGCGTATTTGGGGTTCTGTTTAGAATGTAAACAGCGGTGTTAACGGCTTCTGCCCATAAATAAGTTGGCAGATCCTTTGTGTATAACATGGAACGAGCACATTCAACAATGGTTCGCATGTCCCTTTCTGCTTTTCCATTTTGCTCTGGGGTATATGGAGCAGTTGTTTCTAGAATGATACCGGTTTTCTTTAGGTACTCATTGAAATCTCTGTTGAAATATTCTTTGCCATTATCGATGTGTAGAACTTTGGGATGTTCGCCAAACTTATTTTTCGCCAAGTTGACGAATTCCTTAAAACAGGTCAATGCATCTGATTTGTGTTTTATGTAAAATATAACACGATATCCAGAACAATCATCTTTGAATAAGATGAAGTAATTCGCACCTTGAATTGATGATATCGACATAGGTCCACAAATGTCACTATGAATAAACTCTCCTGGTTTTGTCTCTCGATTTACCTTTGTCTTAAATGGTAACTTATGCTGTTTACCATATGTACATGCCTCACAAAAGAAATTTTTAATGTTGGAGACGTCAATGTTTTTGATTGATCTACTTGTCACTAATCCCAGTAGTGTCTTGTTACTTATGTGACCAAGTCTCTCATGCCACATCTTTAAATTATCTACAGCATTTGAATGGGCAGTATTAGCTTCCGAGTTGATCATTGTTCGAAAGTGTAGTTTGTAGAGATTATTAGGTTCCTTTATTGCAGTTGCAACTAATTTTGAATCGTTAAAAATTTCTGCGGTGCTGCCTGACTTGATTATTTTCATACCTTTTGAGGTAATGACGCCTTCCAAAAATAAATTTTTCTTCAGTCCCGGAATAAATAGTACGTTGGTTATTGTGGAATCATGCCAAGTTCCGGATAACAGCTTTTGAACGTTGACAGTTCCTTTTCCTTTCACCATTAGCTCTTGGTTACTTCCAAGTTTGACGGTCGTGTCGTCTTTAATTTCCTCAAATGTGTGGAAGTATTCCAATTTAAGAGTCATATGGGCGGATGCACCACTATCCATGATCCAGAATTCATTATCGTCAAATGTATTTAACATTGTATTATCGATATCGATCGTAAATGCTGAAACATTTGACTGGGTATTTTTCTCCTTACTTTCTGATGATTTTTCATTTCGTAATTTCTTTGGAGCTCGACAGACACTGGCAAAATGCCCCTTTTTCTGGCAATTGTAGCAGGTTACATTAGGCCGCTTACCCTTATTGTATTTCGGATGGTGTGAATTTGTATTTGGCTTATTCGACCCTCGGGTGGAAACTGATAATGCAGTTTCTGTATCTTCGTATGATGTCAGGCTCGCCTCTTCATCTAATAATCTTGCTGTGAGATTCGGTATGGTTTGCTTTGTTTCATCCATTGATAACCATGCTTGCCTCAAACTTCTATATTTGGTTGGAAGACTTCCTAATATTTTTGTCATTATTGCAATGTCACTTAAGTTTTCACCTGTATCCTTTATTTGTTTTGCAAGATTTTCAACTTTCGCAATGTGTTGCGAGATCGAATCATTTAAATCCATTTTATATTGATGAAACCTTTCGTGTACCAGCATCTTATTTGTCTCACTTTTTTGCTCATATATTGAATTCAATTTGGTGAAAATTTCGTTCGATGATTCACAGTTTTCAATGAGCGTGATTTGGTGCAAATTCATTGCGGAAGTTAATGTGAACATTGCTATTGCATCTTGTTTTATCCAGTTTTGACGCTCATTTGCTTTGTCAATTTCGGGCATTACTTTAACGCCATTTGCAATATCATGCAATCCTTTTGCTTTGAGTGCACAAGTCATTTGAAATTTCCATTGCCTGTAGTTTCGTCCATCAAATTTCGTGATGCTCATAACATCAATTTTGTCATCAGCCATTATAACGTTCAATAATATTTTTAACTTCACAAAAAAATTATTATATATGTCGCGAACTTTATGCGATCATAAAAGATGGCTGCCAATTTATTTTCGATGGAGAAATTATTAATTACGAATTTAATTACACTGTTTATCGCTTATGATTTGTTACTGGCGATACCTGGGCCCATAACCTGTTGGATACTATTTTAAACCAGGTTTTGTAATATTTTCTATTTGATATTTATTATTATTATAATTATTATAATTATAGAATGATGTGCACACACGTTTCTTGTCATTCCACTTTTTAAAAAAAAGTAGAAAGAAAAGAAGATTCAATCCACCCTATTGGTGAACATCATAACTAATTAATGTTTTGATAGTGCGATATTTTTATTTCTATCTTGACACCCGGAAATATATAGGTTAATTCAAAAATCTTAAAATCTCTAATTTCAAGAATTTAACGAAATGCAATGCTTAATTAAATCCAAAGTAAACTCGAACAATTTTTCTCAACGTAAGTCCTATGGCGGTTGTTGTTCTCCTTGGACCTTAACATCGTTAGCTGTCATAAAGTTTTATCATCATTACTTGGATGGACCATAAAATTTATTTCGCAACTTCAGAACACTACCAAATTGCATTATTTGAATGGCAACAAAACCTCCCATCTAACACTTCTAGCTATTCGTCGTCGTTTATTAAATTTTTTACGTTTTTCCTCGGGGTTTTCCTCATTAGACCGAGGCTGTCCAGTCACAATTGTAAAATGCTTAATCTTTTTCTCGTCGCAATATTCCTCAAATGATTTTGATCTAAAACACGCTCCTCGGTCGGTCAAGATATTGAAGCATTATCTTCATTTATTTCAATGTAAATGCACGTAAATTTTGTGAACCAGTGTACTACTGCTAAAACATGCTTTTAGCCTTTCTTATCTTTAAGAATTCGAGTTCGTAAGAATTTTAAGTAATAAACGAGTTAAGTATTTCAAGTTAAGAGAAGAATGTCGGTTTTAAATATCAAATGATTTTTTCCGGCTTTTTATAGACACAAATATATTAGTAATAAATGGCATTTACAAGATCTTCGATTGGTTAATCATAAGCACTCAAGAGGCCAATCATTTGTAATATGTCTACCCAAAAAAGTAAAAATATAAACCCCCCCCCCCCTCCCCCATGCTTTACCCTCAAGAGTTACACAAAGTGTAACAACCCTGAACAAAAATAATAAACTGAAAAGTTTGGACTACTCATCAGGTAGCTACGACCAAACTATAAAAATACAATTCATACTTAACACCGAGAGTATCAAGTACGAACGTAATGATCTAGCGAATTAAATTCGCTAAATCAAAAAACAAACGCAACGAAAACCCTCATATTTTGTTTACGGTTGTTACACTTTGTATAACTCTTAGGGGTTAAGTATGGGGGGGGGGGCTTGTGATTTGCTTATGATTAACCAATCGAACATCTTGTGAATGCCATTTATTTCTAATATATTCGTGTCAATAAAAAGCCGAAAAAATCATTTCAGTTAAGTATTAAACGAGTTTTAAATAATTTGTTCACAATTAAATTATTTTCGAATTATAGTTCGAATTTCAGCAAAATTAAATTTTATTTGATATGAAAATTTCACAAAAATTAAAAATTATATGTCACATTCGTACGAATTGTAGACTAATCCAAAAATTGGATTTATATTGGAATTCTAGATATTCTCAATCCAATTGTAATCGTGTTTTAAAAATTTCGTTGACATTCTAAGATCTCACATAACATCATCGATTGTCCCAAAATAACAATTTTGAAACTGTGAACAAATTGAAGAAATTTTCAAAGAAGTTAACACGATATACTTTCGGTATGTGGTCAATCTCTCAAAGCAGATAAAAGTGGAAAACTCTTCTACAAGAACAAATTGCATTCATCCATTAATAATTTCAAGTCTGCTGGGAAGATTGTAGATGAGGTGTTACTATGTAACTCTCAAAATAAGCGAATAACTCAAATATTTCAATTACGAACTAGAGATATCCTAAGATGTTCTAACTGTATATCCAATGAATTTAATATGAAGCTAATAAGTTTATCTTTGAATCACAGCCAAATAATTTCGCAAATCCAATTTTCATTACCCAAACTGAGTTTCATCCCAATCGGTTGATAAATGGCTTAGTTCCGTTCAAACTGGCCTTTTTTTAACCACATCCGAAACTCATATTGGAATTCCATTCAAACTAGCTATTTTTCGGGACCCAATTGGTTGAGAATTGGGTAAACAGTATTAAAATTTGTCATTTTCAAGAACTCGGACCTATCATTCCCATCCTATCAATCATTTTTCAGGATCATTTCGGGGACTTATTTTGAAATTACATTTTCATCGTAAACGCCGAGTCTCACCCAAATCGGTTGAGAAATGGCTTAGTTCCTCCCAAATTGGCCGTTTTATAATTAGGGCAAAAATTAAAAAAAAAAATACCATGGGATCCCCTAAACGGCATATCACAAAATCAGGTCCAACCAAAATCGGTTGTTAAATGGCCTAGTTCCGTTCAAACTGATTTTTTTTAACCACATTTGAGACTCAGACTGGAATTCCATTCAAACTAGCCATTTTTCGGGACCCCATTTCCATCACAAAAATCGAGTTCCATCCCAATTCTTTGAGTAATGAAATAGTTCTAGAACCCAACCTTATACGACCGAGCTTCATCCCAATCGGTTAATAAATGGCTTAGTTCCGTTCAAATTGGCCTTTTTTTAACCACATCCGAAACTCATCCCAATTGGTTGAGAATTGGGTTAGCAGTATTGAAATTCTTCATTTTGAAGAAACCAGGCCTTAAACGACCGAGCTTTATCCCAATCGGTTGATAAATCCATATTCCGATATCATGTTGGAATCCCATTTTCATCAAGCAAACCGTGTTTCCTTTCAAAAGGTAAAGAATCGGTCATATTCCAGAATCACTTCGGCGACTCATTTTTAAATCACATTTTCATCGTAAAAGCCCAGTTTCCTCCAAATCGGTTGAGAAATGGCTTGGTTCCTTTCAAATTGGCCGTTTTTTTAAATACATCCGGACTTCATGTTGGAATCCAATTTTTTTCATAGAAACCGAGTTACGTCAAAATCGGTTGAGAAATGGCTTAGTTTAATTCAAATTGAATACCTTCTGGACTCCCAAGCCGAATCCGGAACTAATAACATGAAAGTAGCGAAAGTCTCAAAACAAGAAAGGAAAAAAATATAACGGCACAACGATAATTAGGGCAAAAAATTAAAAAAAAAAAATATTATGGACCCAACGGTGAGTCCCCTAAACGGCATATCACAAAATCAGTTCCAACCAAAATCGGTTGATAAATGGCTTAGTTCCGTTCAAACTGGCTTTTTTTTAACCACATCTCAAATTCATATTGGAATTCTATTTTTCGGGACCCCATTTCCATCACAAAAATCAAGTTACATCCCAATTGGTTGAGAATTGGCTTAATAGTATTGAAATTTGTCATTTCAGACAGAACCCAGGCAATATCCGACCGAGCTTCATCCCAATCGGTTGATAAATCCACATCCCGACCTAATGTTGGAGTATCATTTTCATCACGCAAACTGTTTCCTTTCAATCGGTTAAGAAATGGCGCAATCCCATTCAATTGGTAATTTTTCAGAATCACTTCAGCGACTCATTTTAAAATCAGATTTTCATCGTAAAAGCCGAGTTTCATCCAAATCGGTTGAGAAATGGCTTAGTTTAATTCAAATTGACTTTTTTTTAACCACATCCCAAATTCATATCGGAATTCCATTTTTCGGGACCCCATTTCCATCACAAAAATCGAGTTCCATCCCAATTGGTTGAGGATTGGTTTAGTAGTATTGAAATTTGTCGTTTTCAAGAACCCAGGCCTTATACGACTCAGCTTCATCCTAATTGGTTGTGAAATCCGTATCCCGACCTCAGAATCCCATTTTCGTCAAGCAAACCGTATTTCCTTTCAATTGGTTAAGAAATGGCGTAATCCCATTCAAATTGGTCATTTTCCAGAATCACTTCGGAGACTCGTAAAAGCAGAGTTTCATCCAAATCGGTTGAGTGAGAAATGGCTTAGTTCCTCTCAAATTGGCCGATTTTTTAAATACATCCGGACTTCATGTTGGAGTCCAATTTTTTTCATAGAACCGAGTTCCGTCAAAATCGGTTGAGAAATGGCTTAGTTTCATTCAAATTGAATGTTTTCCGGACTCCCCAAGCCGAATCCAGAACTAATTCCATGAAAATAGCGAAAGTCACAAAACAAGAAAGGAAAACAAAAAATAACGGTACAACCAACGATAAGGCCAAAAATTAAAAAAAAACATGGGCCCAACGGAGGATTCAGTAAAACAGTATATCCAAGAATCAGGACCCCTCACAATTTTTATCAAAACCGTTACAGCCATTTCTAAAACTCTTGATATAAATAAATAAACAAAGAGACAATTTTAAGAGATTTAAAGCACAATTTAGCTACAGGAAAGGGTTTCAGCCCAAGTTGATTAACTCTGCCTCATTGTTCAACTAATTTATATTTTTAAACCAGAGGAAGGATGTAAGAAATGTGAGGCTAAGGAAAATAAATGACAATTTTCCTACATATTTCCTTTTTCGAATTATTGATTTAATCCGTCTAAATTAGCTGAACGGGGAACAGATTTCTTACGAAATTGAAGCGCATCACTGTTGATTGATTATTGATTTTTAACAATTACGTTTAATATTTATAAATTAAAAATTATTTAATTTTTATTTTAATGATTTTAATAACGCACAATTATATTTTATTTTCCACTGTGCGAGTTGGGCGACATGTCGCCGTTTTAAAGATCAAGAGCAGACTGAAGTTAAAAGCAAAAAATTTTATTTTGGTTTGTTGTCTCTTCATGTGGAAGAGACAGTATAGTTCATTGGTTGAATGCGTGTGTGTTCCCAAATGGTAATGTCAACGTTGAGCGGCGTAAAGACATTGCATTAGTGGTTGGGTAAACTCAGACGCTAATGTATGTGAGTGATACTTTGTGGCGGAGCACGCATGAGTGAGCCGCTACAGATTCTATCTTAAATCTTGAAATAAAAATGTGGCTTCTATTACATGCTCACATGACATTATTATTTTCGTAAGAATAACGTTATGTTTAAAAACATTCCTCATGCCTACTGATAGTTAGCAGAATAAGTAATTTGCATTTAAGCTTAAGATAGTGCTTATGTGATGAAGACACCTCTTAAAGTTAACCGAAAAAAAAAAGTCGAAAATGCAGATACTTTGTTAACAGTAAATAATTACCGTCAAATAAGATATGTTCTCATGTTCAAGCTATTTGTGCCTCCCTACTTCATCATTCGATATCCCCCTTATTTTATTGATGAATAATGAAAGTATCTGGTCAGTTTGTATATCCGCTATTTAAATTTCATTCCCACGTGGTTTAATAAGAGATGTGTTTCATCTTAATCCGACCAGACACGTATGTTGATACCAGATCAATTGCACCTTTGTCGCCGTAAAATATGATAGTTACGGGATCTGAACTCGTCAAAATGCGCTCTTCCAGGATCATTACTGAATCTGGTCACAATGCTGACTACATGAAAAGAATGTTTTCCGCTTCTTGCTGCATGTGGCACGTTTCACATTTCCCATTTCATACTTAGCTCCATGGACGTGGCACAGGGATTGCATTCATTCACATTTAATCAATGTAATATTTGAAAATTGTCATTTGAAAATAATAAAAGTCGTCGACGTATACCGACAAAAACAACATCTTTTACCCTTCTATTTTTTATTATAAGCATAGATCAAGTCGTTTAAATACTTTATCAAGTTATTGGTTCCAAGACCATAAAGTGGCTTCCTCTAATAAAGCAAAAGCATGTAAATTTCTTCTTTAAGTTTGTCTTGAACAAAATCGTTTACACCGTTCACCTGTTCAATATCCAAATTTTATTTTGCTGCAAGTGATATTAAATATTTTGAGGAAGTAAACCTTAACACTGGCGCATAATTTTTATAGGTGATTGGGAGATCGGAGTTTTCACATTAATGCATAAGCCCTTAAGAAACACAATCTTCCATTTGTTTAGGTTTAAGCTGTGATTTTCTCGGTACTTTTGCCACAGGTATTTCTTCTGTCACTGTTGCTGTGAAATATTCGGAATCCAACATTATTTGAGCTACGTCTTCTGTACCACTTGAAATGGTTTATACGGGAATATACGGGAGCATATATGAAATCGTGGTCTGATTCAAACTTGATTAATGAATTCGCCATATTAAAATCTTCCCGTCTTGTTTGTTCACAAAATTTTTGAATTCGTCGAATTTGGTCGAGGTATTTTGATTCCTGTCTTATTTTATCATTGTCATCATCCTTTCCAAATTGGGCTATATCGATTGAAGTGTTACGCAATGTTTGCTTTTACGTCTTACAATTATTTTGTTTAAAAGAGTCATTACTTATTTGGATTACCGGATTCTCAATGCTCATAATCATAGGCTTATATTCCTCTGGTAAGCTTACCAACAGAATTATACCCATCAGCCATGTTGATTGAAAACTGTGTACTCCTCCAAATTTTCAAGACTTCTCCTCTCTAAACCAACTCTTCTCGTTAGGCCTGAATCCTCAAACCGCAGTTTCTTTGTGAACATAGTTGAAAGAGGTTCTATTAGGAAAATTATCTCCGATTTTGTCTTCAATCCTTTTTTTTGTCTTCTCGCGTTAGTTGTTTTGAGTATCCAAAGAACAAGGAACAAATGGAGAAATTTATTATAAGTATACACTTTAAAGATATAAGGCTTTATCATTTCAACAAAATTTTTATTTTTGATTTCCCTTCTGTCTTTCATTTCACATGAAGTGCTTATCAGATTTTTAGTAGTAAACCCATTGAAAAACGAACAGGAAAGCTGCATTAGGTTTTCTCGCAATATTTCCCAAATGTTTGCTTTAGAAAGGCTACGGCCATTCCTGAACTAAAGTTTCGCGATCTCATTTATATTTCTTTACGATCTCCCAATTTGATCTTCCATCTCCATTGCTACCAAATTCCCTTTGAGGTATCTTTTTGGTTCAGCACGTTGTTCTTTTTGGATGTTTTGTAAAACTAATTATCATTTCTGGTGGATATCACACGTTGGCACATCCTTCCGTTCTTCATTAAACGATGCAGCTAAAACCGAAAACGATTTCGTTCCGGCTAAATTCTTTAGTTGAATTCTAATTCTTGCATATGTATGACAAAATAATTTGATTAACACCATTGATTATCCGTACAATATTCTTCAAATGCTTTACGTTTATCAGAGCTGTGAATAGTCTTGACAATTAAGAATTTACTTAAGGAATCGATTAATGCAATAATTTTTGTGATACCATGCTTGCTTTGCTCAAATACTCAAGATGGTCAATATGCGAAAACGGTAATTAATCGAAACGGTATCGGTTTTATAGTATTCTCCTCACCGAA
Organism: Tipula vernalis; assembly: GCA_958295665.1. Taxonomy (NCBI): domain Eukaryota; kingdom Metazoa; phylum Arthropoda; class Insecta; order Diptera; family Tipulidae; genus Tipula; species Tipula vernalis. The sequence goes on along the minus strand of OY282560.1, from coordinate 320,854,107 downwards.
ATGCCCCAAATTATCATGGAAATGTTGAACGATTTGGAAACGCTTAGTTTTGGGCACCACAAATTTCGATTCATCTCCCTCTTTATGGAACAAACGATTATTTTTGATTTAGTATTCCTTCCGTATAGAGTTTTAGTTGAACGACTAGTTGAACCGGATTTGTGATGATCATTGAACTAGATCAGAACGACTAGTCACATCCACTGTCGTACGATTATCATAATTATGGTATTTCGCGGTTCTCCTTTAAAAGTGCGATAGCTGAACATTCAGTGATGAGCTGAAAATGTTTACCCAACAAATAAACTCGAAAACGATCGAGGGACTCCACTACAGCGAAAACCTCTAGCTCGTAGCCATAATATTTTCATTCGCCATCCTTATACATCACCCGTTGCCATTTTTTGTCGTCCCTCCCCGAATGTTTTAAGAGAGTGATGAATTTATGTATCCGTGAAATTTCTTCTTCCACGGTCTTACTCCTTACTTCATAATCTATAAGAGCTTGTTTATCCTGGCCTGAAATTCGGGCGTCACGTTAATTTGCGAAAAACGTCATTCGGTGAATGGTGGTTAATAGTAGTGAAATATTTATTTCTGAATAGATCAGCGAGCAAATTATCAATTATAAGTACCGGAAATGGCTGCTTAACGATTATTTTATTAATCTGTCTGTAATCGAAGCACATGCTCCTTTCGCCGTTTTGTTTCCCATTAGGATGACCTGAGAAAGGATCAAATGTTCCAATAATACTGTTCTTAACGATCGTTCTATACGTTTTATACGACGATTTATACATTGACTGGTACCTTTGTTAAGTTAAATATGTCGAAATAAATACAATGGGCACCTTCAACATTAATCGATTTTGCCCCTTTTAAAGAACATTATCTGAAGTATCCGGCGGGCGCTGCCCGGGGTCAATAAAATCTTATTAATTTTATTTTAGCAAAGATGGCACCAAACTTTCAAAAGGTAGTAAAACATATTTTAACTCAGGTGGGACCACCTCTCAATTTATCTAAACTCAGCCCCGCATTTTTTTTTAAATCCAAATTTTAAACCAAAAATGTTGTGGGCCACCTAGACCAAGGGATGCACCCCTTCAAAACTACTTCGAAAACCTTCTCATTTTCGCATGAAACCACTACGCAAAGATTTAATCTGGTTGGATGGACGGATCGACGGTGTGTAAGCCTATAAATGGCATTCACACAGACTTTCATTTTTATTAGGATAGATAAACAAATAATTTGTATATCGAACAAATAATTTGAGTCTAATTTCCTGTATCCTCCCCTATTGCAACAACATACAATTTCCAAAATTGCTGAAAATGAAAAAAAAAATTCAAATTTCAAATTAGATGGGCATCTTTCGTTCAAAAGTCCAAATAAAATCTTTTAAGTCTAGGACTACTCCTTTTTCACAGATATATTACATTTCTGTAAAGGTCGAAATTGACAGACGCACGCCACTTAATTTGCGGTTCTAATCATAATTGCGATGAAACAAAATAGAGCGCTCAAAATTTGTGAGGAATTTTAAGTTACAACTATAAATAATGTGAAATGTTTTCCACAAAAGTAGTTTTACCTCTCCGTTACTTTAGAAATGCCACGTCGCACAGTGCAGACGCCGGAATATCTCATCACATTATCCAAAGATATCTCGGAATATCCATCCCAATTCAAGGTAGCGGAGATAACAATTCACCGCTTAGAAACAGAGAAAAAAACATAAAAGGCGGAAACCTAACCTGATGATCAGAACTTCAGATCAGAATTTCCTACTCAACCTTGACTTTACTTGCAACCCGGCTCTTACATCTACCCCTAAATCAGCACGCAAATAAACCCCCGGCTGAACTTCTCACTAGATTCTAACCAAATACCAACTCAACTCCAAATTAACCCGCAACACATCAGCTGCCAAAATGTATTCGCGCTAAATTTGCATATATTGTAAATGCCTCCTTACAGGTGAGCATGAGGTACATTTTTTTTATCACTAAACCCTATGTTTTTTCTCGGCTGCTAAAAATGATTCGTGCAAAATTTGGGAGGAATCGCTCGAGTCGATCAAGAGTTTTGTTACATACATTCTTTTCTGTTATATACAGATCTCGGACCAGCAACACATTTTCCAATAAGAATTCTCTTTTGAGCAATACGCATTACCCGCATATCCACTCCGATAATTGCAGCGATAAAATGTTGATAAATAAATTCTCGGAGAATGATTTGCAGATAAAAGTGGAAGGACAAACTTTATGTCTTTACAAAGACAAACAGTTGAATAAGTGTTGTCTAACATTGCAGTCATCCGGCAGTTTATACTTACTACCCAGTGATTTTATACCAATATATCCGTATCGTAATGTTTTCATTTTGTCTCCATCATTTTGATATGGATATCGGAAAGATTCGTTTCGTTTTCTTCTATCTAGCGTTTTGCGGAGCCGAACACTTTGGAATATACTGGAAAATTTACCACTCGGTCATCTCGTGTATCGACCTTATAAAGTTCTGCAGAAGCAGAATCGGGTTGAAATGTTTGGTTCCACCATTCCATTGCTTGTTACAATCGGCGTTGGTCGACGCAATAATGTCATTATTTCAGGCGTAATTCTCCACATTCGACCAAAGGTTCGGATCTTTGAAAACGGAAATCGTTATGACGTCATTGGCGCTAATCGTGTATTAAATGTCTCTATGTCTTTTGAATTCTTCGCTGACGTATTCCATCTTTAAATCCCTATGTAGGTTGTCATTTCTTATGTACCACGGAGCATTCACTATGCCACGTAGGACTTTATTTTGGAAACCTTGAATTATTTTAATAGTGGGCTTCTTGGCATAACCCCAAAGCTGAATACGTCGTTGTCTTGCTATGAACCAGTACATGTTCCTGTATTTGATGTTTAATTCTTCCTTTTTCTTTTTCACCTGCTCTTTTCACTTTAACTTAGGATCGAGAGTCATGCCAAGATATTTCGCCGTATTTGCATGGGGAACTTGTTGCGAGTTAAGTTCTAACGGTATCCAGTTAACTTTTTTGTTTGTAAAGTTAACATGTACTGATTTTGCTTCATTCAGCTTGATTCGCCACCTTTTCGTCCAGTTGCTCACTGTGTTAGTGGCTCTCTGAAGTTTTCTTCTCACTTCTTCTAAGCCAAGGATGGCAGTATCACCAGCGAATGTTGCAATGGTTGTTTCATCGACATTTGTGTGGTCTCGTGTATAGAAAGGTATAGTACTGGCCATAGGACACTGCCTTGCGGTATTCCTGCTGATATTTTCTTTAATTCAGAGTATTATCCTTCATATTTAACCCGGAAGTAACGATGGGTTATGTAAGATTTTAGAGTCTGATAAAACTGCTTTAGTAAATCTCGATTAAGTTTAAATTCTAGTCCTTGATGCCACATTTTCTCAAAAGCCTGTGCTACATCCAAGAAGATACAGGAACATATTTTCTTTTTTCAAGCACATCTTCAACTATGTTTGTAATTCTATGCACCTGTTCTACGCACCCGATCTAATTAGACTTCTTCCTTATATTATTGGTTTCAACATCTTCAGCAGTAGTCTTTCGAAAATTATTGGAAGGAAAGAAATCGGTCCATACGATTTTTTGTCATTAGCTGGTTTATTTGGTTTTGGTACCATGATAAACTATTTGGAGTAATATTCTTAGTCCTTTTTCCGGTAATGCTTTAACTATTTGGCCTGTAATTAGATCGTATCCAGGAGATTTTCTTGCATTTAAGTTGTTGATTACTTCTCTCAGCTCTTGTAGTGTAACTTTACGTATATCAAGTTCATCCACTTTGTTTACTCGAGTTATATTTTCATCTGCTGATTGTCTAGGCAGAGGTTGGAAGGTTTGTTCCAGGTATTCAGTAAACAGCGTGACTGTTTGCTTGGTGCTTCTAGCCCAGCTTCCATCGTCACATTTAATTGGTGGCACCTACATTTGAGACCAAAAATGTTCAGAGATTTTACTCAGTATCTTTTTCTCCAGTTAGACTACTTAAGTATTTGTTGATTGTGGTGTTTTTAATTTCCTTGCTTTTTAAATACTATCAATAAATAATTCTAGTTCCTCTTCTATCTGTGTCGCTGTTTTAATTGGCACTTGCAGTTCAATATTCAAATTAATAAGTTCCTGGAATAGGCCCCAATTAGTTTTATTGTTTGTTAACCTAGGCGGACTTTCTTTATTAGCTACAATTGAGCTGATAGTCATGAAAACGGTTGAATGTTCAGATGAGAGTTCCTTACTGTTCTCAACACAAATGTAGGTCCCACATATTCCTTTTGTTATACCGGGTGATTTTTTTAACTTGATACACTCAAATATCTCGGAAAATAAGCACTCTACGAAAAAAATTTTTAAGATCAAAATTTAATTATTCCATGGGGGAAATACTCGTACAATAGTGTTAAAATTAGTACTCCCCTCCCCCCTCATCCTTGTAGGTGGGCGGGGTAACTTTAAAACTAAAATATGAACCCCTATTCTTTATTGCAGATTCGGATTCTACGGCTAAAAATACGTAGGATTTGACTGAAACATTTTTTTCGAATCATGATAGATGGCGCTGTAATTGACGATATTAAATTTTTTTCGACTTCTCGTACTGAGAACCTACGCAAACGATTCTGCAATACGTCTGCAATAAAAATACCACGGTTTCATTGTAAATACTCGAAATTGGTCGTCAAAAAATTTATTCATTTTGCAAATTTCGAATAACTGGGAAAAGGGTGCTTGATTTACATGAGTCCCCCTTTTAATTAAATTAAGTGCTCAAAATGTTGGCCTTCGACTTCAATGCACTTATTAATCCGCATTTCAAATGACTGCATCAATCATACTCTCACGTGTTGTTGGTTTTTGTTTATAAACTTGATCTTTGAGATAGTCAATTACAACGCCATCTATCATGAATCGAAAAAAATGTTTTAGTCAAATCCTACGTATTTTTAGCCGTAGAATCTGAATCTGCAATAAAGAATAGGGGTTCATATTTTAGTTTCAAAGTTACCCCCGCCCCACCTACAAAGATGAGGGGGGGGGGGGTACTAATTTTAACTCTAATATATTTCTCCCATGGAATAATTAAATTGTGATCTCCACCATTTTTTTTGTAGAGTGCTTATTTTCCGATATATTTGAGAGTATCAGGTTAAAAAAATCACCCGGTATAAAAGTCCATGAGGTCAGGTATTCTTCCTGCTTTGAAGATCTCTTTTTCTTTAGTGGTTGTAAGTCTGGATCCCAATAGGTATTTTTCGCGTTGACCTCCAATGAGGAAATTTGGTCCTAGCGATTTTAACAAGGTAGTGTACTCTTCCTCCACCACACCATATTCTTTATTATTGTTTATTTATACTTTAATAGACATAACTTGCATAGTTGCGGTTTCAATATGTCCTAGTTTATAATGCTTGAAGTTATCTAGCATTTCCTGCTGGGTAGATGGAGTGGTAACAATAGTATCCTCGTATATTAACATATGAAGTTTTGGTAAAATAGGTCTCGGGTACTAGGGAAATATCTTTTTTTCTGTGTGTAAGAACGTTTCTAATTCTGGAATATGTTGCATTAGTCCATTTGCATTCCAGATGACTATTCTCAACGTTTTAGTCATTTCTAAGGCTCGTTCTTGTTCAGCTAATCGCATATTTAAGGCTTCTACATTACGCACTATTTTTTCGAGAGCACAATCACTAGTGCTTGTTGGTTGCTGTTGCACAATTGTTTGTCTAAGTTCCACTTGCTTTATGGTTTGTTTCCGCCCATTTGATGTTACACGATTTTGTGAAACTTGGTGGGCTTTATTTCTTAATTGTTGGAAAGTTTTAGCTACTTCACAACCTCTGTTGTTGGCAGGATGTTGCCCTTTGCAGTTTATGCATTTTGCAGGTACATTTTTATTCTTCGTACAGTCTTTTGCATAATGTTTACCAGCACATCTCATGCATTGTGGCTCTCGCCCGCAGTTTTTCTGCATATGATTATAACTTTGACCGGTGGTTTTTCTTATTGATTCAATCTTAACTCTCATGTTAAGGATAGCTTTTACATTGAAAATATCTTCAGTTTTCTATTTATTATTAAAGGTGATCATGAAAAATGGAAGCCCCCTTTTGATTACTTTGCTCCCCTGAGCATTTTCTTTTCGTTCGTTTTTTAAGAATTTTAACTGCATTTTCTATTAGCAGCCCTCTTTGATTTAAATCCGCCACTATGTCTTCAATTGGGCAAGTTGGATAAAGGCCTCGAGCCATTAGTTTGATTTTGCGGTCATTCTTATTTTCGTATGTGTACCATTGGTTTCGAGTTATTGAGAGGCTTTCCTTTTTTATTTGATTTTTTATTAGTTTTTAACGTCCAGGCGTATTGTCCGGTTTATCTTTCAAGTTCTTTGTCATCGGTGTGGTACTCTTGTTCTTTAGTGTTGTTTATAAAAGCCAGAGACTTCTCCGGAACCTTTGTTTGAAGAGCCTTTTTCAGCTCCTCGTTTTATATCTTGAGCTTTATCGCCGCTTCTTCGCCGCGTAGCCGGCTAGTAAAACTCTGAATTTCGTTCAATTTCTTTTTCTTTATCTGCTTGGGAGGAGTAGCCAGCTATGGGCGGTGGTGAGTTAGCAAGTTTAGGTCTCCTTCCAAATACATTGTTGATTATTGTTGTACTGTATTGCTAGTTGTTTGATCTACCACTCCGACAAGAATGAGTTGGTAGTGAGCCCTAGATGAGAAAATCATTTGCTAAGTTCTCGGTAATCGGTTATCCCGCCGTTCCTCGGTCGTCAGAGCCTCGTTTGTTAATTAGCAGGGAGCACCACGACCAGGTGAGGTTGATATTTGGGCTGGCATAGCGTGACCAATTTTATCGACGCCCCTTACCCCCCATTTTAAAACATAATAAAATATTTAAAAGTAAAAAAATATTTAACGGTCAAATTAGTGTTACAAATTTGTTAACGGTCAACTGCTGCAGAAATTTTTAACGGATCCCTTTCTATCTAAATCAGGTAGCGATGAACTACAAGATAACTCTCATTACGCTTTAAAATTATTTAGATATTATTACTCTCTTACCTTTTTATATTCTTACTTTGTAAAAAATTTAAAAATTTAAATTGAAAACTACTTTGCAAAAGATCACATGTATACAAAAACAATTCTTAAAAAGCTCGCTAATCAAATATATTTGTACACCACCTTCTCCCACACAAAAATATAAATTACATAAATGAACTTCGAAATTTTAGAAACCACCCCATTAATTAAAACTTTAAATGCGTTAAGTATTATAAAAAAAAACAAAAATTTATTGAGAATAACAAAAACAAATGTACTTATGATTATTAAAATAATATTTATAATTAAAATGATTGTATATGTATCTCGTAAATGTGTGTGTTTAGTTTCATAAAACAAAAAAACAAATATTAAATAAACAAAACAAAAAACAAATCAAACTCAAATAATATAAATAATAATAAATAATAAATTAATTTAAATTAAAGAAAAGAGCCCTTCCAAAATTTAAATTAAACCAACACTAATATTTGAACACATAAAACCAAATATGTAAAAAAAATATTAATTTTTTTTTGTGTGTGTGTGTCATCCAAAAAAAAAAAATTAATATTTTACGATTACGTTATTATTTAGTATTTATTTAATTACTATAATAATTTATAATTTACTAAGCATTACAAAAAAAAAGTAAAAATTATATTAATGTTTACTTTTATTACACAATTTAAATAATAATTAGAATCAAAATTACAATTTCATTATTGTGTAAAAAAATTTAATAATTAAATTATTTAGCTATCTAAATTAATTATTTAAAAACAAAATGATAATAAAATATTGAATAAAAAATTTTTTAATTTTTTTTTTTTTTTTTATTTAATAAATAATAAATTTTAATTAAATAAAATAAATAATTTAACAAAAAAAATTATTGAAATGTGAGATTACAATGGATACAAAATTATATTTATAGTTTGTAGTGTAGATACAAATTTGTGAAAGTAAATTAATTTCGTTTTTTTTTTTATAATTATTATTTAAAATATTTGAATATTGAATTAGAACAAATTATTTTTGATTATAGATTTTTAGTTTTATAAATATGTATTGTCTTCCATTAATTTATGATTTCAAAATGTCTTCCGGAAATTGTTTGTTGTTGTTTAAATACAAATATTAGAACTACTCAATATTGTGGAGGGAATATGAATTTGAAACCAATTTTGTAATTTTTTGCCATTTTTTCTAAAGGTATGTAGAAAGCAGGTCAAATTTTTTGAACAAATTCTTTAGAAAACTGGACCGCTGCTTTTGTAAAGGAATACAGCTATCATCCAGTTAATTCGTGATCGTTCTCTTCAATGCATTCCTCGGTACGATCTTTAATGATTACAGTGCTTCTCAAGTTTGGAAACGGCAATTATTCATCGAATTGAGTACACATTTACGTTCTGTGCAGAAATAATTGTGTAATGACAGCACTAACTATAAAGCGAAAGCCATCAAGTATTTTGTATTTAAGTCTAGTGACAACCGGCAGTAGTGACAGGATATTGAATCTTACTTTTTTAATTTTTTTTTAAATGTTTAGTAATTCATGTAATTTCTAATATGCTACCGGTGATTAGACCATTATAAATGGGTTTTTATTAACACATAGAAGTTTATTAGTATTTACGAACAATCATTCAACGAAACCGACTAATAGACAGAATTCTATTTATTTGTAAGACAATTCAATCCAGTTTCGAACTGATGAGCGTATGATTATCAAAAAATCTATCTTCTCATCAAGCTGCGGCGACTGGACTGATTATACCACAATTTACATTCTATATATACAGAATGTACTGTGCGTTATGTACTAGCGAATCATACTAATACAGATAAATTCTCTCACAATTTTTCCTTCTTCACAACATTCACACAGCTCTATTTCTGTGTATGCTAATTTTTACTTTATTAATTTTTTGTTGAATATTAATAAATTTATGTAATATCTAATATGCTACCGGTGGTTAGACCATTTTAAATGTGTTTTTATTAATACGAGTTATATAATAATAAAATACAAAATAAATATATCTTGGTGCTCGTTATGATGATGATTACTCTATGCCTGCTTACTAACATTTCGATCATGCATTATGAATTACATTCCATTCTATTAGTACGAAATATTTGGAATTTTGTTAATCAATGAGAATATGATTTGTAGTAGGGTATAGTTGGGCAAAATGAGAAAAAACGTGGATATTCTGCAACGAACATATAACTTTTGTGTGGGCTCAAATTAATTATATTGTTGAGCCGCCACATTCACTCAGCCCGCAGTAAAAACATTACGAAATTAAATGATGCCTATACCTTAAAATTTACTTTCCTTTTTGAGTTTGGTACAAGCGGATCGTTATTTTCTGGTTTAAGTCGTTCTAAGGATATTGAAACGTCCTTTCCCTTCATTTCTATAACAAAATACTTACGAAGTCGTTTCACTACTTTATATGGCTCCTCATATGGAGGAGTTAAGCCGATCTTAACTCCGTCCACTCTGACGAAAACTTGGTCGCAGTCCGTTAAGCCCTTAGGTACAAAAAATACTGTTATGAGGGGGACATCGGGTATTTTTAGGTACGACGTTACGCATCGATTGTATTCACTTCAGGGACCTTTAGCGACTGTCCGTAGACAAGATCTGCTGGAGTGCATCTGAGGTCATGCCTGACGGAAGTTTTAATTCCAAGGAGAATGAATGGTAGCTCAGTGCTCCAGTTCAGGGTATTTTTTCTAGCGTATAATGACGCTATAAGAGTTCGATGGAACCGCTCCACCATTCCGTAGTCCGTATTCTGTGTGAATCTAACAGTTGGTTGAATTCCTGAAAGAGATTACTTTCAAACTGACTGCCTTGATCAGTCGTTATCTCGAGTGGAACACCGAATTATCGAGATGTACTGGTCTACGAATGCACGCACTACCGTTGTTGATCGCATATCCACCAAAGGAATAGCTTCCGGCCACCGCGTAAACCGGTCAATTATGGTCAGTAGGTATGTATAACCATTTGACAGAGGTAGTGGTCCAACTAAGTCGATATGAATGTGCTTAAACCTGCCAGAAGGAACATCAAAATGGCCGCATTCAGGGCGCATGTGTCGATGGACCTTTGACTTCTGGCAGGCGATACAAAGTTTGGACCAATACCCCGTGACTAAATTCATACTAGGCCAGAAATATTTTGATGATACCAGTTTAAGCGATGAAAGTATTCCGGGGTGGGATAAACCGTGAAGTTTCTGGAATACTTCCAGACGTAGTTCTGGTGGTATATACGGACGAATAATGCCCGTCGATGTCTCACACCAGATTGCTAGTTCGGAGGCAGAATGTTGAATATTTTGCAATTTTAATTTAGAACCTGGATGACTGGTGTTTAGAAGTGTTTTTAACTCGTTGTCTGATTCCTGAAGTGAGACAAGTCTTTCGATATCTAAACCTGTGTGACTGATAGGAGATAGTTCGTTTTCATCGTTTCTTGATAACGTATCTGCTACCACGTTACTTATACCTTTGAAAAACTTTATATCGGACGAAAATTGAGATATATAATCTAACTGACGTGCCTGGCGGGGACTTCGCTCCGACTTTGAGGACATGGCAATAGTCAGCAGTTTATGGTCGGTAAGGATAGTAAATACTCTACCTTCGACGAAGCATCTGAAATGCTTGATGGCGCAATATATTGCAAACAACTCACGGCCGAAGGCAGAATACTTACGTTCGGGTGGGGAGAACATCATTTATTGTATTGCTCCAATACAGCCTCAAGCGCAGTATTCGAAGCATCCATGGTTATCCGAAATTTTCCAAACTCCAGGAGATGGGCAAGGAATGTTACCTGAGCCAGGGCAGCTTTGGTTTTATCCATAGCTACCTGACAGTCAGGTGGCCAAATAAAATTTTTCTAGGCAGTTCAGCCTAAGTGAGGAATGAATTAGTGATAGTAGTTAACCATTCCGATAAAATGCTGCAGTTGCCTTATAGATGTGGGTTGGGGAAAAATGTTTATGGCCACGATTCTCTCTAAAGATGGTCGTATTCCATCTTTAGAGATATCGTGACTAAGGAAATTTAGCGAGGCTGTACCGAACACACACTTCAAGGATTTTAGGATAATGCCGAAATTTGTAAGGCGTTGAAAGAGGATGCGAAGGTGTTTTAAGTGTTCGGACTCTGTCCGGTTAGCCACTATAATATCGTCGATATAAGTGTATACGAAATTCAACCCTTCTGTGACTTTATCCATGAAACGCTGGGAAGTCTGCGCAGCGTTGCGCAGACCATACGGCAAGTTCAGTGAAAAATTCTGAATATGGGGAAGGAGATACCTGTCTGGTACTGTCACCTCGTTGAGTCTTCAATAATCCCCACAAGGTCGCCAATCATTACTGTCGCGTGTAGGAACCAGGTGCAAAGGTGCAAAGATGGACGATTTTGATTGTCTACACAGGCCTAGTGAATTCATGTACTCGAATTCGCACTTCCCTATTCTGTGTTTTTCGGCGTCTAAACGACGTGCGCGTAAAAACGGGAGTCGCCCTACCGTTATGATTCCATGCACAACATCATGTTTAATCGGCAAGTCGTATCTGGGTTCTTGTGTTAGGCTAGGGATTGATCGAAGTAGATCTTCGAATGGATCCTTGACCATGAACAGTCGAATTGTTGGTAATGGATCGTATACGTCCATGGTATTAACTGATAACGACGTGTTCGAGTCAAGTAGCCGTTTATTCCCTAAGTCCACCACGATTCCAAACTTAGTCAAGAAATCAGCAGCTCTAATAGGCCTAGTTACTGACGCAATTATAAAAGGATGTTTGAGTAATCTTACTCCATAAGTTACTATAGGAGGACCATTTGCAGTGAAAACTTTACTGCCTGAGTCGCGTATAATATTTTTGAAACAACTTACAGGAACAACTGAGGCATCAGCTCCTGTATCGATCAGAAAACTAAAGTTAGTTTTGGCACATTTAATAAATAAGCGACGAGTATTATGTGTCCCATCATTTGTCGAAAGAACTTTGGGACTAGTTAGTTTTCCAGCTTTTCGTTTCTATTATTATTGGTATTATTATTATGGGACTGACCAACGAACTCACATGAACCTCCCGCACACTTTCTGGCCGCAGAACCAAATCGGTAATGGTAATAACAAAATTTTCGTCTGTCAGAGGAAGAGATCTTGATCGATTTTGTTTAAAAACATGTTGGCGAAGTTCGTTAATTGCTACCGCAAGGCTCTCTAAGGTTACTGTTCCGGTCGTGGGGGTTTCGTTTGGTTTCTTTAGAGACACTACAGACTTCCGATGACGACGATGATGGGCTATGAAATTCCCCAAATTTTATCGGCTAAGCAAGTTAATTTCGCGATCGTTTTAGATTCTTGCACTAGTACTTCGATCGTAATTGGTCTGGTAAACGTTTTAATCATAATGCTTTAATAAGGTCATCAGTCACCATTCGAAGACAACATAGATAGACAAGCATTTTAAAAAAAGTTGGTCCAAAACTGGACATAGACAAAACTGTTAAATTTAAAACTTAAATATTTAAAATACTATGAGTTCATAGTATGCTTCAAGCATTGTACTTGGTAATTGAGCTTTCTTCTAATAAATCTATTTGGAAACCAAAATTTAGTAATGAAATCGCTTTAAATTTCCAGCTAAGCTTCAAATGCCGTTTTCTCCAATACAGGCAAAGTGCATATAAGGACAAGTATAATTCTGAGCCGATGATATGTAAACACTTAGTCCTCTGTCAATTTTATGTCAATTTCATACCTGGGAACGTGTGATAATTTTATGATTAAATAATTTTGTTTCGTATTTTTCTGTAAATATTTTAGACATCTGACGTACAGTAGTAGAACTAAAGATAAATTTTGCAAGTATTATTTTAATTCATCAGAGCCAACCTTGGTGTATTTTTCAAAATGAAAGTTCGGAAAATATATTTTAGAAATGATTTAATTTTATTATTTCTGCAATTAATATTTATTTAATACCAATATAACCTTCTTGTATATTGTTGTTAAGGATATGTAGAAAACTTTTATATAAACATTTTATAATATATTTGCTTTTTTCATTGAAGCACTTGAAGCTAAAAAACATCCTTTTACTTCAGATTCCTATGGAAATCAGTGAAAAGTTATACCAATAAAAAGATTCTAAAAATTACGTCATGATGATTATGGATCTATATTCTAGAAGACTCTGATATTGCTTCTGGATATAAAAGCTTGCTTAGCGCCCGGATTAATCTATTATTGCGACTGGGTCCGGAAACGAAAGCTTACCTAGGGCCCCGAATTCTATCCGGAAACTCTCAGCTTCTCATATCCAAGCATCTCTTGTCGGATTCGGTTGTCTCGTTCGCTTGGGAGTGTGTGTGGAACAAGATGTTAACTCTTCAGAGATTCAGAAAAGACCGAAAAGCCTCTTTAGTACATGTTGGTAATTTTATTTTCTACTTGGACCGTCACTAATCATATTCAAACAGGTTACGGTTAGCAAACTAAATGACCAAGAATTTACTTATTTAACTAAACATTTTTAAAAAAACTTTCAAGTTTAGAAATATTGCTCTAAATACATTAGGAGCTTTCAAAATAGAAAGTTTAGCTTTGTACTAAATAATAACGGTTTCAAAAAAGCACTATTTCTAGCAACCTTTTGTTTCGGTTCTGAATTTTGTTCATTTGTTGTTTTGTGCCAGGAGCTACAAGTAACCCTCAGGGTGTTATACATAAATAACTTATTAAAACTAAATAACTGCATAATCTTGCTTTCCGTGCCATCTCCCGATGTATCCAATTGATTTTGGATTAGAAGGTAAGGTTTACGGTTAAGATTCTTTTAACTCTAAAATAAATCAAATTAGATCCACATTATGAACTTCGACTTAAGGTCGGTCACGAATTTCGATGGAAGGCGGCATTTGGAATCGCCTTTGAATATATAAAAATTATTGTCAATTTTAAATGATTTCTGGAATAAAAATGGTCACGAAATAGTCAAATCAGAGAGACAAAGAATCCAAACGGAGAATCCGAAATAAGGAAAATTAAATTGGCACAAATTCAACGGTAGCAAAATTAACTGCCGGACTCAGAAGTTGGTTGCAATCTTTGCATTTGGATCAACAAGCCAACCTAGTCGTGACTTCCCGCTGACTTAGCTAGATTATTTGTATGCTTTTCATATTAATCGAGCTTATTTTAAGAAGTTTTCGAAATTGTTCAAGATTTTCGGAATTCAGATAATTTTAAAAATGTTCAAGGTTAAACCAACGAGTTTATTATTTCTTAGAGTTTTCGATATTTTCAAAATTATTTGAAATTATTTGAGTTTTCGAGATTATTCTCTCTTCGATATATACATAGGTCAAGATTTTTTAACCGTCTTGAAGTTCAAGATTTTGAGATTTTTGAGTTTATTTCACATCAACCGCACCTCACTATTCTATAGAGATTATCACCCCAATTCCCATAGTCGTGTCATTTCAAGCGATGTGACTTAAGTCACATCACGTCGCATTAAAATTCATATTCTTGAAGTCGGTTCAAGTGACACGACTGTAACTATAAAGATATCGGAACAAATGAAGTGAATTACAAATAATTAAGTTCCCTTGGTCGTGTCACTTCATTCGACGTGACAATTGTCGTGTCACTTCAACTTTAAATTGGTATTATCTTAATTGATCGATTTGATAATATAAGAGAATGCGACGTTAAACTATATCTGTCACTTCAAACGACAATTGTCGCATCGATCGACAAAGAGAATATCAAAATTTGATTGTCGGTACAAGTGACAAGTGACAAGACTAGGGGAATAGGGGTGAAAATCGTTATAGAACAAAAAAGTATTAATTTAAACAACAAGTTAATTAAACAAGTGAACAAAACTTCACAATTAAAAAATTTAAAAAAAATATTAGAATGAAAATTTCGCCCTTCCATTTTGTTGCAGTTGCCTGTCACTTACAAAATTCAAGTGACATCTGTCGTATAAAGTGACTTAGAGAATAGAAAAATTGATGTGACGTGACTACATTCATGAAAAACGACATGATACTCGTACGACTATGGGAATTAGGGTGTTAGTCGTTTGTTACGACTAAAGTCACTTTCTACGACAGATGTCACTTGAATTTTGTAAGTGACAGTCGACTACAACAAAATGGAAGGGCGAAATTTTCGTCCTAATATTTTTTTTAATACCCCAATTCTCGCAGCGATTCTTTTAGTCGTTACGACTAAACCCACTATTTACGACACATGTCACATGATTTTTGTAAGTGACAGGCGAATACATATATTTTATTTTATATATTTTAAAATATTGTATTTTGAATAATTTTGTGCACTGTTTTTAATATGTTATTGTTTAAAATAATAAGATTGTTGTTATAAAACGATTTTATTTCTAATTTGCCTAATATATTTCCAGTTGCAGTCATGTCACTTGGTTCGCCTTCAAGAATAATTTTTAAGTGACGTGAGACGACTATAGTCACGTAACTTGAAATGGCACGACTATATGAATATACAAATAGTTTACAAAGATTTAATTTTGAGTTAATTTCCGTTGAGTTCGCTGCCTCGAAAAGCGTTATTCCAATTTTGTTATATCTTCCGAAAAACTGGGTTCATGCAGACCCTCAAAATTGTCGCTGTTTCATTGTTTAATTTTACTTTCTTTTAATCTAGTAAAATAAAGTATAGTAATCATAAAAATTTCGGACCTTGCGATTTATAGAGATTTATGAGGTCCCCTGAGTCCGAAAAAGCGGGTTTCGAAATGGTGTCTGTCTGTCAGTCTGCCAGTCTGTCAGTCTGTCAGTCTGTCAGTCTGTCAGTCTGTCAGTCTGTCAGTCTGTCAGTCTGTCAGTCTGTCAGTCTGTCAGTCTGTCAGTCTGTCAGTCTGTCAGTCTGTCAGTCTGTCAGTCTGTCAGTCTGTTAGGCTGTCAGGCTGGCTGTCAGTCTGTCAGTCTGTCAGTCTGTCAGTCTGTCAGTCTGTCAGTCTGTCAGTCTGTCAGTCTGTCAGTCTGTCAATCTGTCAGTCTGTCAGTCTGTCAGTCTGTCAGTCTGTCAGTCTGTCAGACTGTCAGTCTGTCAGTCTGTCAGTCTGTCAGTCTGTCAGTCTGTCAGTCTGTCAGTCTGTCAGTCTGTCAGTCTGTCAGTCTGTCAGTCTGTCAGTCTGTCAGTCTGTCAGTCTGTCAGTCTGTCAGTCTGTCAGTCTGTCAGTCTGTCAGTCTGTCAGTCTGTCAGTCTGTCAGTCTGTCAGTCTGTCAGTCTGTCAGTCTGTCAGTCTGTCAGTCTGTCAGTCTGTCAGTCTGTCAGTATGTCAGTCTGTCAGTCTGTCAGTCTGTCAGTCTGTCAGTCTGTCAGTCTGTCAGTCTGTCAGTCTGTCAGTCTGTCAGTCTGTCAGTCTGTCAGTCTGTCAGTCTGTCAGTCTGCCAGTCTGTCAGTCTTTGTCCTCTCTACAGCCCAGATGGTTTAACCAATCGAACTGAAAATTCAGATTTAAACTTTTTTGATAAATTGGGAGGTCCCAGTGAATTTTACTCCAAATCGGCTAACCGGAAGTGGCCACTCCCTTGGTCCAGAAAATTTATTTTGCAAATATCTTATAAAGTATAAGGTTTAGGAAAAACTAATTAATTCAAAATGTTACCACAAACTAAAACAAAATAACAATAAAAAATAAAAAATTATAAAAAAAAAAAAAAAATTCTCAAAATTCTCTATTCGTAAAAGAAAGTCGTGTATTGACCACACTTCAATTTTTGTTTTTTCATTTGCTGGAATAGAAAAAAATCGCACACAATGGAACTTTTTCTCGCCATTAATGTGGGAATTTACCCTTAATTTCGGTATTTATATAAAACAGGAGTGTAAAGTAATACTGTTCAGAAATTGTTTTAACCTTTTCAAAATAGTCAAGCCATATGATTGTTGCAGTATTTGCAGACATCCTAATCTTTTGCTGAGCGCTTTTACAGGCCTTACACACATTAAATTATCATTTCTGGAGTGAAGTGATGCAACGACGCAAAAATTCATTTGGATTGCGAAGATAAAGGATAAAATACTTAGTAAAACACAAACTCTTTCCCGCGTTTTAGGTCGACGGTTATGGTCAAGAAATGCGGCACCCATCGTGCAGATAACTTTTTCAAAAGCAATTGTTTTGGTTCTTAACTCATGCACCTTGGGTCGACGATCTTTCAATAATTTATCAATCATTAATTTTATAAATCATTTTTTGTGAAGGAAAAGTACCCGAAAAATACTTATCAAATTTGGTTTTAGTTTCTGCAAACGATTTCCCCAAGCAACAATCAATATTTAATAAAATCACTAAATTCCTTTTTCCCGTTGTTAGAGAATACATGGAAGTGGTTTGACTTTTTATGACTGACAAAACTGTCTAACAAATTTTAAACCACCATTATAAGGTTTAGTTCGTAATTTTTTTGGAGCTCCCGAAGTTTCAAAAGTTATTCAAGGTCATCGACAGTTAAGCAATATTATTATTATTATTATTATTGAAGGCCCATGTAGGCGATAAGCCACCTCACACTGCGACCTAAATGATCTATTGTGCTGGACCCTGCTTAATTAACCAGGCTCTTAATGAATCTGGTAATACTACCGGCTGGTACAAGATACATACTATCTGGGCTCATTATTCTCCCTCCTAGATGTTGCAGTCTTTGCTGGAAAATGTCTGGGCATTGGCACAGAATAAGTTCCGCTGATTCCGCTTCCAGATCGCAGAAGCGGCATCCATCTGTCGTACAGTGGTACAAGACCTAAGAGCCTTTAAGGCCGATTAGCGGTCTGATACAATATAAATCTTTGCATCGTTTAGGGCTTTTGCTATGCCGTTTTTGATCCATTTGAAAACCATACCATGGACCCTCGCTCCAAGGATGGCCCACCTGCCCTCTACACACCGCGGTCAGGTAACCTAACACAAAATGGTTTGTGGAAGTCCAGTTTAATTGGCATACAGTCGGAAGGCATTCCTATGGTAGGTTCTGTCTAAAATTCCTTAAAGATTTCCAAATGACCCACTATATTGCCTGGTTTGATATTTCGTTCCGCCTGCATTTACAGGAACATAATTGCAGCATCCTTTTTAACATGCAGATGCAATAGTGTCAGTCCTAGAAATGATTCCATCGCCGCGGTTGGACATGTTTTCATCGAGCCCGTAACACCGACGCAGGCTATACGCTGAACCTTATTCAACCGATGCGTAGGTGACCATAGGCCTAATGATTGTAAGAAATGACCAGCAGATCATTTTTGGTTGTAGTCCCCAAGTACTCTCATAGAGTCTTTGACAGGCCCAGAAAGCCTTGGTGGCTCTATCTTAAACTTTCAATATATGTTGCTTCCAGTTCAGTTTTTGATCTAAGATAACCCCTCGATATTTAACTTCTCTGGAAAAAGGAACAGTAGTACCGTTTAGCGAGGGAGCTATAAGTGCGAGCTGTTTTCTCCTTGACACTGAGTCCTTCCAGAAATGACCTCATCAAACTTGCCTCTAATTATTGCCACATCATCCGCATAGCCCTGGACATCAAACTCATGGCTACTCGGAAGGACTAGTAGTCTGTCAATAACCAATGACCATAAAAGAGGAGACAGTAGGCCTCCTTGGGGATAGCCCTTTACGGCCCTAATGGTTACTGACTCGCCATCTAGTCTGGCTGTAATCTCACTATGCTCCAGCATGGAGCGGATCCACCTAATTGTAGAAAGCAGAACCCTTTTTCCCATTGCTGCCCTCTCTATCGATCCATAGGAGGTGTTATCAAACGCCCCTTCAATGTGACTAAACGGCTAAGGGCCATTACAGTGGATTTACCAGTTTGATAGGCAAACTTGTCCCAATGCAGCAGATTTTTTCCAAGGATCTCGCTTCTTATTTGGTAGTTCAGGATTTTTCCATCGTCTTCAATAGAAACGATGTGAGGCTAATTGGCCGATATGCCTCAGCCTGGCTGCCTTCCTCCATAGTTTCGGAATATAGTTAAAAGCATAACTTGCCCGAAACATCTGGATCAAGCTGGGGAGTATTTCCTCAATACCTTTTTGAAGGAGCGGCTTTGAAAGGTTTAAAAGACACAATAGTCCTTCGCACCTTGCTGGGTGTGAAAATTTTCCCAGAGAGACTCCAGATCCTACTGTGAGGCGCATAAGACACCTCAATTGAAGAATCATTCGGGTCCTCTTTAGCTCCTACCACTACTGAATCCGGAAAGTGGGTATCTAACAGTACCTCTAAGGTTTCCTTCCGGTTTTCTGTGAACCTCCCATCTTGCTTCTGGAGATGTCCTAAACCATTTGAATGATCTCTGTAAAGGAACTTCTGAAGACGATTGACCATTGATTTCCTCACAGAAATTCCTTGAGGTAGCCCTTTTGGATTTTCTTAATTCGAGATTATATTCCGTCAAGGCCATCTTATACCCAGCGTCTTGTTGCACCAAGGGACCATCTTTGTGGTTTCTCTTCGCTTAACCGGGCAGCTGTTCTCGTAAGGCAAGTGTATAGAATTATGCAGCTGGTTTGAACAGATTACCAACAATCGAGGGCATTTCTGATCAGAGTGAGACTCTATAAGAGTCCCAGTATGTCCCAAATGCGGACTAGCAAGTGTCAAATTTAGGACCTCTTGCCTAAACATTTTTATAAAAGTAGGTTTCCTTCCCCTATTGACAATGTCTACATTATTTGAGATCAGAAATTCAAAAAGAGTCTCATCCCTGTTATTGATGTCCGCGCTACACCACACCGTGCGGTGCGCGTTTGCATCGCATCCTATCACGTAGGCCATCATCCCATTGCGTTTGCAATGAGCAGTGGAGGTATCAACTCTGAGTCTCCGAAAAAGTAGGTGGGGGCCATTATAGCCTCCTGTTTGCCTCTTTCACCCAGAACCTTCACCATTACTGCAACCAAGTCTCTGGAGATGAACTCTGAAATGGGAATAAAATTATTTTGCGAACTGGCCAAAATAGCCGCTCTTGGACTCTCAGTTCCGTTATGATAAATCAACTTACCCAATTGATTTGGTATACCTCTAATTTGGTTACCTGTTGCCCATGGGTCCTGGATTAGAGTCATGCCAATGTTAAGGCAGATAAACCTGCGACAAAGGACGTCCGAAGATGCCCTTGCATGATGCAGGTTTATCTGCAGGTAGGCGATGTATGCCTGCTCAGCCTCCTTAACAATTATTTGAGATTGTTAGGGGTTAATTTATTCAAAGGTAAATTCCAGTTATTTGTGATGTTTCGAGATTATTAGAAAAAACAATCTTAGTTGAGTTTATTTAGAGTAAAGACAGTAATAATTAAGTGTGTTCAGTAAATGTGGCACACACATAATCACATAGTGGTGCACAATCAGGCCCAACCAAAGAGAAGAGATTGGTCGGTTTATATTTCATGCCAATTACTTTTAAACGAGTAATCAACAAAGTAACTGACAACTATGGTAGCTGAGTCTGGGTCTTCTGTTGAGTAAAATACCATCAAAATACAATATTATTCTGATTTTCCAGAACCATCAGTTAATATAAAAATGTGACTCGCAGACAAATAAGAGTTTTAAGTCTTGGTTTATACTTTTATATTTAGAATGTAACCTCCTGAACACTAAATTTTAATTTAAGATATGCTCAATTTGTCGAGCTTTCTAGTTTGTTGTCATATTTTTAACTTCCAGTGGTACATAGTAAAATCTGTGGTCTATCTGTGGGATGCTCCAGTCATTCTTCCTGTCTGCCAGTCTCTCAATAAAATACAATCGTTCCCAAAGCAAACTATAAATTATAGTTTTTGTATTGTGTGACAATGTTGAACTCAACGTTTTTAAAAATCTAGCAGTTTCCCTTACAGTACAATTCTCTCTAAGAAATCTTATTAACGACCAATATTCTCAACCTCTAAAACTGGAATTTATACGACTTTCTTTTAACAGGGAAGGGAATCCGCCAAAGTTGTCCTAACAAAATTCAATCTGGAAAAGTTTAAAAATTTTCATTTAAATAACTTTCAAAATCTCAGAGTTTTTTGCTGTCCCAGTATCTTGGTTTCATAAGTATGGACTTTATATTGATATTCTGGTTATCATTTGGTGTCTAGCTCGAGATACTTCAAAACTAAACTATTAAATTAAACAAAATTTCAGGTTTAGAAGTATCTCAAACATTGTCAAAATATTTCCCGAATCATTTTCCTACACCATTTCTATAAAACTTGTATTTTCTTATTTTTTCAATTCCCTGTTGAAATAACAAAATCGATATTGTGAAACACCTTCTTTTCCTCCGTACAAATCATACAACTGTGTTATTTAATACATTTTGCGTCAATATTCAAATATTAAATAAAATCGTTCATTAATTTATAATTTGACTTAAATAATTAAAATTTAGACATAAAAATCTTATGATTAAATTTACTTAATTTGTAAGTAGATGAATTTAAAATAAAAAAATATTTAAAAATACTAAAAAGAAACTTGTTATCTATAAAATCAATGTTGTAAAATTAATCTATTTTTAGTAAAAAATAAAAACAAAAAAAAAACAAAAAATTTTAATTAAGAAATTGAATTCCCAAAATAAATTTTTGTATGAATTGATAAAAAAATCAAATTTGTTATTTATTGTTACAGAGCTCCTAAATCTCGTTTTAGATGATTTAATAAATAATTTATAATAATAAAAGTTAAATTTTCCGGGAGGGCTTGTATAGTAGACTTTGGATTTAATCAAAAAGAAGAGCCTGTACCCGGATCTCGTTGTAAACTTCTCTTTAATTGTTTCAAAATTATTTCATTTGTATGAGGACCAAGACGCGTATTTAATGTTTTTAACTGTTTCTCCGCGTTCAAAAATTAATAATCTCTTAGAATGTTTCCTAAATAGTACATTGCCCCCCTCGCCCACCCTCCAAAATTTATGAAACCGATTACAAAATAATTACTGTAGCTTTAAAAAAATAATATTACAGAAATATATATTCATAATCAAAATAATTTTTAACAAAAACAATATTTATATATATTTTTATTAACAAAACAAAAAATGAAAAATTTGTATTTTTATGAGATGGTACTTGTTAGTTACTTAGAATCCAAGAAAACAACAATATTTAAGATGTATATCCAACTAGGATGTTTCCTGAATTCCCAAATTCCCCCACCCACCACTATATAGTCATATTTCTATTTATACATAAATATAATTATAATATACAGTTAATTTTGTAGATAAGTGTTATTAAATTATTTAAAATAATAATTTTTTTATTAATTAATATAACAAATTAATAAGCGAAATATATTGATTATTGTGTATGTGTAATTAAAAACCTAAAACACCAAGATCATATATTTCTAAATAACAATAAAATAATTCTATATTTTTATAAATAAAAATAAAATCAAAAAACAACAAAACATTCAAATGTTAAATTGTGATAATTAATTAAAACAAAATTTTTATAAATAAAATTCACAAAACACACAATTTTATTCAAAATTCAATAATTTTATTTAGTATAAATTAATAAAATTGCCAAAAAAACAAAAAAATCGAATATCTTCTAATCTTAAAAAAAAAAAAAAAAATCTTTTAAATGTTATTAATTAAATAAATTCTAGCTTTAATTTTAATAATAATTATTATTCTAAAATAAAACATACGAAATTTGTTTAAATAATTCATTTAAAATTAAAAAATACCAAAATTATAATCGAATAATTAATTACGAAACAAAAATATTTAATAGTGTAATTATATAACTTGGAATTATTTGTTTTGCTTTATTTCCAAACTTAAATATTGTACCAAACCACATATCAACTGATGCAAATTATTTTTGACCGCTTTCTTAATTACCTACTATATATGATTTACAAAATTTTTTAGATAAAAACTAATTAAGTAATTTTAAACCAATAAAAATATATATAACTATAATAAAAAAAAAAAATCCAAAACCCCCCCAAAAAAAAATTAATTGTAATTAAATAATTAATTTAATTAAAAAAAAAATTGTTAGTCAATCGATATTAAAATTAAATGTACGTATTTTATCAAACAAAAAAAAAATATATATATATATATTAAATTAATTTTAATTTAAAATTTAAATTATAAATATTATAATAAATATAAATATATATAAAATATTAAATAAAAAACCAAACAAAATTAAAATTATTTAAAATTTAAATAGATATCTCTATTTTATAAAAAACAAAATGACACAAAAAAAAAATTGTAATTAATTATAAAAAGCAGAAAAAAAATAATGGTATGTTATAAAAAAAAATTAAAAATTTGTTTTAATTTATACCAAACTTTTTAAGGTAAGTTAATCGTAATAGTATTTTCAAGGGAATGTAACATGCAGTTGATTAGCCTTACTACATATGTATATGTATTGAAACTCAAACCGTGAAATGAGGAGAAATATAATGAAAATATTGTTAACAAAATACTTCAATTTTTCACTAACGAAATCATTTATTTAGCATAAAATATATTACAACACAATTTTTAACAAAAATTCACAAATATCACTTTTTATAATTTTCGCACAATTTTACTGATTAGAGTCTAGAGTATATATCTGAAGTTGCATAGTTTTTTTGTTGTGATTTGTCAATAGCTATCGCAGGAAAAAATTCAGATTAAGTTTCCAGTGCAAAATTTCGGAAAATTCGATTTTCAGAATAAAATTCAGTTCAATTTTCTCGTGGGAAATCTAAGAAAATTTAAAAAAAGTTTCCAGCCGAAAGTAAGAAATAAATGAATAAAATCAGCCTCCAAAGTATTATATCTGGAAAGGGATTACATTGATGGGACTTGTCAATAGCTATCGCAGTAAAAAAAAATCAGTTTAAGTTTCCCGGCTAGAGGATGATTTTATACAAATTTTTTAATGATTTTTGGAAAATCGAATTTTCCGAGATTTCCCACGGGAAACTTGAACTGAATTTTATTCCGGCGATAGCTATCGACAAGTCACATCAATGCAATCCATCTCCAGACATATGTAACACCATCCGAGATTTTTGAGATACCGATTTTATACATTCATGACTTACTTTCGGCTGGAAACTTTTTCAAATTTTCCGAGATTTTCCCCGTTAAAATTAAACTGAATTTTTCTCCGGCGGTAGCTATTGTGACTTGTTAATGTCACATCCAGACATAACACTTTAGAGGCTGATTTTATACAAATTTTCTAATGATTTTTGGAAAATAGAATTTTCCGAAATTTCCCACGGGAAACTTGAACTGAATTTTATTCCGGCGATAGCTATCGACAAATCACAGACATAACACCATCCGAGATTTTTGAGATGCTGATTTTATACATTCATGACTTACTTTCAGCTGGAAACTTTTTGAAATTTTCCGAGATTTTCCCCGTTAAAATTAAACTGAATTTTTCTCCCGCGGTAGCTATTGACAAGTCACATCAATGTAAGCCATCTCTAGACATAACACTTTAGAGGCTGATTTTATACAAATTTTCGAATGATTTTTGGAAAATCGAATTTTCCGAAATTTCCCCACGGGAAACTAGAACTGAATTTTATTCCTGCGATAGCTATTGGCAAGTCACATCAATGCAATCCATTTCCAGACATAACACTCTAGCGGCTAATTTTATGTTATATATATTTTTTTATAAATTGGATTTTCTGCATCTTCATCGGAGTCATTAAAATCTGTGATAAGATTGCGCACATGAGTTTCTTGTAATATTTTTGAGCCGTTCGTCTTGGGTGAAATTTCAATTTCCTTTTCGATGATAATATCTAAGAAAAATAAACAATGGTTTTTAATTTATATTGGGTGCTTATTGTTAACGGATAGATATGCATGTAAATATGTTTATTAAAATTACCTTTTTGTAGTTTGGGATTAATCCGAGTTTTTTTTTGCTTTTGCTTTGTCGCTAACAATTTTTGGATTTCGGTTGGTGAGTGGCCGCTTCTTTGGCAAGCTAACTTTTTTTTGAAGTTGATTTTCTTTGGTTCTTTCTTTTAAAATTTTTTTCTCCAACCTTTCCTTTTGTTTATCTAACTTCTGTTGTTCGATTTTTGCTTTCTCGTCAATTTTAGTTTTAATTGCGTTCTGGTATGGAGTTGATGTTATTATAAAGCTTGTCCTTTCAGTGTTTTTTACTCCTTTTCGAGCCGGGGTCTTTATTACTTTTAAAAAGCTTTGAATCGAATGATTATCATTCAGTTCATTTTCTAAAGAAACAATCGGAATATCGCCCTGGTTAAATATTTGCGTGTCAGCTTGGCACATCTGTTTTCTATGTGGCCAATAAACCCGTCAGAAATTTGTATTCCGAACACTGTTATGCCGCCGTAATGTTTAATAGTAATAGTGCTCGTTCTCCGTTTTAAATATCTGATACAGGTTTAATTAAAGATTGTTTTTTGAATTGCCGGTTCAAGCCAAAGTATGATTTACTCGTTTTCCTAATCGCAGTGGGTTTCTTATTTATCGGGTGCCAAAATGTCGTATCCAAATTCAAGCCGAGGTCAAATATTGTGTTTGTGAATGCTCCTTTTCCAAAAAATATAAAGCGGGGTTCCAAATAATTCGTTGCGGTATCTCTCAATGTCCAAGGTTGTTGCGGTATAAAATATTTAATAAAATCACTGTTTTTGTTTGTTTTTAAATCACTGTGTATTCTCTGGTTTTATCAATTGTAATGAATTCGATTTTTCTTTCTTTTTCTTATTACATTATAATTATGGTTACATAAAAAAATAAGTATACAAAAAACAAAACTGCCAGTCATTATGGTTAGGCTTAAATCGCGACATCTTGATGATATGTACAAACAACTTAAATGAAATATAATGCCATCTGTTAATCAATAGTATAACTAAATAGAAACAATTAAGCTACTTCATATAACAACAAAAACAATAAAAAAAATAAAAAATAAATAAAATTTATCATCTGTCAAAATACAGAGGTAAACAGATAAGTATTTTAGACCAATATTGGAATTTTCTTTTAATTTATTTTTATTAATTTTAGATTTGTAGTTTTCAAATATTTATCTTTATACTGTCGTGAACATACTCCGCCCCGTTAACGACCTGATCGTTAACCAACAGGCAGTTTGCAAAGTTTCACCACTGGACGTTGTAATGTTGATCTGGATGTTTTTACGGTCACTACCCTCACTAAATCATCATTACCTGGATGTGTTTGTATCACCCGTCCAAGAGGCCATTTACATACTAGAGTGTTTTCTTCTTTTATCAATACTATGTCATTGATTTTGATGTTTTCCTTTGTGTTGTGCCATTTGTGTCTTTGCTGCAGATTGTTCAAATAGTCACGATAATATTTTTTCCAAAAACCTTGAACTCTTTGTTGAACACGTTGCCATCGGGATAAATATGAGTCAGTAGCCTTAATTTCTCTCTCTGGTACTGAGCCCGTTGAAGTTGAAAGCAGAAAGTGTGCCGAAGTGAGTACTTCGTAGTCATCATCACTGAAAACGGCGTTGAGTGGCCGTGAGTTTAAAATATTTTCAATTCGACATAGAAGCGTTGTCATCTCCTCAAAGGTTAGGTTAACGTTGCTAGTTGTCTTCAATAAATGGGTCTTCACTGACTTGACAGCGGATTCCCATAATCCTCCAAAATGAGGAGATGCTGGTGGGATGAAGTGCCAATCTATACCGTTATCGCTTAAGTATTCTGAAACTATATAATTGTCATTAATATTTGATATAAGTCTACAGGCATCAAGTAAAGTTCGTTTTGCTCCTATAAAATTTGAGCCATTATTTGTGTAAATCTTTTTTGGAACACCTTTTCTTGCTGCAAAACGTTTTTAAGCCGCTAAAAAGGCCTCGCTGGTCAAGTCGCTTACTGCTTCAAGTTGTACAGCTTTCACCGATAGACATACAAATATGCAAAGGTAACCTTTTACTGGATTTGTTCCACCTCTACCTTTCTTTGATGCAAAAAAGAGAGGTCCAGCAAAGTCGATGCCACAGTTGGTAAATGGTTTTGTGGGGGTTACTCGTTCCACTGGAAAATCTCCCATCAGTTGAGAGCTGGATCTATGTGCATATTTAGCGCATTCGACGCAATGTTTTATTATCCTCCTTACTTTTATTCGCTATTGATAATCCAAAAGTTCTCTCTTATGAGATTGTTCGTAAGTGTGGGGCCAGCGTGCAAATTTTTGTGATGCGTCTCCCATATTAGCCCTTCCGTGAACAGATGCGTTGGCGGCAATATAATTGGATGTTTGCTGTTGTAATCGCAGTCCGCATTGTTAAGACGACCACCAACTCGAAGAATACCGATTTTATCTATGAAAGGTGCCAAAGATAATAATTTTGATTTTTGGCCCACCCTTTGATCTCGCCGTAGATTTTTCATGTCTTCGCTGAATTGTGTTGTTTGAACCCATTTGATGCAAATAATTTAAGCCGCTTCAATCTCAGTTGCGTTTAATTCACCAAAATTTCGCTTACTTGCATCTTTTGCTCTCGAATTTTCAGCAAAGCGTTTTGTGTATGCGATTATTCGAAATATTTTCTTAAGTTTTGAAACTCTCTTAAATATTTCGTCTAACCAATTTTCTTCGCAGCTCGTTGGAAACGCATAGGTTGTGGCATTTTTTTTGTTTACTTCGATATCAATTGTCAATTGGTTCTCTTCCAAGCTTAATTGTGTAGGCCAATAAGTTTCGGGTTGCTAAAGCCATTCGGGACCTTGCCACCACTGGTTCAAATTCACAAGGTTCTTTGGATATACTCCTCTGGAACCATGATCCGCGGGATTCTCTGCTGACTTAACATGCCCCCAATGTTATCTTGGAAATTTGTCCAATATCTCGCTGGTTCTGTTTGAAACAAATGTCTTCCATTTAGCAGGATAGGATGACAGCCAAGCCAATACTATGGATGAATCGGTCCACGCGTAACACCTCGCAGTAAGTTCTGTCGTTTCTTTCATTTTAAACATTAGTTTGGATAGCAAATGAGCAGCACACAGCTCTAACCTTGGGAGTGAAATCTTTTTTACAGGTGCAACTTTAGTTTTCGCAGTCAAAAAGTGAACACTTATTTTTCCCTTATCGTCAACCACCCTGCTATACAATACCGCGCAATATGCTACTTCACTTGCATCAGCGAAACCATGAAAAGTAATATTTTGATAGTGATTGGTAAATCGCTGCATTTTAATATCTTCAAAATGTATAAATTCTCCTCTTATTGTTTTGAATTCTTCTTGGAAGTAATCTGGTAATTTGTCATCCCAATCGATTTTTAAGAACCATAGTTTTTGGAACAGTATTTTTAGTAAAATAATGGATGGAGACAAAAATCCTAACGGATCAAAAACTCGTGAGGATTCTGAAATGATCTTGCGCTTGGTTACTGGGCCATCGTGTTCTGGATTGACTTTAAAAGTTAATACATCGGATATAGGATGCCAATGTAAACCTACAATTTTCACTACTGTAGTACTGTCAGAGCCAAGCTCGGTTGTGGCATTATCTTCTCCGTCTTCGCATAAACAAGAAATGTTTGATTTCCATTTCCTTAAACAAAAACCACCCTTTTGTAACGTACGTACAATATTTTCTTTTAATTGTTTTGCAGATTCTACGTCTCTGGAGCCCGTTAACAGATCATCGACATAAAAATCGCTGAGTATGTGATTAGTAATTTGTTCATCTGCGTTGTACTAAGCTGACTGTTGTAACGCTCGAATTGCTAAATATGCAGAGGAAGCAAGACCAAACGTTACCCTGGTTAATTTATAGTGCCTTAGTTGTTGGTTAGAGCTCTCACGCCATAGAACCCGTTGATAATTGCTGTCTTCTGATGATACGATAACCTGCCGATACATTTTCTCTATATCGGCAGCTATTGCAATTTAGTTACCTCTGAATCGCATTAAGATTGACCATAAACTAGGTTGAATTGTGGGACCAACCATCAACGTATCGTTTAAGGAAACACCCGTGCTGGATTTGCTGGAACCATCAAAAACTATTCTTACCTTTGTAGTTTCACTGTCTTCCTTTGTCACTGAATGATGAGGTAAGTAGAATGCAGCTTTTTTGTCCCTTGGATTTGGATATACTTCCATCATGTGTCCCATTTCTATGTATTCTCTCATTTGATGGATGTACTGTGCTTGTAGGTTTGGGTTGAGTGATAGCTTACGCTCGAGGGTTAAGAAGCGTTGAGTTGCAGTAATAAGTGAGTTTCCCAAAATTTGTGGCGACTGTTTAAACGGAAGCTTGACAACGTAACGGCCATCTGATTGTCTCTTTAGCGTTTTTAAGAAAAAAGTCTCACATTCTGCTTCTTCTGGTGTAAGTTTATTTATCTTGGGTCCCTCTTCAATCTCCCAAAATTTTCGAAGTGTGTCATCTATGTCTATATCTAATTGAGTGTGAAATGACACGTAATTTGATGTGTTGTTCTCTTGTGGCTTCGGCGTAGTAGGTTGACTGGATACTATCCACCCAAACAATGTTTTATGTAGAATTGATGACTTGAGCCGTCTCTGCGCGCCCTCGAGCACAGTAAAAAATATATCAGCTCCTATTAAAATATCGATCGGAGCTGGTTTATCGTAGTGAGGATCCGCTAATTGAACATCTTGAAGCAGCCATTTATCGTCGTTTTGAATATTATTTGCTGGTATTCTCGAAGGTAGAGTGTTGATTATTAAAGCACTGACTGTGATTTGTATTTCTGGATCATATACCGATTTCATTGTGATAATAACATTTCCCCTAGAAGTTATCGATTTAGACGTTACTCCACTTATGTTGACGTTTGCTTTATGTCGTTGTAATTGCAACCTTCGTACGCAGCTTTCGAAAACAAATGAAGCTTGTGACCCCGAGTCTAAAAGGACGCGACATTTTTTAAACTGCCCAAACCTGTCATTAACCAAGACACTAGCTGTTGGTAAAGTTGCTTGTGTAATTTTTGGATTTGGTTCTAACACCGCATTAAAACTAGATGCTTCATCGTTTGGGTTATTATCTGTTTTAACTTCTATAACATCAGTTTTCGATTCGGGCTCGGGATGTAATGTGAAATGATGCCTGCGTCTACAAAATTTACAGTTAAATTTGGAACTGCAAACTATCGACTGATGCGAAGATGCCAAGCAATTAAAGCATAATTTATTTTCTACCACTATTTGTTTTCGTTGTGCAAATGTCAAGTTGAGATATTTTTCGCATCTCCCTAAATAGTGATCGCCTTTGCATAATGGACATCCAAAATTGTTAGCTTGTGATACATATGAGTTCATTCGTTTAGAAGTACTCGATTTTTTATTTTGTAAAGAACTCAAGCTTTCCAGAGCGTCGCTTCGTTTATTTAAGAAACGAAATAATTGATCTAGCGTTGGAAAATCTATCTCTGCAGTTTCATGAGCCCAGGCATTTTTTGACTCGTTATCTAATTTGTTGACTAAGATATAGATTAGCCAAGGATCTCTGCTTTCTGCCTGTTCGCCTAAAACTTTTAAACCACGTATAACTTCGTCCGATACATCTGTTAGTTTACGAAGTGCGTTTGAGCAACTCTGTTGTAAGTTTGGTTGATCAATAAATTGTTTTAACAAAGTGCATATCACTTGTTTGCGTTTATCGTACCTCATTTTGATTTTATCCCACGCCTCGTCATAGTTCGCTTCGGTGATAGTTAAATGAGTTATTAAAGCGTATGCTTCTCCTCTTAGTAGACCTTTAAGGTACTGCAGTTTATGTACCTTTGAAATTGTCTGGTTTGAATGAACTGATGCTTCAAATAGATCACGAAACGATGGGAACTCTGAATAATTTCCACAAAACACAGGGATATTAACACGCGGCAAACGTACTTCGTTCTCTCGTTTGTTTAATGTGGACACTTGTTGTAAAAAATTGGTTTGATTAAGCATCAATTTGTCCAACGTGTAATTCGCTTGTTGGTTATTATTCTCTTCGTAAAGTTTTTCCCATTTAAATATTTTTTGCTTTAATTCAAAATGGAGCCCTTCAATTTTGTCAATGGATTCTGAATTTGCATCATCAAACTTTCCTTTCAAAGACCTTTCTAACGCTTGAAACTCTTTCCATTCATCGGCTAGAAGAGCTTGATTGGTTTTTATCTCACTGATTCTCGTATCATCTTTAAACTTTGCTACTTGTAATTTAATGTTTTCTAAACCTTTTAACAAGCGTTTTATAGCCCTGGTTTCAGCCATCGTTTATGTTACGACAAATTCACCGTTAGACCACTTGAGTAAATCGTTTATCTCACTTCACTTAATTTCACTTATTTATGCTTGTAAAAATAATAAAATGGTTTACTCACAGTTTTCAAATGTTGACCAAGCAATCCGGCTCGAAGGACCAATGTTTTCTATGTGGCCAATAAACCCGTCAGAAATTTGTATTCCGAACACTGTTATGCCGCCGTAATGTTTAATAGTAATAGTGCTCGTTCTCCGTTTTAAATATCTGATACAGGTTTAATTAAAGATTGTTTTTTGAATTGCCGGTTCAAGCCAAAGTATGATTTACTCGTTTTCCTAATCGCAGTGGGTTTCTTATTTATCGGGTGCCAAAATGTCGTATCCAAATTCAAGCCGAGGTCAAATATTGTGTTTGTGAATGCTCCTTTTCCAAAAAATATAAAGCGGGGTTCCAAATAATTCGTTGCGGTATCTCTCAATGTCCAAGGTTGTTGCGGTATAAAATATTTAATAAAATCACTGTTTTTGTTTGTTTTTAAATCACTGTGTATTCTCTGGTTTTATCAATTGTAATGAATTCGATTTTTCTTTCTTTTTCTTATTACATTATAATTATGGTTACATAAAAAAATAAGTATACAAAAAACAAAACTGCCAGTCATTATGGTTAGGCTTAAATCGCGACATCTTGATGATATGTACAAACAACTTAAATGAAATATAATGCCATCTGTTAATCAATAGTATAACTAAATAGAAACAATTAAGCTACTTCATATAACAACAAAAACAATAAAAAAAATAAAAAATAAATAAAATTTATCATCTGTCAAAATACAGAGGTAAACAGATAAGTATTTTAGACCAATATTGGAATTTTCTTTTAATTTATTTTTATTAATTTTAGATTTGTAGTTTTCAAATATTTATCTTTATACTGTCGTGAACAACATCTAAATAAAATAAAGCATTGCATTTTGAAATTAATATCGTAATGAAGATCTCTAGCCGCACTTACATTCGGCATAAAACTATCAACTTGCTCAGTTTCAAAAATTAAGACTTCTTGTCCCACACCAAATTCAGACAAAAGACAGTGAGGTCCGTTAAGATTACCCTAAATTTTAAGTTAAGTGATTAGCGACGCTGCCAGGTACTAACATTAGAGAATAACTTTCTTACCAAATTTTTTGCCCCACTTTCCGGTGTAACCCGCACGTTCATATCGTTTGTTGGAGTATCCTAAATCAAAATTATAATAACATAACTAAATCATTCATATTTAGGTGCATTAAAAATAAGGTATCTATGAATATCTAGGTACCCATATCTTACAATGTTTCCCGTCAAATTTACTTTTAAACTTCCATATATTTTTTGTAATAACAGGAAATCTTCCGACTTAGTGCTATTACTCTGCTCCATTTCGTCTAGCTCTTTAAGTTTGGTAGGTCCAACAATTTCAATAAATTCCGTTAAACTAATGGTGCTTGTGGTTTCTGCGAATAAATTGCTTCCTTCTGGTTCAATCTCCTTCGAAGTTCGTTTTGAATTTGCGAGACACTTAGAATAATCAATCGCATTTTCATTGAAGGGATAAAGCCCACAAGTGCGAAACCCATTAACTATTGTATCACGTTTGACATATTTACCAATTACTTTTTTTAACATTGGTGCAAAATGTTTTTTTGAGAACTGTTCATCGAGGTTGGTACTTCTCCATATTTGGACTTCCTTGGTCCAACCTAATTTCAATGGCCTAAATATTGATACGTCAGCAGGTTGAAGGATTCTTGTTGCGTTTGGATACAAACATATTAAAATTATTTTAAGTAGTGCGCACAATTTGGAAAGTGCATAGCTTAGGTGCGTCTTATGACCATCGACGTAGAGAACTATTGGAAACGTAATATTTTTCGATATTAGCGTAGGATATAAAACATCCTGTATGTAATACATAAATGTTTCCGATGTCATCCATCCCGAATCTGTTTTTGTATATGTTATTCCCTCCGGAATTGAATCTATTATATCTTTTGGTATTCTTTTGTAATGAAACACTATCATCGGAGGAATAACAATGCCATCAGCAGAGAAAGTGAACATAACGGTAACACTTTCCTTGGCTCGACCTTTATCGGTTTCGTATACATTGATTGCTCCCTTGGGTGCCAAAACGGCTCCTCCTTTCGGACATAGTAAGAACCCAGACTCTTCACTGTTAAATATTCTAGTTGGATCTTTAGGAACATCATCATTCAGATCCTTTGATGAAAAGTAATCCTGAATTTGTTTGAACCAGCCTTTTATATTATGTTCAGAAACACACGCACTGGAATTGGTTACTGCCTCTGGTGTCCTTATCGATACCTCTGGGTGCCTCTTTAAAAATCCGTTATACCATGTATCTCCTGGCATATTGTCAACAAACATATTTTTTCTTGGATTTGATTCTAAAAATTCCTTGACCACCGCACGTACTTCATGCTTCCTTCTTGAAAATCCCCGTTCATAATTTTCAAAGATCCAATGTACAATATCATTTTCCTCTAAGGTTGTTAATACTGGTGCAGGCCCTATTGTACTCTTTTTGGCACGATTATGTAGTCTATGTTGAAGCGTTGGCCGGGGAATATTAAATATTCTGGCAGCCACGTGAATGGAAGTTCCATTTTTAATTTGTTCAATGGCTTTTTCTATATCCTGTACATTATATTTTCTTTTCGCAGGCATTTTAAGCGAATTAGGGTTTACAGAACTAATATTTAGGTACTAAAATGAATTAAACAATTTATACCTAGTGTATAAGATCGACCACCCCGAATGCGAACGAAGAAGTAAAAGATGTTTACTGAACGCACCGACTAATTGCGATAGAACGCACCCGTATACATCTGGTCATACCACGTCGTATTTGAGTTTTTCCCTTTCTTTTTTTTTGTATAACGTTTTTTCCTTTCCTTTGTCATTACTCTGTACTCTGTTCTTGCGATATAACCTCAATAAATATTATACGTAATAATACATAATTCTGAGTATTTTATTCGTGCGACAAGCATAATATTATACATTTTGGTGCCTCCTGTGAGGAGTGAATTCAATTTAAGTGTATTCAGTGTGAATCTAGTGAATTAATTATCATCTCGCGAATTTCAAAGGAAATCTCGGAGAAATAAAATCACGTGGAACGAGAGAATTTCATTTTTTGCGCATACCGTTATATCGAGCAACGGTAATTTTAACACAATTCTCAAATTGAGAATGGCTGCATTAAATTTGCGCGCATCTGCCCGCTCATCGATTTCGCGCATGCTGCTTGCGGTAGAGGCGAATGGTTATGCTCCCGATCGAGTGGAGATTGAACAAACATTGCAACATCGAAGCTCATTTTAACCGATTCGTAGAAAATCATTTGAGTTTGGTTGGTGAAGCGCAGCCAGATGCAATCGCTGCCCACGAGGAACTATTTGCCCAAACTGAATCATCATACGACAAGGTTTGCATCAAATTACGCCGATTACTTGCGAGTTACAAACCTGAGCCGGTGTGTGAGACCGGACGCATTCATGCCGTAGACATGCGCATGTATCCATTATCTATTCCTGCCTTTGATGGAAGGCCAGAGAACTGGCTCGTATTCAAGGATTTGTTCGAGGCTCTTGTCCATAATCGGGCCGATCTGGAACCAACATACAAATTAGCCAAACTTCGATAATGTGTTAAAAGTGAGAATGTTCCTATGGTCGCTGGTGTTTACACTGGTGGTTACGAACAAGTGTGGACCGAACTCAAGCAACGTTATGATAATCCACGCCGTTTAGTTGAGACCCACGTTAATCGTCTGCTTGATCTGCCTGATCACCCGCCTGATCAGCAACGAGCTTTGCAAGACATCATCGACTGTATCCGCAGTACATTGCGCGCATTGTCAGTCATGAAACTACCGACGGATAAATGGGACGCGATAATTTATCCAATTATATTAAGGAAATTGCCAAGAGCCGCGAGCAGCCAATGGGCAATGAGCCTTTCGGATGAAGAATTGCCGAAACTCGACGATATGCTAGTATATTTTGAGCGACGGGCATTGAATATGCCATCATCGACCCCTCGGGTAGATATATCTCAGGCAAGTAACCGAGGTAGGTCTTATCGAATGCTTCGTGCAAATGTGGCTGCAACTAACTCACCACATCAATCTACTTCAAAACGAGCATCGCCATCAGCAGTGATTTGCCCACATTGTTCAGGTCCACATCGCATTTATAGATGCCATAATTTCCAGAATTTGAGTGTACATCAGCGCTGGGATGTAGTGAAGAAACTCATGTTATGTTTTAATTGCTTGAATCCTAATCATACTCATGGAGAATGTCGATCGGGTATGTGTGCACTTTGCAATCAGAAACATAATTCCCTATTGTGTGAGCAGACAAAGGGAATGGGTGCTGTTCAGCGACAACCAGCTCGAGCGCCAATGCCAGCTACAATACAATCATCGCCTGGCACATTGCCGAGCAAGCCACCGGAGATCAATAATCAAGAAGCATGACTGACCGACCACATTCAGTCATTCATACTCCATGCCAACAGTGTCGTTTTGCTTGCCACCGCAAACGCATTTATACTGGATCGGCTTGGAAACAATCACCTTTGTCGATTACTTTGTGACCCGGGATCTCAGGTGAGCTTTATTACTGAATCGGTGTTTAACAATCTGAATCTTCACAGAAAACGATGTGAGATAGCTGTCGAAGGAATTGGCGCATCAACTAATACCTACACCCGCGGCCAGGCGACACTTATCATGCGCTCTAGGGTAGAACCCACCTTCGAATTGCAATTTGAGGCATATATATTACGCTCAATCACGTCGGCAATGCCAGCGACGTCGATTGACGCTGATTGTTGGAAACATTTGCGTAACTTACAGCTGGCTGATCCGGGATTTACTAAGCCTGGACGTATCGATATTTTGATCGGTTCCGATATCTGGGGAAGAATAATAAAACACGGAATTATCACTGGCCATCGCAACGAGCCATGTGCGATTCGAACACATCTGGGTTGGGTTGTGTTTGGGCCTGTTATGAATAATACAACCTCTGATCGACCATTACACACATTTACAGCCAACAAATGTGTCGGTGAGCAACGACTTGATGAATTGCTTCATAAGTTCTGGGAACTCGAAGAACCCGTAACTAATTTCGATCCTGCTCCAGATCCATGTGAGAAGATTTTCGAAACCACTGTCCGCCGCAACGAAGATGGTCGCTACAGTGTTCAAATTCCATTTCGTCCTAACGCCCAAGCGCTTGGGAATTCTCATCAACTGGCACTTCGACAGTATCATCAATTGGAAAGAAGACTTACCAGCAATTCCGAATTACGAACAAGGTACGTGAAGTTTATGCGGGAATATATAGCACTAAACCATATGGAAGCGGTGGCCGATTCTCGAGGCGATCCTTCGCAATCATATTATATTCCGCATCATGCTGTCGTCGAAAAGTTTAGAGTGGTATTCAATGCATCGGCCAAAACAAGTAACGGTGTGTCACTGAACGACACACAACTGGTCGGCCCACAACTACAAGACACTCTTGTCAATATAATATTTCGCTTCCGTAGACGGAAAATCGCCATTACAGGCGATATTGAAAAAATGTTCCGCCAAGTCGAAATTGATCCACGTCATCGACGATGGCAGCAGATATTGTGGCGTGAATCATCAACGGAGCCACTACGGACATATCAATTGAAGACAATTACTTACGGTATGGCATGTGGACCATACCTTGCTATTCGGACGCTACGACAATGTGCAATGGACAACCACCAGATAATCACTGATGCCAGCCGGGCAGTAGCAGCCCGCCACAGCATTCTGCATAACTTTTATATGGACGATTTCCTAGACAGCGTGGATTCTCCAAGTGAAGCAGTAGCTCTGGCGTTCGATATTGATTCTATATTACGACAAGGCAAATTTCATTTAAGAAAATGGAATTCAAATGATGCAGAAACAGTTGCAGCGCTTGTTGGTTCACAACCAACTGCTCCAGAACTTGATCTCAGCGATTCTGATACGACAGTACTGGGTCTTCATTGGAACCCGATCACCAATCAACTGTTCTACAAAATCAACATGTGTCAATCAGACGCCATACCTACTAAACGTCTCGTTCTTGGTGACATAGCTAAACTCTATGATCCAACGGGCATGTTGGCACCAGTAATAGTGGCCGCAAAAATATTCATCCAGGTTTTATGGCGTGAGAAACTTGATTGGGATACACCCCTACAAGGCGAACTACGAACAAACTGGCTAACATTTCGCAACGGTTTACAACAATTGGCACAGATCCGTGTTCCGCGTTGTAATAACGCTTCATGGATTCTGTGATGCAAGCAGCAAGGCATACGCAGCCGTAGTTTACATGCGGATAATCGATGATGAGGGTCATATAAATGTGTCTTTGGTAACAGCAAAGACGAAGGTTGCGCCTGTGAAGGAAATCACAATTCCTCGGCTAGAATTGTGCGCCACTCATCTCTTTGTAAAGGTTATCAATAATGTACGTATTGCACTTCAACTTACTGGTGCGGATTACACGTTGTGGAGCGACTCGAGCATTGTATTATGTTGGCTACGCAAACCAGCGATGACTTTGAAACAATACGTATCAAATCGAGTGAGCTACATCCAGCAGCATTCCGATGTCCAGCAATGGCGACACATCCGCACAGAACACAATCCAGCAGATTGCGCTAGTCGCGGAATATCACCAACCGCACTAGAAGGCCATTCCCTATGGTGGAAAGGCCCCTCATGTTTATATAAAGTATCGACCGATGTTGATGAACCACCAACGCTGACTTCACCGGAGTAAGAGATATTTGTCAACGAAACAAAACCGTTCCGTACATTACTCAGTACGAATCCCAGGTGGAAGATCACTACATGCGTCGACGGTGGAGATCGGATCCCACTCATTGAGCGATTTAGCACTTTACAAAGAGTGTTACACACGACGTCAATTGTGTTACGTTTCCGACCAGCTGGACGGAAATATTAACGAACTAAGTTCATAGCGGCATCTGAGACTGAGGCTGCGCTGCTTCTGCACATACGCGAAGCACAAGGTAATGCATATCTTACTGAAATTAATTCATTAAAATCTCGTTGTAGTGTCGACGCAACTAGCAAATTGCTTGCACTTAATCCATTTCTGGATGACAAGGAGATTCTGCGTGTCGGCGGACGGCTGACTCATGCGGATCTTCGATACGATCAGCGTCATCCGATGATTTTGCCAAAGGAATGTACATTGGCTCGGTTACTTATTAATCATGCGCATATTGTCACGTTACATGGTGGTATTC
The DNA here is from genome assembly GCA_958295665.1 of Tipula vernalis. NCBI lineage: Eukaryota > Metazoa > Arthropoda > Insecta > Diptera > Tipulidae > Tipula > Tipula vernalis. The sequence continues at coordinate 320,815,273 of OY282560.1, read as the reverse complement.
AAGAAATGTTGCAATACCTAAGAAGACGATTCTGGATTGTTCATGGTCGAACATGTGGTAAAAACTTTCATCCATCAATGTGTCACCTGCAAACTCTATCAGCGAGCAATGCAACAGCAACAGATGGCGTCGTTGCCACGTTCACGTGTTCTGGTAGCCCCACCATTCACAAATACTGGGCTAGATTACTGTGGCCCATTTAATGTCCGACTGGGCGGACGACGGGCAATAACGACAACAAAAACATATGCAGTGATCTTTATTTGTATGAGCACCAAGGCTGTACACATAGAGGTTGCACACAAGATCTGTCGACTAGATCATTTTTAGATGTATTCGACAGATTCATTAGTCGACGCGGCTACTGTACCACACTCTGCAGCGATAACGGAACCCAGTTTGTTAGCGCAGACCGGCTAATGCAACGTGAACTCCGCGAGTGGAGCAACACGCATGCTCAACAGCATATCGCAGATGCCGGTGTTAGATGGCAATTTATAACGCCTGCTGCACCGCATCATGGTGGCCTATGGGAGGCAGCGGTCCGATCAGCCAAAAACCATTTAGTGCGGATCATTGGCAAACAACCGATGTATTATCATCAATTGAACACGCTTCTCATACGAATCGAAGCGTGTCTCAATTCCAGACCGATCATAGCGCTTCATGATGATCCGAGGGGAGGTCTTGCTTTAACCCCTGGCGAATTTCTAATAGGACGACCAATAACAGCACGGCCTGAACCAACTGTTCCAGATGTTCCAGGAAATCGACTGAAATATTGGCAGCAACTACAACGAATGTACCAACAATTCTGGAAGCGTTGGCAACAGGAATATTTCACTTTATCACAAGCACGTAGTAAATGGGCCCGAGCGGAGCCAAATTTGCAAATAAACGGCATCGTTGTCATTCAACAAGATAACCTACCACCATCTCGATGGCGCATAGGGCGCATTATCAAAATACATCCGGGCAGTGATGGGCTGGTACGTGTAGTAACGATTGAGTACAATAGCGATCAAAAAACATCTGATGGACAGCTAATCAAACATCAATGTCAGCGACCCATCCAGAAGGTATGCCGGCTAATTTCAGCACATGGGAAAGTTCCAAACCAGACCGGTTTGGCCGGGCAGGAATGTATAAGATCGACCACCCCGAATGCGAACGAAGAAGTAAAAGATGTTTACTGAACGCACCGACTAATTGCGATAGAACGCACCCGTATACATCTGGTCATACCACGTCGTATTTGAGTTTTTCCCTTTCTTTTTTTTTGTATAACGTTTTTTCCTTTCCTTTGTCATTACTCTGTATTCTGTTCTTGCGATATAACCTCAATAAATATTATACGTAATAATACATAATTCTGAGTATTTTATTCGTGCGACAAGCATAATATTATACACCTAGTAAAATAAATTAAACTATTGTAAATTTAGGTAAATAAAATTAAATTTAATTTACAGTAAAAGAGACATAGGCTCATAACTGGAACAATCGATTTTTTAACGATCTAATACTGAGCCCCCCCCCCCCCCCTCCCCGGCTCATAATTTAATATTTTAGGTTTGGTGTACCCAGTAATGAGCCTCTCATAATTTACGATAAATATTAAATATTTTTGCAATAATAATTGAGATTATAATACATAAAACAATAATTATTACTATATATAGTAATTTGAATAAAAAAAATAAAATAAATGATCGTACCTGCAAATGTTAATGTATTGTTGTTTCCTTGTAATATTTTTTTAGTGTAACTCACTTTTATATAACTCACACGAGATCGGTCTACTCAACTTGAAATCACAACTCTAACTGAATATTAAACGCAAAAAAAAGAGAAACAGCAGAAACACAAATAAATAGGGAATTCCCATGTATAGAAATATTTATAAATTTTTAAATTGAATGTTAGCTGTTGAGTAATATGTAACAAGCGGGCTCATAACTGGTCGACGGCTCAAGACTGGGTTGTTTACCCTATTTTAAAAAAAAATTTTATATATATTATTTTACACTTTCTAGTTGTACGAATTTTGAATCTTGTTATCAATTAAAACCATTTTTTTTTAAATAAATTTCATCTCTTAATTCAAATAAATTTATACAATTTATCATAAACATTTAACATTAATTTCCAAACAGACTATCAATAACGAACACTTAAAGTTAATAAAAAGAAGTTAACGATCTTATGGAGGTTGATATTGTCGCATTCTTTCTCGCACATTTGGTCTCTGTGGAAATGCGGCCAGATAATCTCTGTGATTTTCAACATTTCAACCTTTTCAACATTGATGTTTGAGCGTAACATCACTTTGGCACCAACAAATATTTCCAGCTCTTTGGTCAATCCTTCAGTTTTATTTACATCTGCTGGTACGATATTAACCATGTTGACATTATCAACATTTCTTGTTGCATCAATAATTTGATCCTGTGCTCGAATTTTGAAAATACGCACTTGTTGAGCTCGATATTGCTCAAGTGCAGCAAGATAATGGGCATCTACTTGGGCTCTTAAAGGATAAATTCGAATGGCTTTATCCAATGTAAAATCTCCAGTTGCCTCTGTCATTTGTTTTGACATTTAATTTTCCAACTCTAAGGGCATTCAAGAGATCAGCAAATGTGTTGTCTCCTTGCTGCCGCATATTTTCTGTCAGCTCACATAAAGAAAACAATCGCCACAAATGAGTCGCTGGCAAGAATCGAGTTGGCTGATTGAAAATTTGTGCTCCTTTTACGGGAGGCAATTGCATCAAGTCACCGAAAACAATTATATTGATACCTCCAAACGCTTCGTTCTGAGTCAATCATGCAAAGCATTTCATAAGGAACCATGCTTATCTCATCAATGAAAAGGCAATCGACATCTTTCCACTGTTGACGCATAATCTTCAGGTAATTTTCTGTCAATTGGGGCATATTTGGTGTAAGAAA